>CP139506.1:395034504-395414151 GCA_021014915.2 Artemisia tridentata subsp. tridentata
TATGCTAAATATAGAGATAGACCTAGTTATGCACATGGTTGCAAAAACTCTTAGGCACTAGTCGGGCTGTCGACCAGCGCCTAATGCCTGACCGGTCTAGGCGGGGCTTAAAACTAGTTTAGACGGATTGAATTTTTCTATATATAAATTTTTCTCATCTATACTACTTATAATGGAAGAATGGTCAAAGTGGAAAAGCGGAAAACTGAATTTTGGGTCAATCCCCATTTTGCCCTTGCTTCTTCAATACATTCTTCCTTCATACGCTTCTTGCCCTTGCTTCTTCAATACATTTTCCTTCATACGCTTCTTCTTTAATCTCTTGCAAAGTTATAGCCGGTTACAATCCATCAATTAATGTTGACACATTCAAACAATCATCTCTTGCAAAGTCAAAAATAAGTTACAGAAATCAAATCACCCGAATAAAATCACAACACAAACCCTAAATGAAACTCACAATAAAACCACAACACAAAATCAATTCATCATTTAACAATAAAGGTTTGTCTCAATATCCTATGCTTCTATTTTTATTTCTTTAATTATGTATCACATCAATCTGATGTTTATATATGCAATTAGTTGTTATAATTGCGTACGATTTCAAGAATCGGGATCTTGAGTTGGAGTATGTGATGGTCTGTTTTCTTGATCAGGGCTTGATGAGACAAAAGCGTAACGGAATTTATTAATCAGATCGATTGGTCTGGTCTAAAAAGCGTAAAGTTTACTTGATAATCTGTATCTGATGCTTTATATTTAATATGTTTTTGGATTTGTAATCGAAAGTGACTAGTATCTCTTGTGTATTTTCTAGGGATCTGGTGATTTTAGTTTGAGAGTTAGTCTCGGGAATTGTTTATCATTGAGTAGCAACTGGACGGGTGAAAATGATCTTTTTTTCATGATCTTACATTAGTTGCTGTATATATAGTTATGGAAGGATACTGGTTAATTTTATTTGTTTGTTGGTTGTTAAGTGCTAAACAGCATGAATTATCGTTTGCTCAATTTTTGTTTTTGTTTTGATGATATTTTACGAGGCCATGCAGCGTTTATTTGAGGTTCAGTTTCGCATCTTGGCTGTTAATTGACGAATTTCAGGTTCCTTCTTTCGATATATTGCTGTCTCTATCTGTTATGGGAGATCTATCAGGTTGTTGATTCATAGGTTCACGGGTTATAGGCCATGGTGGGTTTAGTTATTGATAACGGTTTCAAGGTTATTCTACATTTAGTTACGGTTTGTTTTCGATCAGTAACTTGTTTGTTATGTCAGATCCGTCGGTTTTTCTTTGCTAGGTATTAATTATGGCTATGTTTTTTGCTGCAAGTTATCTGATCTCGATTGAATGAGTTATTGGAAATGGATTCCATGATAAATTTGCATGTCTATCTTCAATGATGGTTTGATATCTATTTTGAAGCCATTTGCAAAGCTATGTGTGTTGTGCCATTACTGTTGTGGTTTTGTAGGTGCCAGAAACTAGGATTGGATAGCATCATTCTTTGAATTTTATATATTTGGTTCGATTAGTTTGTCGTTGTTCTGCAAAGGATAAGATCTACCCGTTGTTTGTTGCTTATATCTGATGCTTTATATTAGGTTTGTTTTTGGTTTCACAATTGAGTGTTTTGAGTTTATTTTGGTATTTCTAGGTTTCTGCTAACTGTTGAGAGTTGGGGACTCGCTTATCATTATGTGGCTATTGGATAGGTACATTTGGTCTTGTTTGATTACCTCCCCTTAAATACCATATATGTTTATGTTGCCCTGCGGGTTTAGGATTTGATTTGTTCGTTGGCGCTACAGTAAAATTATGGGTTCTTACAATTTTCAGTGCTTGGGTGATCATTCATGAGGTTATGTAGAATTTGTTTTGAGGTTAAATTTTGCATCGATAAGTAACTCAGTTAGTCTGTCGCTTTTTTTTTTTTTTTTTTTTTTTTTACATTTTTCTATCATATGTAAAGATTAGGTGGAACCAAAAGTGAAAAATATTGTGTCCTCATTGTAAACCAAAAATAGTGAAAGTGACCTCCCAAGATTTTTTTGTGTTGCTGCAACATCATGACACTAGCATTGTGGAAATCTGTATGCAGGCTGGTCGCTATTATTTGGGATTGTGGATATTCATGATCAGCATGGGGATATGCGGCTTCATCGATAATATGTCATATGAGGTAACTAAACATTATTGGTTGCTTTTTGTATGACATCAGTTTATCCACCTTCTACAATTCAGTTTGTTGTGTGCGATTGTAATATGCATGTTTATTATTTTCTTTTCAACTAACATTAATGTACAACCTGCATACTTACAAGTCACAATAATATTTTCAATAACAGAGGATGGACGCGACCCTCCAAATTTTCAAAACATGAGGCCAGAAATGCTAAATCCAGGTGGGAATCGGTCTTTACGGGTTTATGCCATTACAACTTTCAAATTTCTAACATGGATTTTTATTATACCTGTTACGACACCATCTTCATGAACGTGGACAACGAAGATCAGAAAGAGCAGCTTCGCACACAGGTAACTGAATTCTACTGCCCAAACCCGACTTAATTTATGTATCTTTTCTTACTGCAATGCAAGGATTCCTTATTTTATTTAAATTTACCGTGCAGGTCCACAGATGGAGTATAAACCCTTTGGCAGTTGCAGTTGTGTATGTTCACGTTGTGATGCTGTGTTTTGGTTTGAAGTAAAGAGGCTGCATACCTCTACAAGTCATTTTGGGCCTTTATGCCATCAACAAAGAATTTACCATGTCAAGAGGGTAGACGAAATCAAAATGAACAGTCTCTATAGGCTTCTGCAAGGAGTTGTTTGCACCCGAGAGTGAAGAACCAACCGGGCATGAACCCAAAAAGCCAAAACACGATTAGGTTCAAAATGAACAGTCTCTACAGGCATCTGCAAGGATTTGTTTGTACCCGAAAGTGAAGAACCAACCGAGCATGAACCCAAAAAGCCAAAACACGATTAGGTACATCATCAGACAGCGATAGGCTTTTGAAATCACTGCTCAAGTATGCATAGAAAGTAATAGGACCTAAAAGATTTTAAAAAAGGATTATAATCTGTGTGACAGTAGTGACATGTAATCGTGAGGCTGTAGGTGTATATGTTTTCCATAAGCAGGGTCAATAGACGCAATTCTCTGTAAATGTCGACCAACAGCCATAATGTAACTATCTATTTTCTTGCTAAAATACATTACGCATTTTCGACAAGATTTGCAGCCGCCATCCCAAACAAACTATCCCCGCCGCAACGCGGAGGGGGGCCTCCTCCTTGTTAGTATATGATAATGGAAGCTATTGTATGTACTTTTTTTGCTAGATCGATACAGTAGTAAACAGATGATATTTGTTAATTATCAGTCAAATAGGAGCTGTAAATACCATTATTAGGCGGTCGTCTGATGGAAAGACGGTTGGTTACAACACAAATTGTGATGCTTGCATTACTGCAATAGAAGATGCACTACAAGGTAGAATGATAACTTATGCAATAATGATTGTGATGCTTGCATTACCGCAATAGAAGATGCATTACAAGGTAGAATGATTGCATATGCAATAATGATAGCTTACCACAATATCGCATATCGTTAATTGTCTGCCGCTAGGAATTTCCGTCCTAGTCTACTGCAATTACATTACAAAGTTCATTTTAATACATCATTTAAAAACAAGATCCGACCAGTAGGAGAAAAAAAAAACTAATTTAAATTTTATAAACTGTGTTGACCGCTGCTGACCGGCTTTGAAAACCGTTGATTGAATTTGACCACTGTTGACCCGCATGCTAACCGACGTTGGCCGCTTTTTGGCCGCCTAGTGTAAAATCGAGGCGGATGGTGGCCACCTAGCGCTTAGGCGCCGCCTAGGGAGGATTTTTAAAACATTGGTTATGCATAATGACTCGTTAAACATAAATAATGTTAACTAAGGGGGTTTGGTTCGCAGTATGTTTTGAAAGTAATTGTAATTTGTCAAAATAATTGTAATTTGAATTAATTGTAATTCAAAGAGTTAGAATGTGTTGTAATTCTAATGCGTTGGAATTGTAATTGATGTATTATGTCACTGTGTTTGGTTGGATCTCAACATAATGTAATTCAAAAAAATTAAAAAAAAAAAAAAAAAAAAAAAAAAAAAAAAAAAAAAAAAACTTAATAATAATAATAATAATAATAATAATAATAATAATAATAATAATAATAATAATAATAATAATAAGAAAGACCAATGAGTTAGTAGATCATCCGGTTGGGCAAAAGCTGGTGAGCTGCAAATGGTTGTTCAAGATAAAGGAAGGGATTGAAGGTGTTCAAAAGCCTAGGTACAAGGCGAGGTTGGTAGCTCGTGGATTCACACAAAGGGCAGGTATTGACTACAATGAAGTATTTTCTCCGGTAGTTCGACACACATCTATCCGGGTTATACTTGCATTGACTGCGTGTAGAGATTATGAGCTAGAGCAGCTTGATGTAAAGAGGGCATTTTTACATGGGAATCTTGAAGAAGTGATCTACGTGAGGCAGCCACCGGGATATGAACAAGGTAACAAGGTATGTTTGTTAAAGAAATCTCTTTATGGTTTGAAGCAGTCACCTAGGCAATGGTATAGGAGGTTCGATGAGTACATGCTGAGCAACGGTTTCAAGTGTAGCGGTTACGAAAGTTGCATATATTACACAAGGTGAGTATATCTATCTAGTTTTATATGTAGACGATATGTTTATTGCTTGTAAAAGCAAGGCTGAGATTAGGTCTACCAAGTCTTTGATTAACAAGGAGTTTGACATGAAGGAACTCGGGGAAGCAAAAAAGATTCTTGGTATGGAGATCATCAGAGATTAGAGTCACAAGATTCTGAGGGTGTCACAATCCGGGTATGTTTCTAAGGTTTTAAATAATTTTAGAATAGACAATGGGAAATCGGTTCAGATGCCATTGGATGGGCACTTCAAGCTGTCGTTGAAGGATTGCCCGATTAGGGATTGTGATGTTGAAAGGATGAGTAGGGTGTCGTATGCAAATGCGGTTGGGAGCTTAATGTACTTGATGGTATGCACGAGGCCAGACATAGCGTATGCGGTAAGTGTAGTTAGCAGATATTTGGCGAATCCAGGTAAAAAGCATTGGGAAGCAGTGAAGTGGATTTTGAAATATGTTAGCCTTAATAGAAAGTGTTGGTCATTCTAGATTAGGAACTTTGTAATGTGTCGTAGAATATATAATAGAATAGTCAATGGGCTTATGGGTTGGACTAATCTAATATGTTAGTATTTATATGTTAGTCTTTTATATAAAATACAATCCAATACAAGCCCATCCAAGCCCATAAGCAAGCATTTAGGGCATCATGTATCTAACTATAAATACACATCAAATGTGTCATTTGAGGTGTGTGCTTGAGTGTGTAAGTGTGTGTTTTGGTTAATAATATCTCTCTAGTTTCTTCCTCTCCTTCTCTCTCTAAGCATATCATACGTATCTCTCTTGTACCACCATATCGTTCCATATAAGCTTCATATATACGTGTTAGAGTTGATATCTAAGGTCCTACAAGTGGTGTCAGAGCTTAATCCGATGGCTTCTAATCAACACATATTAGGACCCACACCAAACCCACAAACTTCTGGACACATTAGTTCAGGACTCGTACCTCAAGGAGCTCAATCAACAAACACTGAAAAACCTTCAGAACAAGAACTGGAAAATTTCTTCGAGTTAATGTTTGATGAATACTATGGTGGAACTTCGACAAATGCATCACAACATCATTCCGCTGCACCCGCTCAAAACCATCAACCACCACCACCACCACAAGATGCATCTACTACAATCGAAGCTGACGCACCAACTCCCTCAACATCATCTACATCTACTCCAGCAACTCCAGTATTTGAAATTGTTCTACCAAGAGTTGATGAGCAAAATCAAAATACACCACTTCAAGAAGAAACAACACATAACCAAACTGATGCTGCGTTAGAAGAAGAAGTATTCGAAAACCCGTTTGCAACGAACTCAGCTGAATCATCTTCAAGGTTACAAGAACCATCTAACACATATACGTTAAACCCAAGGTACCCTTCTACACTCCAATGGACAAAAAACCATCCAATTGAACAAGTTATTGGTGAACCTTCAAGCCCAGTTCAGATGAGAAGACAACTTGCCACAGACCCCGAAATGTGCATCTACATTTGCTCAATAAGCCTCAAAGAACCAAAGAACATTCAGGAAGCAATGGCAGAAAATGCATAGATAGAAGCGATGCAGGAGGAACTTCTTCAATACCAGTTACATGATAGTTGGGAATTAGTTCCAAGACCAATTGACAAACTTGTCATTGATCTCAAATGGTTATGGAAGAACAAAAAGGATGAAGAAATGTCTGTAATTTGCAACAAAGCTCGTCTTGTGGCTAAAGGATTCAGACAGGAAGAAGGGATAGATTTCGAAGAATCATTCGCGCTAGTAGCAAGACTTGAAGCAGTCCGGATTTTTTAGCCTATGCAGCTCACAAGAACATCACAGTATATCAGATGGACATCAAGACTGCATTTTTGAATGAAACTCTGAAAGTAGAAGTGTATGTGAGTCAGCCAGAAGGATTCATTGACAAGGAACATTCAGACTATGTCTACAAGCTAAAGAAAGCCATTTATGGTTTAAAACAAGCTCCAAGAGCGTGGTATGACGAACTATCATCTTTCCTGATCAAAAACAAGTTCACCAAAGGAACTGTTGATTCTACCTTGTTTACAAGAAAATACAAAGATGACATTTTGATTGTTCAGATTTACATAGACGGCATTATATTTGGGTCCACTAATCCGAATCATTCAAAACATTTTGAAAATCTCATGAAAAGCAAATTTGAAATGTCCATGATGGGGGAACTTAAATTTTTTTCTTAGTTTACAAATACATCAATCCCCTCGTGGTATTTTTATTAATCAAGCTAAATATACAATTGAGATTTTGAAAAAACATGGTATGGAAAATTGTGACTCTGTTGGTACACCAATGGTCACTTCACCAAAAATCGGTGCTGATTTATTTGGGAAACCCATCGATCTGAAGAAATATCAGAGCATGATTGGTTCTCTCATTTACCTTACTGCTAGTCGATCCAACATTCATTTTGTTGTTTGCTTATTAGCACGGTTTCAGGCAAGGCCTACCGAACTTCACCTCCAAGAGGTCAAACGGATCTTTCGGTACCTACGAAGAACCATTAACATGGGACTTTGGTATCCGAAGGATTATGAGTTTAAACTAATAGCATTTTCAGATGCCGATCACGCAGGGTGTCAAGTTACAGCAAAAAGTACATCAGGTGGAGCACAATTTTTGGGTGAAAAGCTAGTAGGCTGGTCGTCAAGAAAACAAGATTGTACTGCATTATCAACTGCAGAAGTCGAGTATGTATCTCTATCTGCATGTTGTGCCCAAGTTCTATGGATGAGGACACAACTCACAGATTATAGCTTTACTTTCGACAGAATACCTTTGTATTATAACTCGAAAAGTACCGTAGCCATCTCGTGCAATCCAGTACAACATTCGAAGACCAAGCATATTAGAGTCCGCTATCACTTCATCAAAGAACACGTAGAAGAAGGTACTTTTGAATTATTTTTCGTGAAGACAGATTACCAACTCGCCGATCTATTTACTAAAGCCCTTCCAAAAGATAGGTTTGATGATTTAGTTTGACGAATTGGCATGCGAAGCCTAACTCCTGAGGAGCTAGAACGTCTTCTCGAATCTTCTTGAAAATATCTTTCAAAAAGCTTCGCTGTAAATATTTTTTGAAAAACAAAATACAAAATTTGAAAAACCAACAAAATCAAAATACAAAAATACAAAATTTCAAAAATACAAAAACAATATAAAATCAAAAAATACAAAAATATTCTTCTCACGACATGTCTCTCGTATAATCGATATTCTGTACATTTCTAGAAATGTCATTCAACAATGATACGGACATGTACAGATGCTTGAGCGAGAGTTTACTAAAATATTTTCTAAAACATGTCATTTCTTAAAATTTTCTTCACGATAGCTTTCGTATACCCCAGTACGAAACCTGGACATAAATGATGACTTCTGATTATTTCAGATCAGGACTCGCATTTTCAAAGACGAAACTTTTTCAAATAAAACAGTTCGAGTATAAATAAATGAAAAGATTTCAAACAAAAACTCGTTTTCCCAAAAAGACTTGTCTATATTTAAGTACATAACTCGCATGTCAAAAAAATAACTCCCTCCAAACCCTTAATTGATTTTAAACTTTATGTTTAACAATATGCTTTCTTTAAGGGAGAGTATAAAATCAAAATATTCAGATTTCATGCAAAAACAAATCCGTCTATCTCTCCAAAAGCTTTTCTCTTAATCAGTCGATATCAAAAATATCACGATATGCTATTTTTGAGGGGGAGAAGACGTGATTAAAATGTGATCAAAATGTTTAAAGATCGTAGTTGAATCTCAAAAGAGCTCGACTCAGATATAACCAATGAATTGACGAAGCTTAATTGTCAGTAATCGAAAAGACTTGTCCTGGACGGGTAATAATTTCAAGCTAGTTTAACTAGTGATGTAAGCGTGTCTCGAATAGGACTTGTCTAAGTAGAGTGTACCATCTCGAGAGACTTTCTTTGAACTTGACCAGGACGGGTAATAATTTCAAGCTAGTCTAACTAGTGATGTAAGCGTGTCTCGAATCGGTCATGTTCACTGAAAATCGATCAATTCAAAAGTGCAAACTCTACCCAACATGTGTAAATCTATCTTAAAACTTATGAGCACATGTGAAGGGGGAGTATTTCAGAAAAGGCAAAACTCTCGAAGTGTTAACAAAATGTGTTTTATAATCATAAACACTTTGAGAGATTTTCACAAAAGGTTTTATGGCATATGATCAATGAACCTAGGATAATCATGGAGTAATAAGGTGAATATGGTTAGGTTTATGTCCGATGATCCGCTAGAGCCGGAGGGATCTATCCAAGGAAAATTCCAATAGATTAGAATTAGAAGTCCTAATCAAGTTGAGGTTTTTTCATTGAGCTCAGGTTTATGGAAACCTCCTCTAAGTAGCAAGCTGCCTCGTAAATCAATTCGGTACATGTATCCTCAGGTAGCTATAAATCAGTTTATTTACTGGCTTGTTTCTGATATGTCTTGCTTGGATTTGAATGATCAGTGTTGTCGTTTGATTTGACAAGTGAAGAATTTACAGAAGTATACCTCCCTCATAGCTTAGCAAGTTGCAAAACTCATTTGTATATATCTAAGCTAAACGAGTCTCTTGTTGTGCTTGAACAAAATCACGCCTCCAATGCAAATGTATGGATTATGCAGAATGGTGATCCAAAATCCTTCACACATATATTCACCATTAACACGCCAATATCATCGATAAGAGCTGTGGCTGGATTCAGAAAGAATGGTGCACCCATACTTGTACAGCTGAAAAAAGATTTGAAAGAAAGGGAACTAATTGTTTATGAACCCACTCTAAACAAATCTACTATACTGGGATTGCTGGGGCATTTAATTACTTCTCTGTGAGTCCCTACACACAAACACTGCTTTTGCTTGATCATAAAGATAGCGTGGATTCAGAGACTGTGATGGAGGACCAAAACAGAAAAGAGAGATTCTGGCAGATTAGTTGGAAGTAAATTAGGAATTATCTTGAGTCTAGTGATATTTTAGGTTTATCTTTACTTGTTTGATTAGGATTATTATTCTATTAGGAAACTTTGTTTGAGTCGGTTTAGGATTCTTAGGTCTATATAAACTAAATTCCAGCACATTGTAATTCATTCCATTAATATTATTCAATTTTCTTTTTATATGTGTCTTCACGTTTTTAGCTTCTGTTCCTACGTATCCTACGTGAACGAGAAACCAGCCTAGGTTTCTTGGCATTTGCCATTAACCTGTTCATTAGCGTTGGTTGTGAACAAAACTATATTCCGCTGATTCTGGCAGATTAGTTGGAAGTAAATTAGGAATTATCTTGAGTCTAGTGATATTTTAGGTTTATCTTTACTTGTTTGATTAGGATTATTATTCTATTAGGAAACTTTGTGTTGGGTCTGAAATGCTGCTAATTCGAGAATTACAACTCTGCTGGATAGTTATGTAACTCTGCTGATTAGCACAAGAACTCTGCTGGTTTGATAACTCTGCTGTTTTGGTATAATAGGCATATTGTAAATCTGCTGCTAGCTCACGAAGACTCTGCTGCTAGATGGATTACTCTGCTGCTTATTAATTATGTAAAGTATGTTAAGATAAGTATAGAAAAGATACGTATGAATATTTTTCTTGTATAGGAAGTTTTGTAAACCGACTAGGACTCCTTACGCTATAAAAGGAGATTCTAGGGTTAGAGTTAGATGTCGATTGATTGATTATCTTAGCATACGTATTGTTTTACACTTCAAGGTTTCTTGTAACCCTATTGCTATTCAGAGCAATCGTATTAATATATTGAAGTGTTGTTTGAGAATTCATTTGTGTTTATTCTTCTTAAGATCAAGTATTAGTTTCCGCATAATATTTGATATACAACTCAAGATCAGTTTCTATACCGATTACCTTAGATTTATCTAAAGTAATTAATAAGATCGTGAAGCTCAACTGGGATCAACAAGTGGTATCAGAGCTTGTGATCTAGAAACTGGTACCAAGAAGAATTTCTGAATACAAGATTTGCTAATCATCACTGTAAGCAATGGACTCCGACTCTACACACATGGTTACTGCATCAAGGGTTCCCATGCTCAAGCCTGGAGAGTATGAGATCTGGAAGATGAGGATTCAACAGTACATAAGAATGGTTGATTACTCACTTTGGGAAGTTATTGTTCATGGAGACACTGTGCAAACCAAGACTGCTACTGGATCAGTCTTGACTCTCAAGACAAGTGAGGAGAAAGCACAGAGAAGATTGGAGGTTAAGGCTCACAGTATTCTCATGATGGGAATACCTAATGATTATCAATTGAGCTTTAATCATATTGAGTCTGCTAAGGAGTTATGGGAAGCAATCGAACTTCGATTTGGTGGGAATGAAGCTACAAAGAAATCAAGAAAGAATCTACTGAAGCATCAGTTTGAAACTTTCACTGCTTCAAGTTCTGAGGACATTGAAGGAACTTATGATCGACTTCATAAGCTAACCAGTCAGATGGCTCTGTTGAAGATTGAGCCATCTCAAGAGGATGTCAATCTAAAGTTTCTGAGAAGTCTCTCTTCTGAATGGAACACTCATACAGTGGTCTGGAGACATAAGGAAGATTTTGATACTATGACATTGGATGATCTGTATAACAACTTGAAGGTGTATGAATCTGAAGTTAAAGGATTGTCAAGTTCATCTTCTACCACAAATAATCTTGCTTTTGTTTCCTCAAACAGCAAGAATACTGGTAGACATCAAGAACAGCACTCTGCTGGTAGTGCTTTTACTCCTGCTGTTGGTTCTCATGTCTCTGCTGCTGACTCTGCTAACACCAACACCATCAGTGATGCTGCAATCTGTGCTTATTTGGCTGAACTTACTACCAGTACTTCAGTCATGCCTCAAGATCTGGATGAACTTGATCCTGATGATGTTGAGGAGATTGATATGCAATGGCAATTTGCAATGCTTACTATGAGGGCTAGAAGGTTTCTTAAGCGAACTGGTAAAGAGATGAAGTTCAGAAGGAACAAGAGTGTGGGATTTGACAAGTCAAAGGCTGAATGTTTTAACTGCAGAAAGAAGGGACACTTTGCAAGAGAATGCAAAGCACCAAAAAGAAGTAATGAGAATTTCAAGAAGTCTGCTGATGAAGAGCCAAATTCCACTACTGCTATGGTATCATGTGATGGGTTAGGTGATTTTGATTGGAGTGATCTTGCTGAGGATGGTCCAAATTGTGCATTGATAGCTGAAGAGGAATCTAAAGTACAACACTTTGCTCTCATGGCCTATTCTTCTTCTGGATCAGACTCAGAGGTATCCAATGATTCAACTTGTTCTTTTAAATCATGTTCTGATAAAATTGAGATGCTTGAGTCTAGCTATGGAAACCTTAAAAAGGAAAATGATACAATTAAGCTAGATAATCTTAGTTATGCATATGGTTTAAAGAACTTAGAAGAGAAATTAGAATTTTATAAAAAGGCTGAAATTGAATACCTTGATCAGATCACTGTCTTGAAAAATGAAATTATCTTGAAAGATGATGAGATTAAGGTTCTTAAGGAAAAAGTAGGAGAGGCTGAACAGGCTAGAGACTTAGCTATGAGTGAATCTGAAAAACACATTGTTAGGGTGGAAAAACAACAATTTGCCACTGATATTCTCAGTAAACCATTAGGAAGACACTTTAATGGTATAGGATATAATGCTGTTGCACACCCTACAAAGCTTAGTGTCAATGCCCCTCCTACTAGGACACTAACTTTCATCTCTGAGTCTGGGGCTAAACCTGTAGGTGAAATTAGTAAACTTGTTGTTGAAACTAATGAAAAAGAAATAGAGTCACCTAAGGTTGAGGTAAAGAAGTATGATGAAGCACCCCTTATTGAAGATTGGGTGTCTGACAGTGATGATGATGAAGTGGAATCTGATTCAACCCCTAAGAACAAAAAGGAAGAAATTCCTACTGTTGTTGAATCAAAAGTACCTAGGGCTAAAAGGGTTAATTTTGTTAAGCCTAGGTTTGGTAAAGGTATCTCTAGGAAGATGGCTGAGTTTGACAACACACCTAGAGTATATCCAAAAAGATCAAATAACTTGCCTAGGGGAAACCAGAGAAATTGGAACAACCTAGTTTCACACAAATTAGGTACTGACTTTCAATTACTTAAGAAGGCATGTTATTGCTGTGGTAGCTTTGAACATTTGCAAGATGAGTGCTATAAGAAACCAGCTTGGAACCAGTACACTAAGGTGAACCATAGAAACTCTGCTAGAAAGACTCACCCTCACCCTAAAAGAAACATGGTTCCTAGGGAAGTTTTGATGAAAGATGGTACTTCTAGAGTTATCTCTCCTATTGCATCAACAGTGCCCATTAAGAAGGAAAAAGTTGATTCTGCTGAAAAGGCAAACTCTGCTGTTAAGGCTGACTCTGCTGTTTTGCCTAAAGTTGTTACTGATACTGTTGTAGGCAATCATTTTTATGCTGTTAAAGCCTCAGCTTGCTGGGTCTGGAAACCAAAAGTTAAAGTTTTAGATCATGTTCTCAGACACAGCAGTGCACCAATGCAGTTGAAGAAATTTGACTACTTTGATGCACAAGGTAGATCCAAGTCAGTAATGGCTTGGGTCCCCAAGAGAAACTAATTCTCTTACTTTTTGTGCAGGGCAATCTACTAAAGGAGCTAAAGGATACATGCATTTTGATAGTGGATGCTCTTCACACATGACTGGAGACCAGAGCAATTTGGAGAATTTTGAAGCTTTGGATGGTGGATATGTTGCTTTTGGGAATGACCCCAAAGGAGGAAAGATTGTTGGTAAAGGCATAATCAGAACTGGAAAATTGGATTTTGAGAAAGTGTATTTGGTGAATGGTTTAAAGTTCAATCTTTTTAGTGTCTCACAAATGTGTGACAGAAAGAATTTTGTTCTTTTTACAGACACTGAATGTCTTGTCTTATCTCCCGACTTTAAGATACCTGATGATAAATTGGTTCTTCTTAAAGTCCCTAGACATGACAATATATACAGTGTGGATATAAAGAATATTATTCCCAAAAGAGATTTGACTTGTCTGTTTGCCAAAGCCACTGTTGATGAATCCAAACTATGGCACAGAAGGCTTGGACATTTGAACTACAAGGCTATCAACAAGTTGGTGAAAGGGAACTTGGTCAGAGGATTGCCTTCAAAGGTCTTTGAGAATCCTGAAGTCTGTGTTGCTTTCCAAATGGGAAAGCAACATAGAGCATCTTGTAAGTCCAAATTGGTGAATTCTATAACTGAACCTTTGTTTATGTTACACATGGACGTATTTGGACCTACATATGTGCATAGTTTGAATAAAAAGATGTATGGCTTAGTGGTCACTGATGATTTCAGTAGGTTTACTTGGGTATTCTTTTTAGCAACTAAGAATGAGACAGCTGGCATTCTTAAGGCTTTTATAACAAGGATAGAAAACCTATTTAATCACAAGGTTAAGATCATCAGATGTGACAATGGAACTGAATTTAAGAATCAAGTGATGAATCAGTTCTGTGAGGAAAAAGGGATAACTAGACAATTTAGTGTGGCTAGAACTCCTCAGCAAAATGGTGTGGCTGAGAGGAGAAATAGAACATTAATTGAGGCTGCTAGGACTATGTTGTCAGAGTCTAAGTTACCCACTATCTTTTGGGCTGAAGCAGTCAACACTGCTTGTTATGTGCAAAATAGAACTAAGATAGTCAAACCTCACAATAAGACCCCTTATGAGTTATTGCATGGTAGGAAACCACTGATAGATTTCTTTAGACCATTTGGGTGTCCTGTCACTATCTTAAACACCATTGACCACTTAGGCAAGTTCAGTGAAAAAGCAGACATAGGTTACTTTGTTGGATACTCTACTGAAAGTAAGGCTTTTAGGGTTTTCAATCAAAGAACTGGGCATGTGGTGGAAAATTTGCATGTTAGAATTAGAGAAACCACACCTAATGTTGATGGAAAAGGTCCTGAGTGGATGTTTGATATTGATTCTTTAACCAAGAGCATGAATTATCAACCAGTCCTTGCAGGTACCACTAACATGTCTGCAGGTACACAAACTAACCCCAATGCAGGTACACAAGCAAAGAAGGATGAAACTGCAGAGGAGTTTGTTTTGATTGAAAGGAGCACGTTTGATCAGTACTTCACTCCTAAAGAGGGAAAGAGTTCAGATGATGCTGCTGTTCATAAAGAATTACCAAAGGTTAATGTAGAAGGTGTTGATGAACCTTCTCATGATGTCAAGAATGATGATAAGGAAAGGAATATAGAGTCACAAGTTGATGAAATTCAAGGGAACATACCAAGCAGCAGTTCTTTTAACTCTGCTGCCAAGCCAAAACACTCTGCTGTTAAGCCAAAGCACTCTGCTGTTAAGGTAAAACACTCTGCTGTTCAGCTTGGTAACTCTGCTGCTGAACTCAAAGACTCTACTGATAAAAATGGTGATTCTGATGATGATTCTGCTGATGAGATGCCTGAATTAGAGGAAGTGTATGTGGATACTGATGATGAAGTTGTTGATGTTTTTGGTGCTGAAGGTGATTTATCAAACTTGGAGACTGATATACCTGTTAGTCCCACTCCTACAACCAGAATCCACAAGAATCATCCAAAGGATCAGATAATTGGTGATGTTCACTCTGCTGTTCAGACTAGAAGTAAGTCAAAAGGGTTGAGTGATTTGCTTGATCAGGGATTGTTTGCCCAAACACTTAAGAAGAGAAATAGCCACAAGGATTTACAGAATTGCATGTTTGCCTGTTTCTTATCTCAAGAAGAACCCAAGACCATTCACAAGGCTTTGAAAGATGAAAGTTGGGTTGAAGCTATGCAAGAGGAGTTGCTGCAGTTCAAGCTTCAGGAGGTCTGGACATTAGTTGATTTGCCTAATGGAAAAAGGGCAATTGGTACAAAATGGGTGTTCAGATGTAAAAGAGATGAAAGAGGTATTGTTATCAGAAACAAGGCTAGATTGGTGGCTCAGGGATACACTCAGGAAGAAGGGATAGACTATGATGAGGTATTTGCTCCAGTTGCAAGACTGGAGGCTATCAGACTCTTCTTGGCATATGCCTCATACAAGAATTTTCCTGTGTATCAAATGGATGTGAAAAGTGCTTTCTTGTATGGAAAGATACCTGAAGAGGTTTATGTTATGCAACCACCTGGGTTTGAAGATCCTAAGTATCCTGATAGGGTCTACAAAGTAAAGAAAGCACTATATGGACTACATCAAGCTCCTAGAGCTTGGTATGACACCTTATCTCAGTATTTGTTGAATAATGGTTTTAGCAGAGGAACCATTGATAAAACATTGTTCATTAAGAAGGACAAAAAGGATATTCTACTTGTTCAAGTTTATGTAGATGATATCATTTTTGGGTCTACAAATAAGGTGTTATGTGAAGGATTTGAGAAGCTCATGCACAGTAGGTTTGAAATGAGTTCTATGGGAGAACTGACTTTCTTTTTAGGGCTTCAAGTCAAGCAGATGAAAGATGGAATTTTTATTAGCCAAGACAAGTATGTGGCTGATATGTTGAAGAAATTTGGATTCAAGGATGTGAAGGCAACCAAGACACCCATGGATAAAAATAAACCTTTGCTCAAGGATGAAGATGGTATAGAGGTTGATGTACATTTGTATAGATCCATGATTGGCTCATTGATGTATCTGACTGCTTCAAGGCCAGATATCATGTTTTCTGTGTGTGCTTGTGCTAGATTCCAAGTGTCCCCAAAAGTTTCACACTTGGAAGTAGTCAAAAGAATTTTTAGGTACCTAAAGGGTCAACCAAAATTGGGTCTTTGGTATCCTAATAATTCACCATTTGACTTGAAAGCATACTCAGATAGTGACTATGCTGGAGCTACTATGGACAGAAAATCAACCACTGGAGGATGTCAGTATCTTGGTCATAGGTTGATCTCTTGGCAATGTAAGAAACAAACAGTGGTAGCAAATTCGACAACTGAAGCAGAATATGTTGCTGCTTCTAGCTGCTGTGGACAGGTGCTCTGGATTCAGAACCAATTGCTGGATTATGGGTACAATTTTATGAACACAAAAATTTTCATTGACAACAACAGCACAATGTGTATTATCAAAAATCCTGTTTTTCATTCTAAAACAAAACACATAGAGATAAGACATCATTTTATTAGAGATTGTTATGAGAAAAAGTTAATTCAAGTGGTTAAAATTCATACTGACAACAATGTTGCTGATTTACTTACAAAATGTTTTGACATAAGTAGATTTCAGTTTCTAGTTGCTAGTATTGGCATGATCAATCTTTAAAAACTTTTAATCATCTTATCTCTGTATGTTTTTGTAAATTTTTGTAAGGATTTGTGCTGTTTGTTGAGTCAACATTTGTTGTCTGCTGTTTAGTTGTCTGTTGCTATGGTACTCTGCTGCTATTTTTGGAATATTCTTGCTTGTGTTTGTTGTTTGCTACTAACCTTTTTGCAGATACATACACAAATACTTAAGTAAAGCAAGGAAAATTAAAAGGTTCATTCATTCCATAAGCAAAGTACAGAGAAAGTTTCTCTACAACCATCATTCAAAAGAAACATCAAAAGACAACAAGCTACATCGATTCACAACCTACATCTTAGCAAATTCAGGCATGACCTTGCTACGCGGTCCCCTAGTGCCCATGGCCTCAAACACCTTTGGACAGGGGAGTGCAATTACTACTGGACGAGGAGGTGGATTTTGTTGCTGACTGGTAGAGGAAGCTGCTTTCTTCTGCTGGTTTTTCTTCCTTGGCACAGAGGGTTTCTTCTCAACTGGACTTGGCTTTGGCTGAGGGATGCGGACACTCTTTGCAAAGGCAGCTGCGGCTTTCTCCATTTGTTTCTGAAGTTCAGTGGTTATTGGATGTTTTGGAGGGATGATTTCCCAAGCACCTTGATAGTAAGTCATGTGTTTTGGCCAACCTTGCTGTTTCCCAGGCCAATTTGCTGTTTCTTCATCGCTTGAATCTTCGAATGACGATGGTGTTGAAGGGAGTGGATCGGAGTATGATTCTTCCTTGATTGCTTTTCCTTTTTGTTGCGATGTGGATGCCTTCTTAGGAAAGTAACTAGCCCAACCTTGTGATTCATCAGATGATGAATCTGAAGATATTTCAATGATTGGCGTTTTTGAAGAACTCATGTTGGATTGTTATTGAGTTAGGGTTGTGAATTGGGGATTTGATTTAGTGATTACGGATTTATGGAGTTAAATGTGGGGTTGGTATTGTATTTAAGGAGGTGATTTTAAAGATTTTGGGAATGTTGACTTTAGGTCAACACTTTCATAACTCTGCTGATGAGTTTGAAAGTTGAAGGGTCAAACTGTAAATTTTGGCGCGTTATTAAACCTAATTAGATCAAAACGGTATCTTTCACCAATTTGATCTAATTCCATTTTAATTGCTCAAGAATTACATTCAATTATCACCAAGAACATCAATTCTTATCATTTCACCCAAAACCCCCAAATCAAATGGCTCAAAGAACGTTTCTGGAAGAACACAATCAGATAGCATTTCTCAGTAAGGTTACTGCCGCTGATGGATTCTATGAGGTTATGGATTTCCTGAGTGCTTCGAAGTTAAGGTATGCGTTAACAGCTGATCCTACCATTTATACATCTCATATGAAGCAATTTTGGTCAACTGTTAAGTTGGATGTCTTAGATGGTGAGGAACGATTGGTAGGTAGTGTAGATGGGGAGAATATTGTAGTTAGTGAAACCACAATTAAGAGAAGTTTGCGCTTATCAGGCACCCCAACACCCCCTAATATTACCTCAGAAGTAGTTATGACTGAGCTTGAGACTTTTGGATATGAGAGACCTGATGCTGGTAGTACATTATTGAAAGGTCGTCTCTGTCCACATTGGAAGTTTTTACTGCATACTCTACAACATTGCTTGTTTCCCAAAATAGGTGGATGGAATGAGTTTAGTGCTTCTCAAGCTATGGCTTTGGTATGTTTAGCTACAGGGCAGCCCTTTGATTTTTCTGGTATGATATTTGAGGGGTTGAAAAAGTTTGTTAAAAAGAAGTTTTATTTGTACCCAAGGTTTCTACAACTTATAATAAACAGACAGCTGAGGGAACCATTGAGGCATGTACATGTTGAGCCCTGTAGTAGAATGGCCATCAAGATGTTTGCATTTTTAAAGAAGAATGGGAAAGGATTTTCTGGTGTTATTACTCCCTTAACTGAGCATATCTTGAATGTAGTGGCTGAAGTGAATGAGGATGAAGAGGCTGGAACACCCACAGCTTCCCATCACACATCCTCATCAACAAGTTTGAATGAATCAGTATCCCATGAAACCCAAAATACCCAATCACCTAGGATTTCACAAGAGGACATTGTGCAACCTCAGGCCAATGTCAGTATGGTAGCAGATGAGGCTGATACAGGTGTTGGAGGTATCATGATGGAAGAGGCTGGCACTACTGTTTCCAACTTAGTAGTTGAACAGGACAGTGTCAACATAATTAAGACCTCAACCATGGCAACATCATTTGTAGAAGGTTCTCAGGAACCTGACACAACTGGTGGTAACCCCAGCCACATGGCTTCTATGGGGGGCTCAGATGATCATCCTAGGGATGAGACTGAGTTTGTGTCCCAAGATTCACCTCTCAGAGAAGGTAATACATCTCGAAGTGATGAGGACAGAGATGAAACTATTGAATTGATGGACACTGATGTACATATTGACATTGCAAATGATACACCTCTCGGACCAGGTCACACAGGTCGAAGTGTTGATGCTAGAATTGAACTTGAAACTGATGATTTGACGGCTAAAACACCTGTACAAAATGTCAATTCCAATGATCAACCTCTCGGGTCAGGTTACACAGACCGAAGTTGTGAGGATATCATGAAACAATTGAAAGAATTGACGGAAAATTGTACAAAATTGTCTAAGGAGGTTCTGGATCTAAGAAAGGAGTTACAGACAGTCAGAGCTACTCAAGGTGCTGAAATAAGGAGGATTAAGCTAAGGGTTAAACACCTTGAGGGGAGGCTAAAGAAGAGGTCCAAACCAAGTTTGGAAGAGGATGCTTCCAAACAGGGGAGGAATGAACAAGAGGCTGTGGTGAATGATAAGGATCAAGAGGATGTGATAGGTTCAGGGGAGGTTGAAAAGGACTTTGTTGAACATGTTGTTGATGAGAGTGGTAAGGTTGACTCTGCTGATGCAGAACATTCTGCAGGTGCAAACAACTCTGCTGATGGGTTGAAGGTTTCTGCTGATGAGACTGAGCAGAGTGCAGGTGTAAAGGACTCTGCTGGAGTAAATGATTCTGCTGATTCAGATGATGAACAGATGACTTTAGCTCAAGTGTTGCTGAACATGAACAAAGAAGCTAAAATACCCACACAATCACAACAACCTGTTGCTGAATCAAGTGAAAAGTTTGAAAGGATGAAAAAGTTGGCTGATGAACAAGCTCAAATTGCTCAAGATGAAGAATATGCAAGAAGAGTTGCAGCTGAAGAAGAAGGAAATCAGTTTGAATTTATGGAATGCTCTACAGTTAATGAAGTTAGTCAAGAAGAATTAGATGAACAATTGTAGTATTTCATTGATTCTGATATGATTGTAAGAGGTGAAGCTAGGATGATAGCAAATGATGAGCAGTTGGATGGAGCTGAAAAGACAAAAGAGCTTGTTGAGTTCATACTTAGAAAGAATGGATTGACTAAGTGGGAAGAGCTGATTTTAAGGATTAAAGAGGCACAAAAGCATGGTTACAAACAAAGGTCAGTTTCAAGGAAAGCATTGGTTAATGACATGAAGTACTATTTGAAGAATGCTAGAAACTATCAGATGAAGGATTTTAAGGGTAAGTCAGATCACTTAATTGAAAAAGAATTTTATGAAACTTATGCTAAACTTAATCCAAGAAAAGTTTCTGAAAAGAAAAGAACTCCAGAGGTTATGGGATCTGAAAATGTGAAAGCATCTGGAAGTGGAAGTGTTTCAAAACCAATTGTACCTGATGTTGAGAAAGAGAAGGAAGTTGTTGTTGAAGCTGAAGAAATGACTGAATCTTCTGCTGGTACAAAGAGGTATAGAAGGAGAGTAAAGCAGGTGAGTAGGAAGAGGAGAAGAACTCAATCTATAGTGATGAGTGATAGTGAGTCAGAGAAAGAAGAAGTGAATGATGAGCATGATATTGACAAAGTGACTGATGTTGATATGAAAGAGATTATGGATCTTACAGTTCATGACACTCAAGAGGAACCTGAGTTACTCAATGAAGTTCCTTTATCAATCAAGTATCCAATTATTTCATATTCACATGATGTTTTAGCTGACAGTCAAGTATGCTGGATTATAAAGAGATCAAATGGTTCAAGTGTGGGATATATTAGTTTTTCTCAGATGTTGCACTACATGGATAGAGATGATATTACTCAACTCTGGAATTTGTACAAGATGAAGTATGGAGATACTAGACCAGAGATAGTGTATGAGAGACTAAATTATTACTACTTGAAGAACATGTTTGAACCAGATGAAAGAAGTATTGAATGGAAGAAGTTACTGAGCTCTACAGTTCAGAAGTGGTACTTATATCAAAGTTGTGGAGTTCATGTTTTATCATGCATAGGTGTGACTGTATATATGCTTGTGGAGAAGGATTATGTTATCAATAACAGTGCATCTATTCTGTATCAAATGTTGCAACCTGGTAAGTTGACACTTCAAAGACCATTTGATGCAGATCATCAAGTAAAAGAACTGATTGAGAAGTATAAAAAGTTGCTGGTATCACAAGTTTCAAAACAGTAAGGTGTTTGGAAGCATCCTCCTGGTGGTTATTTGGATTGAAGGAAACTTGATGATTTTTGATGAAAAATATCAAGTTTAGGGGAGGATTGTTGGGTCTGAAATGCTGCTAATTCGAGAATTACAACTCTGCTGGATAGTTATGTAACTCTGCTGATTAGCACAAGAACTCTGCTGGTTTGATAACTCTGTTGTTTTGGTATAATAGGCATATTGTAAATCTGCTGCTAGCTCACGAAGACTCTGCTGCTAGATGGATTACTCTGCTGCTTATTAATTATGTAAAGTATGTTAAGATAAGTATAGAAAAGATACGTATGAATATTTTTCTTGTATAGGAAGTTTTGTAAACCGACTAGGACTCCTTACGCTATAAAAGGAGATTCTAGGGTTAGAGTTAGATGTCGATTGATTGATTATCTTAGCATACGTATTGTTTTACACTTCAAGGTTTCTTGTAACCCTATTGCTATTCAGAGCAATCGTATTAATATATTGAAGTGTTGTTTGAGAATTCGTTTGTGTTTATTCTTCTTAAGATCAAGTATTAGTTTCCACATAATATTTGATATACAACTCAAGATCAGTTTCTATACCGATTACCTTAGATTTATCTAAAGTAATTAATAAGATCGTGAAGCTCAACTGGGATCAACACTTTGTTTGATTCGGTTTAGGTTTCTTAGGTCTATATAAACTAAATTCCAGCACATTGTAATTCATTCCATTAATATTATTCAATTTTCTTTTTATACGTGTCTTCACGTTTTTAGCTTCTGTTCCTACGTATCCTACGTGAACGAGAAACCAGCCTAGGTTTCTTGGCATTTGCCATTAACCTGTTCATTAGCGTTGGCTGTGAACGAAACTATCTTCCGCTGTCCTACTTCAGGTGGTAATCAGAGCCACTTTCAATTTGGGTCTCTCCCAAGTTGACATCAGGTCACCACTTTCAATCTCTATCTTTTATCAATTCGGGTTTTCCCCGATTGTTCTAAAGATTCTTTTCTTTTCTTTTAGTAGTTTTATTCTGTTATTAAAAAAAAAAAAAAAAAAAAAAAAAAAAAAAAAAAAAAAAAAAAAAAAAAAAACCTGTTCATCGCACTGTTCACAAAAAAAATTAAGTGATCATGTCGAATGATAATACTGCACTTTTGCAAACCCTACAAGTGATTCAACAACAACTGCAACAATCCCAACAATTGCATCAACAATCCCAACAACAAATGGAACAAAATACTCAAATTCTCGAGGCACTTCAAAATCTTAATATTCGCGAAGAACCAAAACGTGAACACCACCTTTATGAGTCCTCAAGTGACGAAGACAAAGAAGATGGTGAGGTTAATCTCGCAAATCATCAAAGAAATCGTATGCCTAGGATAAAGGCGGACATACCAACTTTTTCGGGGTCATTAAACATTGAAGACTTTCTTGATTGGGTTTCTAAAACAGAAAAGTATTTTGAACTCATGGACATTCCCGAAGGATCCCAAGTCAAATATGTTGCTTACAAGCTGAGAGGAGCTGCCTCATCTTGGTGGGACAACCTTCAAACAACTCGTCGTCGCCAACGAAAACAACCTATTGCCACATGGCGTAAGATGAAGAGATTAATGTTCGCGCGGTTTCTTCCGGTTGATTACGAACAAACTCTATATTCTTTATATCAAAATTGTCGTCAATCTTCTGGAATTGTATCAGAATACGCTGAAGAGTTCATGAGACTTGCATCTCGAAATTAGTTAAGCGAGTCTGATGCACAACAAGTTGTAAGGTTCAACAATGGCCTTAGATATGATATTCAAGCCATAGTTTCCCTTCAAACAACATGGACCCTGGATGAAGCTGTTCGCATAGCCTTGAAAGCCGAACAAACAATCAACAAGCAAGGAAAAAGTAGCTCCATGTACAAACCCATAACTGATACAAACCTAAGCAGTAGTAGCAGCCAATCAAGAGGTGATGCCCAAGTAGATCATTCCAAACCCATGAATGAAGTTGCTGGTGAAAAGAAGAAGACACCGACCACCAATACCTCTGCACAATCCGTAAAAAAATCATATAATAACCCATATGCTCGTCCTGTAGGCGTAAAGTGTTATCGGTGCCAAGAACTTGGTCATACCTCAAATCAATGTCGTGCTAAAAAGCCTGTTAACCTAGTTGAAGGTGATAGGGCACATAATGAATCTGAAGATGAAGGAGTTTTTATTAGTCCTGATGCTGTTTTTGAAGATGATGATGATCATAATGAAGGCTTCTTAGGTCTTGTTCGACGATTAGTACTTACCAGCACTAAGAAAAGTGAAGAAAGTCAACGACATAACATCTTCCAAACGCGGTGCAAGATTAATCAAGATGTGTTCAATGTTATCATTGTTGGAGGAAGTAGTGAGAATATCATCTCACGAGACATCGTGACACGTCTCAAATTGACACCAAAGAAACATCCAAAACCATACAAGATTGGTTGGATTAAAGCTGTTGGTGAGGTAAGAGTGTCCGATCAATGTGAGGTACCTTTTTCCATGGGCAAGTATAAAGACTCGATTTTGTTTGATATAGTAGACATGGATGATTGTCATGTTCTACTAGGAAGACCTTGGCAATCTGACTTGAGTGTGGTGCACAAAGGAAAGGAGAATACCTACACCTTTTCTAAAGATGGTCAAAGGTTCACACTTTGTCCTTGTTCAAATGAAGACAAATCAACAATATCCAAAGCAAATACAAAGAAGATTTTGTGCTCGCAGAGGAATAAGGAAAAGAAGATATGTGTGACAACTATTCCCCCAGATCAGGTGCTATCTTCTATTGAGAACTCGTGGTCGAGTTCTTTTCAAGAAGGGGAGAATGATGGAGGACCAAAACAGAAAAGAGAGATTCTGGCAGATTAGTTGGAAGTAAATTAGGAACTATCTTGAGTCTAGTGATATTTTAGGTTTATCTTTACTTGTTTGATTAGGATTATTATTCTATTAGGAAACTTTGTTTGAGTCGGTTTAGGATTCTTAGGTCTATATAAACTAAATTCCAGCACATTGTAATTCATTCCATTAATATTATTCAATTTTCTTTTTATATGTGTCTTCACGTTTTTAGCTTCTGTTCCTACGTATCCTACGTGAACGAGAAACCAGCCTAGGTTTCTTGGCATTTGCCATTAACCTGTTCATTAGCGTTGGCTGTGAACGAAACTATCTTTTGCTGTCCTACTTCAATTCAGAGACTGTGAATGCAATACGCAAACAAGGTATGGATATTCAACTTTTGTTTATTACTTTTTCTTTTGATGACGATTCTCACTCTTTTTGTCAACATTATGCACGTTCATCTTGTTAAAAATTATATGAAGCGGTTTATACTAACTATATGTAGTCTGGTTACTGTTTGGCAGCAATTATGCTTTTTTCCCCCCCCCCCCCCAATTCATGAGGAGTCTACACCCCTGCAACGTTTTAAAAAACCAAAACCATTGTCATGGAATAGTAATATCATCTAATATATATATGCTGTCTTAGTAAAGTGAATTTATTCTTATATCTATATTTAACTTCAAATTATATGTCAAAAATAATGATGCATTCAGATCGGCTCGCGTTGAGATCTTCGGTTAGGCTTCGCTCTCATCGCCCTCCTGCTCAATCAACTGTAACAAACAACCTTCAACACCCCCGGCCATCTGGTTCTTACACAACATCTCGCTTGCTGATGCGTGGTTTTGCAACCTTACAACAGGTTTTACCTCTTGAGGGATCTCAAGAGGCTTACAACCCCACCAGGCAGTGTACCTGACCGATGTACTATAGTGTAGTGGTAAGTACGGGGGATTGATCGTTCTCCACAGGGAATAGTGTTCGTTAGGTATGAAAAACTACTCTAATAGGTCTAAGGGTGAGGGAAGATTCTTTTTTATGTTTTTATATTTTTATGAAAGCAAGTAAAATCTCGGGTTTGAAAGAGTGGGCGGAATTAGTTGCTAGTCAACTAACCCAAGTTACTACGAATGCAAATAAAATAAATAACAGAAAATGAAAATGTGGTGAAACTTATATGGAGAGAAATGTGTTTACTTAGATTTCCTTACTCCCTAACTATCTTTTACCGGTTGATTAGTGTGTATTAATTGCGTGGATGACGGGTGTATTCCTTAATACCAATCGTGGGGTGGCGTACGTACTTCCCCAACTCTATGAACTCCTACTTCACTCCTATGTCGAGCCGGCTAAGAAGCTCCTAACATGGGATCACTAGAATTCGCTCATGCATTAAATACAACCATAAAAACCTTAGTACGCATTGGTTCATGTTTCTTAAGACGTTCAAGCAAATTACCGTATAGGAGGTTAGCCAGTTTTCTTAAGCCTAACATCGATGAACAATCATCCAATACAACTAATAACACACTAATAATCAATAATCAATAGTTAGGTTTCATTAGATCTAAGCAAACACAAAGAAAACCTAGCCTAGCATGTTAAACAAAAGACAAGAACAAGAGAGAATCAAACAACACATAGACATATTGAATGATTAATTGATAACTTATCTTCAATGTAACATGGAAGATCTCAAGGCAAAAAGCCTTGAAAAAGCTGCTAAAATCGACTTAGGGTTTCCTCCCAAAAGGTTACACACAAAGTTCCACACTAATGACAAAAAAATTGCAAAACTATATATAGAGTTTAAGGGCTGACGGCGTCACATTGTAGATCCTGACGTCGTCACCTCGCCGCTTTTAGGGTTCCCGGATGGCCTTCCTGACGCCGTCCCTCTTTAGACCTCCAAAATCCGCTCTGGCTTATCAAAGCTTGACGCCGTCAAAAATGAGCTTGACGCCGTCCCTCTTTAGCTTAAACCGTGACGACCTTGATCACTTCAAAGGGTGATGCCGTCAGATTTTTCATGCAAAATTCTCTGGCTTATCATGAGTAATTTTCATATCCACCTTTTTGCCAAGCCGTGACGCCGTCTAGGGCAATCCCTGACGCCGTCAAAGGTACTTTCCAGCATAATTTTGAGACTTTGTCGTTTTCTTCACTTTTATGCTCCAAAAACATCCAAAATGCTTCCTTTTCCAGATTTCTTCTAAAAAGTACCTAAAATGACAAAAGGAACGATTTAGGGCAATATTTGATCAAATAAATACGATTTAGGGCTTAAATGACCCCCTAAAAGCGGTACACTTTTCGCTTCATCAAATACCCTTACACTTGAGATTTGCTTGTCCTCAAGCAAATGCGCTTTTATTCTAATCAAAATACAAGTTAGGGGTCATTTAATGCTAATATAAAAGTAATTACAACAAATAGTCGTTCCACTTTAATCATAATAAGCACGGAGATTACAAACTAGCACCTCACAAGTAGTGTTTAGATACTCACATCTCTCAAGTGTCATCAACATAAATCTCATAAATGAAAACGGATAATATCTCTCACTACCTGTCATAGCAAATAGATTACCATAGGCTTGGGAAAGGATCGAAAACCTCCTCCACTAGGTGTAAGCACCTAAGATAAACTATCAAAGAGGGCTTTTAAATGGGTTATAACGTTAGGTGTAGGGATATGATAAACACGGTTTTGTTGGATAAGGGATATTTTACTGGTGGCGAGTTAAAGATCTTGATTAATTACATGTACTATACAATGTTGCTAAGCCAAGACTCGACTCAATCTTAAGCTAAAAACAAAATAACAAAAACATAAAATAAACATAAAATGAAACGGGATGGTAGTCCGTATGTGTTTTTTTTTTTTTTTTTTTTTTTTTTTTTTTTTTTTTTTGTTGCATACACTTTTACCCTACCATCCAAAATAATACATCATAGGGGCGTTGCATTCCCCTTACACTTGAACTTTTACATAACTTTACAAATAACTATTCTAATGACTCGAATTAAGATAATTGAAAAACTTGGAGTACTTTTAAAATATTTAGCACATATGGGGGTAATAAATGATGTTCTTCCCCATTACTCCATTACACTAGTACTTTACCCATGAGTCCCAATCGTCCCAAAACAATATGTACAAGGATATGACTCGACTTAGCAACCATGTAATCAATTAGATAATTAACTTGGGTTTTAAACAAATGTTGTCACAATAATGCACTAAAAATGAGTGCATACAAGATAGGCTAAGGCGATTTGGGTGTACATTTTAGTGGGGTGTAAACAAATTCTTCCTTTAAGTAAAATGCTTAAAGGTCGAAACGAAAAGATAGGCTCTGAGGGGTGTACTAGGGGTATCGTGTACTAAAAATGAGTACAACGCAAAGGGTGTGGGAGAATTACTTGACCAATGTAGCCAACGTAATTATAACAAAATCACAGGTGTAAAACAATGGGTTAATCCTAATGCCTCTTATCATGTAGTAAATCTAACTACACGAATGTAGTCTCACTTGTGGCCTCGGAATGGTCCTAACGCAAGTTCTAGAATCTAAGTGCTACCGGTACACACATCATAGCATAAATGCTTTTCCTACCAATTCTAGGGGCGAACCTCGCATATTTGGGGGTGGAAAATTTTTTAGTGGTACGGTTTTTGTGCTAGTCATATAACTCCTATCCATGAGACGCTCATTAAGATCAAAGTTTCACTCCTATATGTTGTAAAAAAAATTTAAATTTGGCACTAAAATTACCCTAACAAGTATTTATCTCAGTTTTATTACACATCTACTATTAAACAAACAAAAAATCAAGCGTAATAGCATTCTCTAATCGTACTTTTACCCCCCTTACACTTAAGATGAACATTGTCCCCAATGTTCAAATAACAAGATGTAAAAGTAATAAGGTAAAAGAATGAAATCAAATACTCCCCTGATTCGCTCTGTGGATAATGTTGTAACACGGTTAGATCTTCTTCCAAAGTAATGTTGAAGCTCCATGACTAATGCATCGCCATAAGCTTGATCCAAAAAACATTTCCTTGTCCAAAATAACCTGTTAAACCTGAGAAAACAAACACGAAAACCTGCATAACATCGGCGGGATAAATTCTATATATAAGGATATAATGCTTGTGGAATGATAATTTTGCAGATTCCTGGAGATTATAAGTTATAGATTTAATAAAAACTTTTTATGAAAACAAAACTTTCAAAAATTTCAGAAAATTAAAACCTGACGCCGTCAGGTTGTAAATCCTGACGCCGTCAGAAATGATCTGACAGAATTCTCATGTTAAGTTTCCGGAAAATTTCTGGAAAAACCTTCACCTTACTTCCTGGAAATCCTGCAAAACATCATTATGACTCGATACAAGCATTTGACTCAAACAATTACTAATATGTATGTTAATTTATTATTGTTACGATTCATGTTCATTTGTTCTAATAAACCGATTTGGATTTCCCTTACATTTATCTTTTGCAAAATACCTTTATATGTAGTTAAGACGAAGTTAAAAACAAGATAAAGCATTTTCACAATTTAGTTTCGAACATGAATCAATAATAATAAAAATTAAACATACATACGGAACCAAATAAAATCAAACAAACAAATAAATAAACACACAAAGCAAATAAAGCTTGGGTTGCCTCCCAAGAAGCGCTTGTTTTTGTTCGAGTCACGAGCCTGACTCTACCCTTATTTAACGGATAAAGGAGAGGTTTTCCCTACACTTAGGATTAAGTGCGGGTGATAGTAGCGATACACACCATCTTAGTGGAAGTATGCCGCGTGAGGAAAGAGTGGTGGATGAATTATATACTCAAAGGGGTGTGCTCCTTTCATCATAACCTTACCTAGTTCACTTTGCTCAATGGGTGAATTAAAGTTTTCTCCTAAAAAGGGATCATCTTCTATCAACTTCGAGAGATTCCTAGTTGGGAATCCGTCTTGACCTAATAAACCCGGTTTAAACCCATAATGTTTCTTGTGATCAATCATGAATGGGTGATGTAAGTATGTAAGGTCATGGTTCACTCCTATGTTAACTTCCTCTCTGCAAGGCCTAGAGTCTACTACCTTAATCTTAACATTACCCGGACTACATGGTTTGATGGGTGGATCGGGACCTAATTCAATTCCTAAGTTCACATCTAAGGATGGAAGATTAGGTAACGGTTTTGGTTTAGGCTCCGGTTCATCAAAACTAGGAACTTCCATATAACTAAAAAAAAGGTTATGACTACAAGTATTCAAACCTATTTCTTCTAGTTTTGTTTCTTCCAAAGGTTCTACTTCAATTGGGGTTCCTATAGTCCCTTCTACTTCTTCCGGGTAAGTCACGGGCGGTGTGTATGCCTCGAATGATGGTAGGACTTGTGGGGTACTTTGTAGGTTTGTGTTATTTACCTCATCCTTCCTTGTCTCTATATCAATTATATCCACATCATGTGTTTTAGTAGAATCTAACCCAAACATGTTCCTAAGTATCTCAAATCCTTCTCTAGCCATTTCAAGTTCTAAGTCCGATTCATAAGAATCTTCCCCGATAACATGATTACTATGTTTAATTTGCCTAAAGGATTCATCATGTGTTCCTTGAGATTCAAAGTCATTGATCATAAAACCTAGGTCTTTTTGCTCAATATGCTCATGTTCGGCTAAATCCTCCTCAATTGTTTCCTCAAGTTGTGATGTATACGAACCCATTAATTCATTAAACTTATGGTTCACGGTTAGGAGGCTTTCCTCAAATTTTTTCCAAAGGGTCTTATTAAAAGGAGTTGATCCTAACAATGATTGTTTAATAGAAGCCACACATGCACATAATTCATCAAACCTATCAAACTTTATACCCATCTCCTCTTGTATATATCTAAGATCACTTAAAAATTCATTGGAACAACAGGAAGCAAATCTATCCGTGTAAAGTAATTGTTCCTCTATTGTTAATGATCTAAATGGAATTTCATCCGCCATGGTGACAAATGAAAATGGTTTTACAAACAAAGGGCACAAAGAAAAAGATAGACTAAAGAAATCTAGAAAAATAAAATAAAAATCTCACTAGAAAGGAATCTAGCGAGTAGACCTAATAAAATAAAAATTCAACCTAAACAATAACTATTCCCCGGCAGCGGCGCCAAAAACTTGATGCGTGGTTTTGCAACCTTACAACAGGTTTTACCTCTCGAGGGATCTCAAGAGGCTTACAACCCCACCAGGTAGTGTACCTGACCGATGTAGTATAGTGTAGTAGTAAGTACGGGGGATTGATCGTTCTCCACAAGGAATAGTGTTCGTTAGGTATGAAAAACTACTCTAATAGGTCTAAGGGTGAGGGAAGATTCTTTTTTATGTTTTTATATTTTTATGAAAGCAAGTAAAATCTCGGGTTTGAAAGAGTGGGCGGAATTAGTTGCTAGTCAACTAACCCAAGTTACTACGAATGCAAATAAAATAAAATAACAGAAAATGAAAATGTGGTGAAACTTATATGGAGAGAAATGTGTTTACTTAGATTTCCTTACTCCCTAACTATCTTTTACCGGTTGATTAGTGTGTATTAATTGCGTGGATGATGGGTGTATTCCTTAATACCAATCGTGGGGTGGCGTACGTACTTCCCCAACTCTATGAACTCCTACTTCACTCCTATGTCGAGCCGGCTAAGAAGCTCCTAACATGGGATCACTAGAATTCGCTCATGCATTAAATACAACCATAAAAACCTTAGTACGCATTGGTTCATGTTTCTTAAGACGTTCAAGAAAATTACCGTATAGGAGGTTAGCCAGTTTTCTTAAGCCTAACATCGATGAACAATCATCCAATACAACTAATAACACACTAATAATCAATAATCAATAGTTAGGTTTCATTAGATCTAAGCAAACACAAAGAAAACCTAGCCTAGCATGTTAAATAAAAGACAAGAACAAGATAGAATCAAACAACACATAGACATATTGAATGATTAATTGATAACTTATCTTCAATGTAACATGGAAGATCTCAAGGCAAAAAGCCTTGAAAAAGCTGCTAAAATCGTCTTAGGGTTTCCTCCCAAAAGGTTACACACAAAGTTCCACACTAATGACAAAAAAATTGCAAAACTATATATAGAGTTTAAGGGCTGACGGCGTCACGTTGTAGATCCTGACGCCGTCACCTCACCGCTTTTAGGGTTCCCGGATGGCCTTCCTGACGCCGTCCCTCTTTAGACCTCCAAAATCCGCTCTGGCTTATCAAAGCTTGACGCCGTCAGAAATGAGCTTGACGCCGTCCCTCTTTAGCTTAAACCGTGACGACCTTGATCATTTCAAAGGGTGACGCCGTCAGATTTTTCATGCAAAATTCTCTGGCTTATCATGAGTAATTTTCATATCCACCTTTTTTGCCAAGCCGTGACGCCGTCTAGGGCAATCCCTGACGCCGTCAAAGGTACTTTCCAGCATAATTTTGAGACTTTGTCGTTTTCTTCACTTTTATGCTCCAAAAACGTCCAAAATGCTTCCTTTTCCAGATTTCTTCTCAAAAGTACCTAAAATGACAAAAAAGAACGATTTAGGGCAATATTTGATCAAATAAATACGATTTAGGGCTTAAATGACCCTCTAAAAGCGGTACACTTTTCGCTTCATCACTTGCCCAAACCATCTTTTGAAGTAGATGAACAAGATGAATTAACACTATCTCATGAATTAAGAGAATTATGCAAGAAGCTTCAAGGTACTTTGAGGAGGTCTGCTAATACTAGTCAATCTGACGCTGGGAATCCTTTGTTCGAAAGGGATAGGGGGGTCTATCACTACGCCAGAATGTGGATTTAGTCACACATGCTGTTTTTCGAACAGCCATACAGTCGCTTTTTTATGTGACTAAATGTACCAGAATAAAATAAACAACCACACTTGATCCGACTTGTGTGACCATTTCGGAATTACATCTGAGGCTACAGCCACACATTCGAATATTTTTGTGACTATACGTATCTGGTAAAAAAAAATTTGATTTTTTAGTCACTTATAATTTGGGACGTGTGACGGATACAAATACGGTTGAAACATTAGTCACACTATATATATACATATGTGACAAATATATGTCACGCAATTGAAAAGTGTGACCAAAATCCATATATGGTCACACGAAGTAATTGTGTATGTGGCTAAATCATATACTCAAGTTTGTCACACATTATTTAAGCGTGACTGCTAATTTTTGTTGAAAATTTAGCCACATATGAATTTGAAATGTGTGACAACTGAAAAGTAAGTTTGAAGCATAGTCACGATATGCATTTAAAAGTGACAAATATATGTCACACACTTGAACAGTGTGACCAAATGTCATATATCGTCACACTAAACCATAGGTATACATGATTAAGTGTGACCATAATTCGATACAAATGGTCACGTAAGTTAATATGTGTATCTAAAGTTAAGTGTGTGTTTGCCTGCCTATTCCTAATGTGTATGGTCACACTTAATTGTAGCATAATCATGTGACTATAGGCTATACAATAGTCACACCATACCACAAATGTGCATCTAAATTATGTTTATGGCCACATTATAAGGGTATTATATGTGACCAATACATTGAAAATAGTCACACTGTGAAATATTCATGTGACTAATATGTATAGCAAAATGTGAACTCAGTTATCATTAACCTTGATATTAGTCACATTGAGTGTTTGTGTGACTAAATTCAAGATGTTACATATGGTCACATGAAGTATTTATTTAGGTGTCTAAATCATAGAGTCATATTTTGAGTTCAGACTGTTAGTCATGACTCTTCATTTAATTTGCCCCATTACAATGCTGGGATTTTATAGTCTATCTAGTTTAATACAGTAGTATGTAAGTATGTTACTTGCCCCTAGGAACCAGATTACTTGACTTTCTAAAGTCAATTTTCAACTTTATAATGAAGTAACATGTTACTAAAGTGCCTGCAAGTGCATATACATGATAAATAGAAACTAAAAATACAATAAAGCTTGACTGCAAGTGGACATATAACAGTGAAAACCGCAAAAATTTTCATTGCCATTGAAAAGCTTGACTTTTTTGAGTCAAAATCCATTACAACAGGCTAAATTACAGGAACAACTATTTAATACTAAAACAACTATTCATCTAACATTACTAACTTTACAATATCAGCAGTAACCTTGCACTTAGCCTTGAGCAGCAGTCTTAACTTCAACCAGCAGGGTTAACTATTACACTAGCAGTCTTAATGCAGCATGACATGCTTCACTTGGATTTTCGTATAACAATACCTTCAATGTCGGTTCGATAGTAGTCACTTCGTGATTCCTTGCCCAAGTCTTCTTTATATACATGTGGCAATATTTTTTCATTTTGCTCGTGAATGACTGTACTAAACTCCTCATCGACTTCGTCATATGTATCTTTGTAATTCTTGGTAGGTGTTTTAAAGACAATGGACAAATTTTTCTGTGCTTGGTCTTTCACATAAAACACTTGTGTTGCTTGTGACGCTAATATGAACGGATCATCCTTGTGGCCGAAACTATTCAGGTCTACCAACGTATAACCAAGAGTATCGCGTTTGACCCCATGAGTTTTGCGATTAACCCAATCACATTTGAAAAGAGGAATTTGCCTGAAACGGTAATCTAGTACCCATATCTCTTGTAAAACCCCATAATAAGATGTTTTTCTTATGGTTGCAACTTCTTTTTTAGATATGTGCACATCTACTGACTCAACATTAACCCCACTGTTATGGTAAACTATGCCATCATTACTTTTCGTACGAAATGTATACCCATTGATGTTATACGCCTCGTATTTCACTACGCTGGCGCGTGGTCCAAATGATATCCACCTCACAGTTTCTGATACACTATCATTGGATATTGCTAACTCTCTCTCAACCTGAATTTCATTACAAGTATATATTACCTTTAAATTACAGGAACAACAAACAAACAATTAAAGAATAGGAGTGTTTGGGATAATGAAATGGTGTGCTGGTCGACCTCTATCTAATGTCATATACAGGAGGGACAATTATGATGATAGCAACAAACAAACAATTATAAACAACATACAAGTAATTACCTCTTCGAGTAACCACTTAGCAAAAGATTTACTGTGCTCATTCTCCAGCAATGCCATTTTTTTACCTGGGTTTTTTCCTTTCAAAACTTCCTTGTGTCGCCTGAAACAAATAAATGTCTTTGATTATTATATTTGATAGAACATTTTAAGCAACGAAATCGACATGTGTTAGTAATACTTACTCGATGTACGGTTGAATTTCATCTGTATTTTGTATTACATACAAATGTGCTTTCTGAAAGGATTCTCCGGAAACTTCACTTGGTTTGCCGGCCGACAATGGCTTTCCGTCCTCATCTTCATTGGTTACATGTTTATCAGCTGGGATACCAATAGTTTTCATGGTTTTATGATATTCGCTAAAAAACTCTATTGTTTCTTCCGCGATAGTCTCCTCGGCAATGCATCCCTCTGGTCTATTTCTGTTTCGCACATGTCCTTTAATAACCTTCATACATCTTTCGAAGGGATACATCCACCGAAAGCATATGGGACCACATAATTTTACCTCCCTAGTTAGGTGCACAGTCAAGTGTATCATAATATCAAAAAATGACGGAGGAAAGAACTTCTCGAGTAGGCACAGTGTAACAACAAGTTCTTCTTGCATCTTATCTAGTTCTTGCAAGCTGATTTCTTTCCTACATATAGATTTAAAGAAAAAGCAAAACCTGATAATAGCATATCGTGTGGGCGGGTGCATGACTGAACGTATAGCAATGGGTAAAAACTCTTGCATTAGCATGTGATAGTCATGCGATTTAAGGCCAATGAGCTTCCTATCATTTAGGCTGACCAAACTAGAGAAATTTGAACAATAGCCTTGTGGTACCCTGATGTTGCTTAACGTTTCACAAAAGATGTCTTTTTCAGCATTCGTTAATGTGTAACCTGCTGGAGGTAGTGTTGTTTTGTCTGCTTCTTGCCTAGCAAACAACTCTTCTTTTATCCCCAACTCTTCCAGATCCAGTCGAGCATTCATTCCATCTTTTGTCTTTCCAGGAACATTCAGCAAAGTTCCGAGTAGACTCTCACCAACATTCTTTTCTACATGCATGAAGTCAATACAATGCGGAACAGAATGATGCCTCCAATACCTTAGCTTTCGATACCAAATGTTGAATTTCTTCCAATATGCTTCATTTGCTTGGCTTGAACTACCCTCTTCTTCTGTTGTTTTCCTTTTCTGCTTTTTAATCTTCCCACCTCTGCCTCTGGTATCTTGATCTTGGTTTTTCGAGGTTTTTCCTTTTCCTCACTTATTTTCAATATGTTGTACCTCGTTGTATATTTGTTCCCCGGTCAATGGATTTGGAGCATGACGTGGTTCTTCTTGTCCATTAAACGCCTTCCTTTGCGTTCTGAACGGATGGTTGTATGGTAGATATCGTCTGTGTCCAGCATAACTTTGCTTGGATGAGGCGGAAAGTCTAACACCGTGTGTATCTTTCCCACATACTACACAACCTTTGAATCCACTGTATGGGCAGCCACATAATGTACCAAGTGCAGGGTAATCATTTATCGTCCATAACACAACGGCACGCAGATTAAAGTTTTCTTTTTTAGAAGCATCGTATGTATCAACCCCTTCTTCGAATAAGGTATGCAGATCATCAACCAACGGTTCTAAAAATACATCGATATCATTTCCCGGGTATCCCGATATCAATACCGAAAGCATGATAAACTTTCTTTTCATACACTACCATGGAGGAAGGTTGTATATGACAGATAAAACTGACCATACACTGTGATGCCTATTTCCTGAGTTGACGTCAACCCCATCAGCCGATATTCCTAGCCGTAGATTTCTCGGATCTTCAGCAATTTCAGGGAATTTTTCATCTACGGTATGCCATGCCTGTGAATCTGCGGGGTGACGTAAAACACCATCTGTTATCCTCCTTGTTGCGTGCCATGTTAGATCTTCTGAAATACTTTCTAACTTAAAGAGGCCTTGCAGTCTTGGTATAATTGGAAAGTACCACATTACCTTTGCCGGAATGTTTTCGTACACTTTATGTGTCTTACTATCCACCTTCCATCTTGATGTCCCACAAGTTGGACAAACAGTCAACTCCTTGTTAACCTTCCAGTAAAGAATGCAGTTGTTGCTACATACATGTATCTTTTTGTATCCTGATCCCATCATTCTCACTAGTTTTTTTGCCTCATAAGTTTTTTCAACCATTTCGTTACCAGCAGGTAGCATCTTTTTCAACAATCCTAGTAATTCAGTAAAGAACTTATCAGAAGCTCCATACTTACCCTTCAAGTTGAGTAGTTTAACTATTGCGGACAACTTTGTGAAGTCAGGACATCCTTCGTAAAGTGGCTTCTCCGCGTCTAATAATAGTTGTTGAAACTTGGCAAGGTTATCCTCATCAAAACATTCTTTTGCACCATTAACCATGTTCACTGTTGCTGGGCCATCTGTTGGAATTTCTGGAACAAAATCCATGTCAAAATCCGTGTCGTCAACAAACTCCTCTGTTGTAGCATTAACAGGTATTTGGGCAGTTGTTGCTTGCTCATCATTTTCTCCATGTTTATCCCATTTTGTGTAGCTTTGATTAATCCCGTGGCAGAATAAATGGAACTGCACATCCTCCACTTTATGCTCTATGCGGTTTAAACATGAGATACACGGACATGGCATCTTAAGCTGTTGTTTATTACCTCGTGGGTCGATGTTCATCATCTTCTGCAAGTTGTGTTCTGCATACTTAATAAACGCGTGTACTCCAGCAATATATTGTTTCTTGGTCCTACTAGTTTTCATCCAAGACTTGTCCATGCTATTGTTGAGGTCAAATGGTAACGTATGTATCCTACAAGTCACAAATTAAACCAATATAAGCATCAAATCATTTGTGCATAAGTAAACCAAGTATTTACCACTACTAGTACAAAAGGTACTGCTGCTAGTGAAATTTAGTACTGCTAGTATAAAGTTAGTACTGCTAGTACCAGTCACAAATTAAACCAATATAAAATTGTAAATGTTTGATACGTTTGGGCCTAACTCTAATGTGGGATAAAATGTTTATTTTGAAAATATTACAACCATACATTAGTAAAATCTAGTATTAATGGTTTTTGTTGCAAAGTGAAAATTAAAATAATACTCTGTTAGTATAGTATTAATGGTTTTTGTTGCAACTTGCAACTTGCAAGTAATTATGGGGAAGGCTATTTCATCATTACACACTATTCACATTGCTAGGCTCGATACATCTTCTTTCCTCTAGGTGTTTCTTGATTGTTGTTGTATATAAAGCAACATACCTCTCATAATTTTCATCTCTTCTTAACAAACCAAAATAAAATTTAAAAATTACAAAAAATCTCAAAATTTTTTGTTATCAAAATCATATATGGAAACTAAACTAGTGATTTGTTCTGAATTGGCAACAGTTGCAAACTCAAAGCTTGTGAAAGACATGATGCTAGTTTACTATGAGCGACAGGTTGAAGCTACTTCCAAGGAAGTTCATGATTTGAGGCACAAGGTTTCTGAGAAAAGAATGCTGATAAACAATAGGGATAAGATGATCAAGGAGTTAGAGCTTTTATATGGTTTTGATTCTGCTCTTGAAAGCATTGCTGATTTAAGGAGGATGCAAGAGGAGGACATGATGGCATCTGATAGGTTGCTTGTTGATATTGCCCAAAAGCATAAGCGTCTAGGTGATTTGGGCAACTTTATCACGAAGCTTGGATCAATGAACTACTGATGTGGTTGATATGTTAGTTGACTATGTTTATGTCTTTTGTGTTTTGTGGTGTCATGGTTGATGTTGTTGGTAGTCTTTCTGATGTTGTTGTGTTTTGTGGTGTCATCGAATGGTAATGATAGATGTATGATATGATGTTAAATATTAATGCAGCTATGTTAATGTCAATATTATTTTCTAACAGCCTTTTGATTTGTAAAGTTACAATGTCAAGTGTTTAGTACTGCCTAGTTCCAAAAATGCATATACTTAAGAAAGTCAAACTTTGTTTATTACACCTAAATGCAGGAAGTTACCTACACATACCAACCAAGCCTTTAATGGCATTTACTTATACATTGAACTATGTGATCCTCTTTACTTTAAATGGCCATTACATAAACACAACATTACACCATCAAAAACCTGTCAAACACTAAACCTCATCCACAATGACTTCCAAGCCAAATGTTATTGAAATATCCTCTGATTCATCAGGACTAATGTCTCCTAAACCTGATTGGAATTTCCCCTACCCTCCTACAGGTAGCTTTCATAAGAGAATACCACCTAAGGGAAAGGTTGTTGACTCAAGCTCTGACGATTTTAGCTCCTTTAACAGTAGCTTTTTTAATGATAGCTTGGTTTCTAGCTATCATTCAACATCTGAAGATGAAGTTGTCTCAAAAAAAGCCACAATGTCCAAAAACCCTCCTCCAGTTCACACTCTGTCAATCCCAGGAAAAAGGGAACAAGTTCTAGGCCTACCAAATCAGGCAACTTTGGAAGAAATCCAAGCAAAGAAGAGAAATGGAAAAGGCCCAATTGAACTCACTAAGGGTAAAGGGAAAAGGACAATTAGTTGAGCTTTACTAGTCTTGATGTTATGATGCTACTATAATAAGTACTATGTTTTCTCCTTGTATGTAATCAACTATGCAATCAACAATGCATCTATGTATGCAGAATTTTGTTATGTAATAACAGTTGGTTTTTCAAGTTGAAGATGCTATTTTTCATTCATGTTAAACCCAAAATACAACTTTAAAAAACTATATATCCTACAAGTCACAAATTAAACCAATATAAGCATCAAATCATTTGTGTATAATTACAATGGATAGTGGGTATTGTAGTGGGCAGAATTTGCTATCTTTATAATTGTAAAAAACAATTTCGAGAATAATATAATTTCACCATTGCATAAAAAAAAATGATTTCCTAATTAAAAAAATTACCTAATTTAGATCTAAATGAACCTCCCTCCGTTGTTGATGGCCGGACCGACGAGTGGTGGATGGTGAGTGGTGGCTGTGATTGGTTACTGGTGGCTGTGATTGGTGAGAAATGTGCGAAATTTGAAATTTGCTGAAAAAAAATATGGGGGGCTTTAATTTTGAAATTTGCTGAAAAAAATATATATGGGTGGGTTTTTAAAAAAAATATGGGGGGCTTTAATTTTGAAATTTGCTGAAAAAAAATGGGGGCTTTTTAAAAATTTTGGGGAGGGAAATACCAAAAAGGAAGCCACAGGTATCGAACCTTTGACCTCCCCTTCACAACACCAACAACTCAACCATCTCCGCCCTTGGGTCTTTTTCGATTATACCTTCTTTTGTATTCCTCTTATAGACTATCTGTTTTATTAAAGAAAATTGTTACAAAATCCAAATATCTTCTATACAAAGTTAAACCTGTTAGTACAACGTTAAACCTAGCAACACTAATAGAGACACAAGCAGTAATAACATTATTTCCTTTTTGCTTGTCTGAAGATCTTTCTCAGTAACTCTCTTGCCATTACTGAGTCTTCATCAGTAACTGTCAGCTTAGCATCTAACATAACAAATAAGCTAGCTGCCCTTAATGGATAATCTTTTTCTATCAGCATGTAGACATCCACTCCATTCTTTGTAGATACATGGTGAACACCACATGTATCATACAGTCTCCATTTTGTACTCAACTCATGAGCTCAAAAATTCCATAAGATATCTTTTGGATCAGGTTCATACAACCTCTTCAATTCCACCCATAACTTCTTCTCTTTGTCTTGTATACGATATGTAGATCTGAACATTTCTTTAACCAGACTCCATAGATTGTCCAAGTCTTCTCTATAAAAAATCTTCAGCATATCTTCAAAATACTTATAAATTTCTGAGTGTCCTCCTAGCCTGATTATCTTCCAAGCTTTCCCAAATGTATCTTTGTGTATCTCCAAATCAATAATTGGACGTTTAGCTTGAATAGGATGATGAACATCCAATGCTTCTGGGATTATAACAATCATATGCTGCTTGAGTCTTTCATCAGTTAATTCCTCTGTTGTTTCTTCTTCATCTGCTGTAGGTACTTCTTCTTCACCAATCTTCTGTTTCTTTGAAGATTCAGACTCCAATATTATACCATATCTTCTTGTAGTTCTACATGGTTTTTCTGTTCCCATGGGAGTAAATGTGTTCACTCTTGTGTAAAACCCTTTCAAACTCACTCTTGATCTCCTCAAAACTTCTACCTTGGAACTGCTTCCTTTTGTATCCAGCCATGTTCATCATGTAAACACACATGGTGTGTCTTTGCTGAGCTTTACTAGGTGGTTTACTCCTCTTTTCTTTGGCTTTTTGTTCTGCAGCAGACTTTCTTCTGGAATTTATTAGTTCAACAAGTTGTCTTGACTTCTCATCATTGGACAACACTTCATCTCCTCTGACTTTACCTAACTTTTCCTTTAAAACTTCATTAGTATCAATCATATACTGAACTTCTTGAGCGTGATCAAACATTGCTTCAGTTGCTTGATTTGCAAGTCTTGTTTGATCAAGGAAATATGCAATATCAACAATTTCTGATGTTTCATCTTCCTGTGCTTTATTAGCTACCTCTGCATCAAAACTAATCTGAGCAAGAACACTCTTCTTGTCCTTCTTTGGTGGCTCTTCTTCAATCATAATGCCCTTTGCTTTATCTGCCCTTTGCCTTCTATCATACACATCCATATCTTGTTGATGAGAAGTACCAATATTTTCAGCATCCAAATCTTCTTCACCCATATCTTGCCTCCCCTGAAACTCAACATTCTGTTCAACCAAAGAAATATTGGGGTCTTGATCAATATCAGCTGTCTTCCTCCCCCGTTTGGAAGAAACATCCATGTCATCATCATCTGAGCTTGTAGACTCCACAATATTTGCCTTTCTCTTTGCTTCAAGTGACTTGACTTTAGACTGCAATTTCTTCACTTTTTCAATGACCTTCTTGTAAGCAGTACTATACAACTGCTTTGTCTCCTTGAGTGCTTGCTTTGTCTCCTTGAGTTCTTGCTTTGTCTCCTTGAGTTCTTTCTCCAACCCAGTCACCCTTTGAGTCAATTTGGTACAAATATCCATCAATTCCATTAGTGACACTCTGCCCTCATCACTTCCAGGTGTGTTACCTCCCGATCGAGGTGAATCGTGGGGCATTTCCCCCATATTTGGTTGTGAGGCTGATTGAGAACCAGATGAACCTGTGGGTGTGTGATGGGACTCAACTGGGCTTGTTGATCCTTCACCCTGAATGTTTTGATTTTGAACCAACATTGTTTCAAAAAGTGGAACTACTATCCCATTAAACCCCCTAGAAGCCATGCTCATGTTACTGAACAGTTTTTGAGTAAGGCAAGGAGTTGGATAAACAATTTTATGAGATAGAAGCAAACTTTTCCATATATTCAAAACCGTTTGTATAAACCTTGGATACATTAAAAACTTGTATTTGTTATCCACATTTTTCACCATACCATCAAAAATTAATTTTGAAAAGTTAAAAGTCCTGTTTGTTGCTAAACAAATGAGAGCAGTTGCAATATTGCTACTGAATTGCTCCCATGCGGTTTTCTTTGGACTTAAACAATGAAGGATGGTATGTATGAAGAATCTCCATTGTGGGGCAAAACATCCTTTTTGAAAAGTCAGAATTTGAGAAGATGTGTCATACCCCATTCTGGAAAGGTGATGAAAAATTTCAGTATTAGGCAATGAACTAATACCATTTTCATCTGCTAAATGGAGATGCCTCCTAACAGATGCCTCAGTAATAGTTATTATTCTGCCATCAACTGTTGCAATTAACTCTTTGTCTCCATTCTCAAATGTATTGGTAGTAACAGACCGCCAAAACTGTTTGATTTGAGAGACATAGATAGTAGGATCGACTGTAAGAGCATACCTGATGTGGGTAGTGTTTAGAAAATCTATTATCTGGTGGAAGCGTTGACTCCCTTCTGGTTTCTCTAAGAATGCAACTTGGTTATGCGTATCACAAAACTCTAAATTTGCCATGAAAATTGATTAAATGCTTGATTAGAGTGCTGGGTTATGATTGGACCTACTTCAATTAATTGTTTCTCAAGTTTGAAGAAATGGTATAAATTGTATAAAGAAAGAGAGTTATCCAATTTATGAAACCCTACACTCTGTTCTAGAGTTTTTTTTTAAGAGGTAAGTAAAGTAAAGTAATGTAATGTAAAGAAATAGGGAAGAGTGGAAGTAAAGTTTATAGATTTTTGCATGTTCTTTAGTTTATACTAGTAAAGTAAAGTAAATGAAAGTAGGTGGTCCTACTTTATACTTTTTATATTTGTGGAATTACTATTATAACCTTGCTCCATAATAAATACACACTAAAGACAAAGGTTCTTTTTGACATTAACTCATTTGATTTTTGTCTTTATTCACTTTACTTCACTTTCATCCCATATATGGGATGAAAGTTGGGACAAAAAAAACCATTTACTTTCATCCCTCTCCACTTTCTTTCCTTCCTTCAAAAAAAAAAAAAACTCAAGAACACACATAATTTTAGTTTCACTCCATTTCATTCCCTTTCATCTAAAAAAAAAACTTGAGAACATAGTGTAAATAAAGCGAAGTAATTGACAATAGTTACCCCAACGGTTAGAAATAAACCACGGTTAAAACTCGGAAACGGCTACCCAGCAGTACAACGTTTTACTCTAGCAGAACAAAAGTTTGCCTAGCAGTAATAACTTTGTGCATCCACTCCATTCTCAGAAAATTAATTAAACATCAAATATTTCATTGATATTTTTTTAAGGCTACAACCATATATAGTATATACATCTAATTATCCAACCTAAATACTAAACATACTAAAAAAAAAAAAAAACCATCATCCTAAACTGCTTCACTCCATTTCACCCCAACTTGTTAGAACCAGAGCTCTCTTCCCTGCTTCCCATCAATTTCTGGCTTTCCTTGAGTCGTTTAAACACAATTTCAAGATCGCTAACCCTCTTTTCTAGATTATAAGGGTCCTGAAACCCATCTTGTTGCCCCCCTTGGTTTTGCAGCACAAACCCATTTTGCTGCTCCACCACAATTTGCTGCTGATCCTCTTCATTTTGCTGCACCACCTCCTCCTCTTCACCTTCCTCCTCCTCTTCCTCTTCATCTTCTTCCTCCTCCTCCCCGTAGTCACGCAATCTCCAAACCTCATCCCAGTAAAAGTCTTGCGCATGCAGCCAGTTCAAAATTTGACCCCTCATCCACGTATCTACCTTCCTATACGACCCATATTCTGCAATGGGTTCATACCCGAAAGCATTAAACACTGCGTCAAACAGCAAATTGTTGTTTAACACCCAATCGTACTCCTCAGCATCATTTTGAAAGTTAACATTATTTGCTGCCATTGTTGAAGTTTTCTTTGAATTGAAAGGAATATATGTGTTTGTGTGTGTTCTTTGGTATACAATCGATAGGTATAAATAGGCTGGAGAGGTAGATGAATGGTTCCCAAGACTTTAGGCGGGAAAAGGGATCGACGGCGCGCGCAAAAAGTAAAGTGTCAATTGAAGTTTTACGATTTCCTTTTACCAAGTATTGACTTTCCATGTACAATGAGTTGATGCAACAACTAGTTGTATATCATGCTTTGTGAATAATAAACTTCCAAACTCAATATTTCCAACTATTGATCAAGTGGTGGTTTGGTTTAATTAAGAGTGGCAAGATGTGTAGAAAAAAAAAAAGAATAGTAGTTAAAAAAAAATAAAAAAAAAAAAAAAATCTAATGGTGTTGACGTGGCGGTGAAAACCAACTATAGTCGGTAACTAGGGATGGCAACGGTTCAGGTTCGTGGCGGGTTTTAGTGTACCCGTACCCGAACCCGTTTATAATATACCCGTACCCGCCCCATATCCCACCGGATACCCGATTAATATTATCCATCGGTTTTTCAGGTTTAGGGTTTAGGGTTTAGGGTTTAGGGTTTATATAAATACTCGTTATATTATAAATTACTCGGGAAATTGATTTTCAATAAAGTCTTTTGAATTGGAAACGTTCGATAAATGAAAGGGTCTTGGCGAAATTTTGTTATTTCCAAAGATTAATTTTGTCGTAAGTCCAAACTTGTTTTAAATCATAAAACGAGTATACCTTGTACTAATAAACGGGATTATGGGAAAATACAGACGATTACCAATCGACTCATCTTATTTGATATGTTTGTTGTTAGTTATCTCTTTGACTTGTTTTCGTCATCTTGTCTCGACTCGAGTTATTGTCAATACTCTTCTCGACTATTAATTCGGTTATTCGTTTTTTTGGAGTGAGTACTCGTGAGTCCGTGTTCTCTACCGTTACACGAATGAGGATACCAAACCCTTTTAAAAGGCTAAAACGAGATTATTTTTTGAAATGAGAATGATTAACTTTTGAAACCTCTTGCGCATTTGATTTTTTTGGTGAATATCGTGCCGAGTACGTTGCGTTGCGATATGTTGCGTTAAATCGTTTGATACGATATTCATTTTCTTTAACTTTTAATTACGGATAACCTCGATACCCGCGGGGAAACCCGAAAAACCGATGGATAATATTAATCGGGTATCCGGTGGGATATGGGGCGGGTACGGGTATATTATAAACGGGTTCGGGTACGGGTACACTAAAACCCGCTACGAACCCGAACCGTCGGCTATAGTTGGTTTTCACCGCCACGTCAACACCATTAGATTTTTTTTTATTTATTTTTTAACTATTATTCTTTTTTTTTCTACACATCTTGCCACTCTTAATTAAACCAAACCACCACTTGATCAATAGTAAAGGGGCAATTAATCCCTTTACCGATCAATTGTAAACAGACAAAAAAGTGAGTAAACCCTAATCAAAACACACATTCTTCTTACTCCCACGGCGGATTCCCACGGGTAACAGTAGGATCCTGGGGCAATTAAACCAAACCACCACTACTTGATCAATAGTAAAGGGGCAATTAATCCCTTTACCGATCAATTGTAAACAGACACAAAAATGAGTAAACCCTAATCAAAACACACATTCTTCTTACTCCCACGGCGGATTCCCACGGGTAACAGTAGGATCCTGGGCCACCTTTCATTTCATCTTTGTCTTTTAATTTAGCTAATGGTAATAGTTTGAAAAACAGACGTGGCAAACAAAAACACGCAAACAATGAATCCAAATGACAACAAAGGTATGTTTTTTAATGTTTTCACATATCAGTTGATGATTCATTGTACAATAATTAGTAACAGGCTTTTGATCTATAAATGGTGATGTTTGGGGTTGTTGTTACCGATTCTAATGTAAAGCTGTGTGAATTTATTGTTGAATGTAAAGCTGTGTGAAGTTTTAATTTATTCAAGTTTATGCTTTAACAGGTTCAAAAACAAAAATCCCTAGGTCCAAATTCAAAATCATTTCCAACAAGGTATACTAAAGTTGTTATGTGTTTGTGGCTAAAGTTGTATACCTTAATTATACCATTAATTAAATTTTTTGAAACAAATGGTATGTTGAACTATTAGGAGGTATGGGAAAACACAGATTGGAAGAGAAAGAGCCCTTTCTATTTCTCTAGCGATGAAGAATCTGGTGATGCTGACACAAAAGGTGTGAATTTATTGTTGAATGTAAAGCTGTGTGAATTTTAAAATTTATTCAAGTTTATGCTTTAACAGGGTCAAAGGCAAAAATCCAAACAACAACAACAACAACAAACCCAATCCCGCCGGGGCAGGGTATGGGGGAGGTAGGCTGTAGACAGACCCTACCCCTACCCCAAGGTAAACCCGGGAGTAGAGAGGCTGCTTCCAAAGAGACCTCCGGCACTAGGTCCAAATTCAAAATCATTTCCAACAAGGTATACTAAAGTTGTTATGTGTTTGTGGCTAAAGTTGTATACCTTAATTATACCATTAAATAAATTTTTTGAAACACATATGGTATGTTGAACTATTAGGAGGTATGGGAAAACACAGATAGGAAGAGACAGAGCCCTTTCTATTTCTCTAGCGATGAAGAATCTGGTGATGCTGACACAAAAGGGGTAATAATGGTCCATTTAATAAGTGTTGTTTTGCTACCTTTATCACATTCTCAAGACTTAATACATTATATATACTCGTTCAACTTGTAGGTAAATGACAAAGATGAATCCTCTGAAGCTACTCCCAAAACTCAATCCTCTCAAATACCAGTTGAAAAGGCACATAAAAATAAATTTACTCAGGATATTGTCTTGGGACTGCCGTGTAATTAAGAAGATGTACCAACCGATGGCCGTGAAGAAGACTTCTCGTACATTAAATGTGTTGAGAATTATGTAAAGGTGGTGATCATCTCGACTATTATGAACTAGAGGATAATTAGTTTAATATGGTACGTAGTAGCAGTTATGAGTAAGAAGATGTACGTTGTATCAACCGATGGCCGTGAAGAAGACTTCTCATACATTAAATGTTGTGTTGAGAATTATGTAAAGGTGGTGATCATCTCGACTATTATGAACTAGAGGATAATTAGTTTAATATGGTACGTAGTAGCAGTTACGAGTAAGAAGATGTTGTATCAACCGATGGCCGTGAAGAAGACTTCTCGTACATTAAATGTGTTGAGAATTATGTAAAGGTGGTGATCATCTCGACTATTATGAACTAGAGGATAATTACTTTAATATGGTACGTAGTAGCAGTTCTGATATTTAATTTGGATAAATGTAATTATTAATGGTGCAGTAACTGGTAACTAGTGTAGTTTAACTGTATCTATTTTATAACTGTAATGATAGTATTTTGGTTTGTTAAATGGTAGCAATTTGTGTTCTTGATGTGATGATTGCACAGTTAGATTTTATGGTAGCAGTTTCTGTTGTTGATTTGATGATTGCACATATTTATTTAATGGTAGCAGTTTGTGTTCTTCATTTCATGTTGGTTTATGATTTAATGGTAGCAGTTTGTGTTAAATGGTGTCAAGTTGTGTTCATGATTTTGGTGTAATTGTGTAAATTTGAGTTCTTGATTTGATATGCAGTTTGTGTTCATGATCTTTGTTCTAGATCTTGGTTCATGATTTGCGATTAAGATAATGATATATAACATTTGGAGCCAAAATTTTGATTTTTTCAAGTTTATGCTTTACTAAACAGGTTCAAATTTAAGGCAAAATTTTAAAATAATTCAATTGTTATTTTGAAATTAGAATTTGGAGCCAAAATTTGGATCCAAAATTTTGAAATCGCCTAATTAGAAGCGGGTACCAAGAATAAGGTACGATTCATCTTCTTCCTATACCCTCTTTTCTCTCCAAAAAAAAAAAAAAAAAAAAAAAAAAAAAAAAACTGCAAAGAAAACACAATAATCAATTCTTATATCACCATTACTCTCAAAGCCATAATCATTTTCTTGTACCCATTGTTACTCAAGAGTCATGGGAATTCAACCCATTGTTGATAATCATCTTTTGCTTCCTGCTGATAATGAACATGATGATAACAACATAGACTATGAATCCGAAAAGTATTCTGATGAGGAAGATCTAGATGCACCTGGAACCAACCAATCAGATCGGATACTAGCTAAGAGAGGCATGACTAGGCTATTTAAGTTTCACATGAAATATGGCAACCCTGGTGGAATAAAACTCAAGGTAACCTTCGATGCATTGAATAGGGTATCAGGGTAACACAGAGCACTGTTTACGAGTTTTTTAGGAGATCTGGTTCGTGAGCACATAGGTTTGAAGAATCTTTCCTGGAGGAATGTGAATAAAGAAGAAAGAGATAAACTATGGACTGACATCACTGTACATATATACTACTGTATTTTTTAACCCAGTACTACATAATTTTATCTATGCAGTTACATTATGTGCAACTAATTAACAACATTATGTTAATCTTTGCAGCGATAATTTGATGTTGACGTGACATTCAGAAAATTGGTAATGACTCGTCTTGGTAAACTGCTAAGGACTTTCAGAATGAAGCTCAGAGAAGAATACATTTTGCCCCACCTAAATACACCTTCCAAACTGAATGAAGTCCCGGCCAAGTATAGTCGATTTATGAAATCAGAAGACTGGGTCGAGTTTGTAAACAACACGACCACCGATGCATACAAGGTTTTAATTAGTCATCTTTAATTAAGTCTATATGTCATTTCATAATTTTCAGTTTGCAGCATTACCACATGTAAACGCCTTATGATTTTGTGTTTTTAGAAGATAGCTGATAAAGCTAAAATATCGCGTTCCAAAAATATTTATCAGTATAAAATGGGACGAGGTGGATATATTTATTTGAAAGAGAAAATGGTAAGATCACATGTGTATGCATCTTCATATTTTCGTTTATCTTGTTTTAACTTTACATGTGTATGCATTTGATGTTTATTAGATCGAAAATAAAGAGATTGAAGCAGATGAAGAACCCCCGCGTGGTATAATGTGGTTGAAAGGAAGGGTAAACAACGATGGCGAATTTCCAGATGATGAGATCACATCAGTGGGAGATACACTTGTAAGTTTGACTGCAAATTCTATTATTATGCTTATATACCAGCAGGATTAAATGTGTACTAGCAGTAGTAAATTGTGTACTAGCAGTGGTAAACACTAGCCATATTTGTAATTGAAGTTCATGAGCATCACTAACTCCATCTGAGCAGCATTGACACAAATAAGAGCATCAGTTACTCTAACAGCATCAAGAAGACTTTTAATCCCAACATTTCCTATATTTTTTTTGCAGAAAGAATCTGATGACTAGATCAAGAAATTGTCCAATGAGATTACAGAAACAAAGAGAATACTTACTCAACTGATGGCACAGTTGAGTCAACAAGGGGTGCAGTTAAATTTGTCATCTCAATTGCCAGTAGCTTCAAATGCAAGCCAACAAGGGTCTACAGATTCCCAATCGCAAGGAAATGTGTCTCCAACACAAGGAGTACCAACAGTATGTATTTCAACATGTTTCTTGTTATTCTTTTGTTTATATAATGTAACGTGTTTTATATATACATATAGGAACCTGCTAAAACTGTCGGACCTAAGAAAAAGCCTAAGTCACGACAAAACGGGCCTCCAGATTCCCAATCAGAACAAAATGTGTCTCCAACACAAGCACTGCCAACAGTATGTATTTCAACATGTTTCTTGTTATTCTTTTGTTTAAATAATTTCTGATATGTACATGCAAAAATTCTTTTTTTAAGCCATTTAACTGCAAACTGTGGCTCTTAAAGAAATCAAATATCGTTGCTTTGGGTACATACATGTGTTTTTTCAACGTACATATATATAATTCTTGATATATAATTCAATGTTTGATACAAGCGTCTTTTGTTACTACAGGTTACACTGCCAACTACAATGCAAAAGAAAAGTGACAACAACTGTGGACCAACAGCACCATCGAAGCGCAAAAGTAATGTCTCTATTGAAGCCCTAAAGCAAGCTAGGCCGGCGAAGAGTCAAAAGTCTTTAAATTATGGTACTTGAGAATTTGATTATGTATGACATTACAATTGTATATTCTGTTCAGTTATATACATTCGAGTTTTATTCAATTTCAAATTACTTTTTGTTTATGATTCTGTTATATATATATAATAATATACTCATTCCAGCAGCACTAGCATAGTACTAGCAGTAGCAACTCTGCTCCAACAGTACTAACTTAAAAATACCAGTAATAACTCTGTGACTAAAAGATGCAGTCACGTATTATGGTCACGCTTATCAACATTATTAGTCACTCTTTGTTTAATTCGATGTGTGACTAAATATTACAAAAGGCCACACAAACATAAAATTCAAGTGGCCATTGGATGATCAATAGTCACACAAAATACAAATTTCTTCACTTTAAACAGCATATGGTCACACTTATTAACACTTTTGGCCACTTTATGCTTAAGTGTATGTGACTAAATACCCAAAACAAACATGCTTTGTGTGACTGAATATTACAAAAGGCCACACAAACTAAAAATTCATGTGACCATTGGATGATCAATAGTCACACAAAATACACATTTCTTCACTTAAAACAGCATATGGTCACACATATTAACACTTTTGGCCACTTTATGCTTAATTGTATGTGACTAAATACCCCAAAAAACATGCTTTGTGTGACTAAATATTACAAAAGGCCTCACAAACTAAAAATTCATGTGACCATTGGATGATCAATAGTCACACAAAATACACATTTCTTCACTTAAAACAGCATATGGTCACACTTATTAACACTTTTGGCCACTTTATGCTTAATTGTATGTGACTAAATACCCAAAACAAACATGCTTTGTGTGACTAAATATTACAAAAGGCCACACAAACTAAGAATTCATGTGACCATTGGATGATCAATAGTCACATAAAATACACATTTCTTCACTTAAAACAGCATATGGTCACACTTATTAACACTTTTGGCCACTTTATGCTTAATTGTATGTGACTAAATACCCAAAACAAACATGCTTTGTGTGACTAAATATTACAAAAGGCCACACAAACTAAGAATTCATGTGACCTGTGGAAAACTAGAAGGGGGTTGAATAGTTTTACGTCTTTTTAAATTTTATTTTGAAAACTTTTATTTACTTTTAAAAACTTCGATTCGATATTATGTGACTTCAATTCTTAAACAATATGAACAAGTATAGATAAATATAAGTAAGTAAAGCAAGTAAAGTAAAGTAAATCAAATGAAAGATAGAGATGGAAAGATCTAACCGAGACACAAGAGATTTATAGTGGTTCGGCTACAAGGTCACCTTCCTTGCCCTACTCCACTCCCCGAGCACCCAACTCGAGAGTTTTCTTCACTATGTCAACAAGCTCCCTTATGGCGGAGAAAACCTTACACAACTTTAGCTTACACCGGCTTAACGACACAAAGCTAGATGTCGGGTTCTAATCGTAGCTAGAACCAATCTCACAACTTGTACACAACTTAATCACACCTTCTTCACAACTTCTTCTTCACGACTTCTTCTTCACGACTACTTCCTCAAGACTACTTCACGACTTATTCACAACTTCTTCACAACTTATATACTACGACTTCACACCTTCTTCACAACTTAGCACAACCTATATACACTTCTACTTCTTCACACCTTCACTACTTACACACCTTAACTACACAACTTCACTACTTACATACTAACCTATCCCAAATAATTATACACACAACTATCAAACAAATATACAACTCATATACAAATGAATGATGACACACACAACTTAGATAGCTAAGTTGCAATACTTCTTCTCTAGATGTTGAAGGAGTATTCTTCTTTTGAACTTGAATGTAGGAAGCTTGGATCACTTAGAAACCAATGCTTAATAAGATATGATCAAAGGATTTTGAAATGTATATACAAGGATTTAAAACAGAAAGTTTTAGTGTGCAAAAGGTAAGTAAAAATCCAGGGGAAGGCTGGTATTTATAGGAGAAAAATCTGGACAGCTGGAGCCTACTGGAGCGTGGCCGGCCCCCTTAAATAGGGGGGCGGTCCCCTTAATTTTACTAGCCGGCCCCCTTAATAATTAAGGGGGCCGCCTAGTAAAATTTTCTGAACGTTGCCCAGATTTGTCCTTTTGTGGGGAAGGTTTTTCTGGAACATTTTTACTGATTTTGGTTAAAAATTTGAATTCATGTTTTTATAAAAGATTAAACATTTTTATTTAATACCAAAATTGTTTTTCAAAAATATATAAAATGTTTTTGACATTTTATAAAAAGTTTAGAAATAAAGAAAATGTCCCTTTGATCATATGATGCATTAAGCATTAGTTCATTCATACCTTAAGTGATTTTAGTTGTAGAAGTGAATATTTACAACTAAGTACTTGTTTAATTTATAAGTTTATGTTTTAATGAGTTTACATTTTGTGATCATCAAAACATAGAGATATGAATAAATATTGATAATGTTTTTAGGCATTTATTTATGTCAACATGACCATTGGATGATCAATAGTCACACAAAATACACATTTCTTCACTTAAAACAGCATATGGTCACACTTATTAACACTTTTGACCACTTTATGCTTAATTGTATGTGACTAAATACCCAAAACAAACATGCTTTGTGCATGATAAACTAAATCAAGTGTGTGAATTAAGACGGAGTTTAGTTTTGTAGTGATGAAACCTGTTCAGTTCCAATCCAGTTTAGTTATATACATTGCATTAGTATTTGTTTCATATTTAATAATCTCTATTAATTTCTATAAACCAAAAAAACCTCTCTGACCTAACAATCAAATAATGGTTGCCGATACTCCTCTCATCGATGAATTGAAAAGATATAACATGAATTTTGTGTATAAATAATGTGTTAGGAAGTTACTATTAATCGTTAATTATATTTTTCTATAGCGAAAGAAGGGTGGTAAAAAATGGTTGAAAAGTGTACATGTTGAAAGAAAGAGATTTCATTGAAATACATGATGAGTATCGTTGTCTTAATGGGTTTAGCCATTTGTGGGCTTTATTGGTGGGTCAATACCTATTCCTTTTGCTCAAGTGCAATGTTAAAAGTAAATGTTGGATGTTTGTATTGCAGGGGAAGCCTAACATGACCACAAACCGTTTCCCGATGATGTTCTTTTTATGAAATATCTAGCCTCTGAAACAACCCAACTTTCGTTAATGTTTGGCCTTGACTAATATTAATCGTCATATCGAAACAATTAAGAGAAGGTAAATCTTTAAACTTTAAATTTGTATTTGTATATCTTACGTAAATGTGAAAAACAAATTTTGAAATAATTTATGTAAGATAGATAATCAGTACATGAGTTGGTTTAAAAATACCAAACTAAGAAAAGGCGCAAAATTATACAAAAATAAGTTGCGTTTGACGTGAGTTTTGTTTCTTGCAAACATTGGTAAACGCCATATATCATCTCTGTCGAACACAATGACGGATAAAATGCAAAGTGTCTCCCCAATTGAAAAAAACTTGCAATAAGAATGTGCTTAGATGATGTTTCTTGTTAAATGAATTCTTCTTTGAGCAAGATATTTGAGGCTCGTGATCCACTTTACCTACATAGAAAGTACTTACATTATAAAAAGTTATAAAACTTTAAAACACATGTTAATGAGTAGATATATAATGCCTAGGTTTCTTTAAAACACATGTTAAGATTATAGACACAACATCGTTATCATAAAAAGATTGGTAACATGCGACAACCTTTGTAGACTGTGACGATTGGTTGATTTTAAGTTTTTGTGCAATTTGCTTGCGGGATGACTCTTCTACATTCATTTGAATCAGCTGAATATGAAATGAACAGGTTACAGGAAAAAAACCCTTATGAGATGGAATAAAAGTAACTCACCCGTCCGCTACTGGAAACACCCACTAATAGGTTTCATGAATTTTATCGTCACCGGGATGTGCTCCTGTGGTATAGAACAGGTTACGTTAAGGGTCTTAAAAATCCTGATACAATCTGTAGCCAAACTCTATTGAGGACATCTACAGTCAATGGGTTCAGAAGTTTGTTTATAACCATATTTAATAAGTTGTGATACACTTTAACACCCATCTTCATGGCTTCCTTGAAATAAGAAGCACCAACATGAAGAATCATAAACTTGTGCATTGCAAGCTTGTTACCTGCATGCGAACCTCCATTAATCATATTAAATTCAGGTACACATAGCACCAAGGTCTGAGAAGAACTGAACTGGATAAAATTTTAGGTTGTGACCTACCTCGTCATTAACTGGTATAAAATCTCTACCAGGTTGAAACATATTTACTTCATTGCCCTGGATAAAAGAACACACAAATCAACTAAACAAATATAGAACTTAGCAAAAAAATTCTCAAGTCTCTATATTATGAAGTTTTCTCAATATTATGAAGTTTTCTCAAGTCTTCATGAGCTTAGCAAAAGTTTCAGCCTGAGGCATCACACCAGCATCCATCATGTCCAAACAATATGAAAACGCTTGCTTCACATAACCTTTTGTCAAAGGAGAAGTGGAAAAAGTGAAGACATCATTAGAAGATGAAGTGTTATTACTCAAAGAACATGTAAATCAGCTTCAAGATGGTTATAAGTCAAAGGCAAAAAAGTAGCTTCTGGTGCTACAACATAAGAACAATGTACCGCGAAAATGTTGCAAATCGAGCGTTTAGAGTCACAAATGTCAGCCATGAAATCATGTCCGTTTGTTAGGTGTATTTTAATCTATATATTTTTTTCTAATATTATTATTTCTAATGCATAATTTATAAGAACCCAATGCACACAAAATAGCACTTAAAAAGCCTTGATCTTTGGTCACTGCTAGCAAGTAGACTTATTACAATTGCCATACCCAAATTAATACTGATATCAGCACAAAACAAATAAAAGTGATGCTCATGTAAATTCTGCTACATGTTGGAGATGGTTAACTGCTTATAATGGAGTAAACAAACAACTATAGGTAAGTGAATTAGTACCTGCTTATACTCTTTATGCAAATAAGCAGACAAATCAATCAATCCCAAACACCCCCTCACTTACCTTTAGACATATACATATAAGCAGCTTCGTTCAGTGAGGCTAAAAAGCAAGTACGGGACTACGGGAGGTATCGGGTCAAACCGGGTAGTTTCACCCATTTAACATATGAATAAAATACGTAGAACGCTAAGAAAATATGTTACCTCCATGTCCTTGACCATTGCATTATTACCAAATGGCTGCCTTTTTGGTGTTTTTTTTCGGTCACCGTTCATGTAACGGGATTTTATGAAGATCTCTTTGGTTTGTTTAGGTTACCAACTGCGAAGCGTTGTTTCTGATCTTAGAATGCATATAGGTCACGGTGGTTCAAAAACAGTAGAACATCTTAAGAACAACGTTTTGAATAATTTAAGTGGCCATCCTGGCCTTATTAATGACACAAAGAATGCTATAGGTACAGACTCTTGTCAGACAACTATTTCATTGATGTGAGGTTGAGGTGTGAATTACTTTTCATTTACTTATAAGTGGGTTGTTAACAGCTTAAAAGTCATCAAAAGTCCTTTTATAGCATACAACCTCACAACCTTTTTATTCAAAGATTTAGATCATTCAAGTTTCTATATTATATTATCTTTGCAATCAAATATTGACCCATAAATAGTTTTTCACAAATTTTATGAGATAAAAAGTGTCTCCAAATCATGGATCTTGCTATATGAACTTGAAATTTTAACCCACAAATGACAATAAAAATGTAGCGCTCAAACGCATCAGACAACAAAGTTCTAAAAATGGTTCTTACCTCATTATAATACATATCAACAACATTGTAAATTACATACCGGATTCAACTATAGGAATACGAATTTGCGTGTTATTAACGCAAGTTATTACAAAAATAATGAGGTCGGTAACAGTAAGTTTCACCGTAAAAGTAGACAGGTCACAAAGATGAATAGTCTACAGGTTTATAATTTTAATTTCTCGTTCAACTGGTGAAACATCAGATGCACATTTAGCTATGTTTGCGCTGTTTAGGTGTTGATAGTTAGACATTGTCGAAGATATTCCCGAAAGCCAAACCAATGATCATAAGTTATAAGCATATTGGCTTTGAAATTTAGTTTAGAGAACAATTATAAAAAACTACGACCAAACTTACACGAAGTCTGGTAAGACAAAACAAAATCATACACTTTGAGAATGCCTTCATTAAGGTCATTTATCTTTCTTCTCCCTTTATCAGTTGTTGGAATATTTAGTACAGACTTCTTGTGACAACCATTGTTCGAAAGATCATGGTAAGCCTAATATCGAGTAACCCTCCTGTTCTTACATTAGCAATCGCGGTTGCAGTAATGAATCAACAATAAAGAAAAAATAAAAAGCAATATCATAAAAGAATCAATAAAGTATATAAAGATTTTACCTCACCTTCAGTTCCATTACGTGTTTGTACATTTTCATCACAAACGCGACTTAAGTGTATTGGCTGACGTTCACCCGAATCTACAATAATTAACAAACACTCAACACCAATGAAATATGAATATTATTTAACTGTGAAAACGGTATTGTCTTTGCTAGTGATTCAGTCAACGTTACTGTAGTGGCAACATTGTATGGCTGACTAAGCATATAGAAATTGCAATTTTTTTTGGCAAAGTAACACATGTTCATTGATACCCCTGGAAAAATTTGATACCTAGATTTAGGTAGCAAAATCTTACAGAGCACTAAAAATGATCAAGTATCTATTCTGAGCATACGTGTGTACCTATGTGAAATTATGTTCCGTTTTAGCACTTCATAATAAACTTTTAGGCATATGATTATCAGTTTAAGGCTCTAAATTGACTATGTAATAAGCCAGAGAAACTCGGGGGTAGCTACTACTATGAGCATTTCAAGTTAATGTGCTAAAAAACTCTATTTGAACTCCAACATCATATGAAAGACGTGGTAAAGATTATAGAAAATATGTTGTTAGAAACCTTATACTACATGTATCAAATTTAGCAACTAACTGAAGGGGCCGTTCGTGAGAGTCACTTAGGTTTCTACTTGTTCCTAAATTTAATCTACCTCCACGATTTAGATTATCTTTGTAATTTCACCCATATCGAAACACTTTCACAAAAAATGGGTTAAAAAAGCTACTTCTGGTCATTTGCAATCTTGTCACCATGGTCTTGATTATCGTTTGTTCTTCTAATTAATGTTTACTATTTTACTTAGATTTATGTGGAATCTTATGCATGTCCTATTTAGTAATATCAACAGTTGCAAGGTGTTTGGCTAAAGTTTTTAAAAACAGCCTACACTTTATAAATATCAAATCAAACTTTGTTAGCTAAAAAGCTAATAAGCATTCAATAAGGGATGTCTGATAAACATAACATGGTTGTGAAGAAGTTTACCGTGACAGAAGACCCAATCATCAAGCTTAACTGGATGCCAAGCCAATTCAGAATCCAATGGACTACCCGGTCTTAAATGAACTGATGTTGCAACTACTCCCTTTTTGCCGCTGTCATAATGCTTGGATAAATCAATTAGAATCCCATCGCTTTTCGTGTGAGTTAACTGAGTTAAGAATCCAAGATCAAGAGGGTTATCTGGTGCAACACCATCTACGCTGATCCACTGATGGCCTACAACAATTAGAAACAAAGAACGAAATTCAGAAATCAAGAAGACAATAAATTTTTAAATAAAAAGAAAAAAAAATAACTAAACATTTGACAAACATGCACTTATTACCATCTTTGTCATAAAAAAAATGAAGCTATCATTTACAGTTTCGGTGTTCATACGTACCGAAAAAGTACAATACTTAAAACGACCAAGTCAAAGAGTATGGTGCTATTAAAACAACTGTAGAGAAAAGCTAGTTGGTCTACAAAAAGGAATAGAAAAGTACATGTGAATTTACATCAGCTGCATATGGCTCACCTTGGTAGCCAGCTCATGTTGTTGTTGTCACTTGACCATCTGCTGTTTTAGGGGTTGAAGCAGAATCAGCTGCACCTAAAACAACAATAGTGTCAGATATTTAATAAGGATGCCACAAAGAACATATTACAGTCGTTAAGCAGATGCGCGACAAAATTACTCACCAACTACACACGTTGGATGAATTCTCCTTTTGTGAACACTGAATGCAGTACATAGATCTGGTGTTATTCAAAAACTGTGAGTAGCATGTAATCATACAGGCAAGTGAACAGGAAATCATATAGCCTCTGATGCCAGAAGGAGGACTACCTGAAATCACACGTGAAGATGCCCACGTGTTCACTGGAATAGCAGGAGAGTGACTCCCAGATTGTGTATCTAGTCACTGACGCATGATAAAGAAACATACAATTGTCGTAATTATAAGCATTAAGCAACATAAAAATACTCAAGTCATAATCAGTGATGTGTTTGTACCCATGATTGGACCGACATTGATAACCCTACCTATTTCCCACATACGTGAAATTCATAACTGATCACTACCGCATTCAAAGTGCCTTATAACTTCTGTGATAATATTCAATTGTGTATACTAACCTTAGCCTTGGTCTCCATCATTTTCATTCTTGCGATGGTTCTTTTGCCATTGGAACATCAATATCCTCTTCTTGAATAAGCTGCATTTTTTCTCGCTTGGTCCTAAGAAGTTGAAGAGCTAATGCAATTAACTGATGGATGACCTCTGATGGTAGGGCACATACACGCTGCATTATTACCTAAAGAGCACCGTAGTTAGATGAGTTGATACATAAGCATGAAAACATTTAGCATAGAAAGTCAGAGGCACACTTGGGAATTCAAGAAGCTTTTGTATACCACTGCGGTCGACAAATAGTGCAACAAACATGCGGTGGACAAATAAGGCACATATTATTTCAACACATCGAGTATAAGGCGCGTAACTTACTGATCCTTTAAGGCCTAGTATCCTCTCATAACACTATGAAGGGTTTTATAAAGCTATTAGTTTTTTAAAGCCATTTGCCTTACCTTCTATGAAGGTTTATGGATCGAAATTTGCTAAATTGTAACAACCGTCTGTAATTAAGATAAGCAACTATCTTAAATCATAGTCTTGTACCTGCATAAGGAAATAGTCATCCACTAATATTCATTTAATATAGGGTAACTAATTCATAAAAGTGTCGCAATAAGCTTTCTGTCGAGTTGTACGCAGTGGACCACTCAATCCAATATCATCGTCTAGTACATAGCTTCTACGTTTTAAAGACTAACATAGAGTGTGAAAACACTGTTAGGAATAAGAGGTAGTTATTTCGACCCATTTACATGTAAATGTGTTGATCTGGGTTATCTTTTATCCATAACAGGTAAACTTGGTAAGGTTAGAAGATTTGCCTAAAAAGAATACGGGTCAAGCGGTGGACAACATCAAAAGTGTGTTAAAATGCATAAACTTCCCAATCTGTTCAGTAAAAAACAAAAGCTGGAAATTGCTATAATAAAAAAGTAACTCATATTCAGCTTCAGTAACTACATGATGTTGACCTAGAGTAAGAGTGAGCCTACTTTCTGTTGATACAGATTGCAAAGCAAGATCCCATAACCTGGATTTTGGAGGATTTATACATACTGAATACACTTCAGACAGCTTCGGACATCCTATAGTGTTACCCAATTGAAATTGCAACCTTTAGTATACGTGTTCTATATATGTGTTTGTTACCTTTTTAGTAGTGTAATAGTAAGTTTGTTGTCGAAAAATAACCAATAGTAATGATGACTGATTTTTATGCAAATACGTTATAGGGAATGTGCATACCTGTCGGAAAGCTCTCACTCTACACAGCTCTTGGAGGAATCCGTCCTTCAGTTGTAAGTATTTCCAATAATTACTTAACTACTATTAGCTTCATACAAATATGATATATGCATAATTAATATGTCTGATAGTATGTAGTAGAAGTTGCAACATGGCGGATTACTTAATGGGCTCAACAGGGGCTCAATACATCAGACAATCGTATACTACAGAAAATTTTAGTAATGCATAGATAATTAGAGTTAGCTTACCTGAACATAATGTCTTAACTAATTTGTTCCGGCGAATCTGTGTGTCGCAAGTCTCTTTTCCATTTTTCAAACTCCTCAGAAGTCGGGTGACATTGAGATAAAACCCGTCGTTATACATCTACAACTACATTAGACAATCACCAGCCAATGACCTTTAGTAAGAAAGATAAACAGGCCAATGCGCTGAAGAATTTGATCCAAAGAAAAACCCTGGTTACTGAATTTTCGTTATAAACATAGATGATCAATTAGAACAGAACTTAAACCTGACCTAATCTCAATTCTCATATTAATTTGTATGGAAAGTCCGTGTATCAGAAAGAGCATTTCCGCATACGTTCTATCCCTGCATCCAGAGCTGTATTCCACTTGTTAACAATTTTTGTGAATGTCGTAGACGCTGAACTTGTAAGAATGTGTTTCACACGATTTTCAAACACTTTCATTTTTTCATCATCAACTCGTAAGAAAGCAACTGATGTACGCTTTTTTCTCTGTTCATTCTGCAAATTCAGGATATAGCAAACTAACATACATCTAATAGTGGCAAAGAGCAACTTATTGAAATGAATTCTAAACTAACCTCTGATATTTAGAGTGCGTTCCACTATAATTAAACACAAAGGGTTGTTCATGATTGCTTACTAAAACTGCACTTTTTTTATACTTTTGTTGACGACACTTTTTTACTTTTAGCAAGTTTCACCAAACGAAAATATTTTTGTAGAAGCACCATATGTTTCAAGATCAGGCGGTACCAACAAATAGCATAGTACGTTAAGCAAAATGAGTTTTAATTCATCGTGAATCGGTAAAAAGGAAATATAATAAAAAGGAATTATCTTGGCATGAAGAAATGGGTCAGCAACAAAATTACTTTGGAATCCTGAATCAGTAGCCGAACCGCAAGTCAGAACCAGGTTTGCTATAAGCCTAGCCGCAAACTTAATGCCCATGTGTAAGAACAATTCAATTCAGTTTGGATGTATGCTTGTATCGCTTCTCATCCAGGTCAGTGGGCCAAAGGTGAGGGGTAAGTATTACACCAAATGCAAGAAACACCTTCTTAATATGTGTAGATGTAGCAGCATTGTTAACCAACATGTCAAAAGTCCCCCAAGCATCAACTGCCGAAATGACTACAAATTAAAAAAAAAATGCAATAGAATTTAAGAAAATCAAATCAAAATGTAATAGTAGTTTCATTTACCATTTTGATCATAGATGCAACCTATCCAATTTTTAAAATATCTCCCACAAATGCAAGTGCGTTACCACCCATCTACCATTTTGTTGTGAAGTCTCTTACCATCAAGTCCGGACCAGACCATCCACAAAACCTATAATTAGCCATAGCCAGGCTCCTAAGAAACTCACCAATCTTACCTGTTCCATTCATCCACCCCTGCAAATCCACAGGATTATGCTCCTGGCTAGGATATGAAAAAACATTAGACGCTGCATGAAGATAAGCACCAGAGTCCATAATCCCAACAACCTGTATCAGAGACTGTTGTAGTAACATTGGTAAAAAAAAATGAACCTTCATCAAATACAGTAACCCTGTTAGGGTAAAGATGAACCAACCTTGATTCTGGAATAGATTGTACTAAACTTGCAGCTTTGAGTTTATTCTTAAAACAACCCAAGGTAGATGTGTCTGCATTCAAAAAGAGTCATTGATCCCAACGTGCCAATTAATGTAAGTTTAATTTAGTTTAAATAATGGTCACCTTTTTTCAAGAAACTGGCCTATTCGAGCTTCCCGTCGACCACATTTTTGCAGTGTAAGTCCACCACAAAAACCTCATACATCTAGGATACGTAATGTTTGGGTCTGCAGTGGCTAAGAAGTAGATTACACACAAGAAGACTGCCAAGAACGCAACATATATCATTGACACCTTAGGAACTGTGACCTTAACACCGTGATGGCTGGAGAACGAACCATCCGGCCTCCTCCTTATCATCTGACCGATTAACCAAAGCATAAGACCATAAATCGCAATTGAGACTGTACAGATGAGCGTATGACAGTGTACTGTTCTCCTGGAGGCCTGTTAAGAACAATATTAACGCAAGGAATTGGAATTAAGATAAACACAAACTACAAATATTTCGCCTAAATCATTATAAACATATAGTTTCAGCACAATTATCAATTTATCATTAGACACAACATCTTTTTTACTTGGTATCTCTCAGTATAGAATAAGTATTTTATTTTTCATAATTTTTCTAATTGGAGTTAAAAGAAGTTATACTGTTCCCGATTTATCTATCATTCTCATTCTGTTAAGATTTTTCCTCAGGCCATCACATGCTAGGGTACATGTAAGGGAGTAAATGGTTTCTAATTAATTCAAAAAACCTAAAAGTAAGTCTACCAAATAATTTAAGACAGAAATCATGAGGAGAGAAAAGGAGATAGAGTGATTAGAAACTTACCTCAAATACACACTGAAAAAGAGAGAGAAATCAAACAAACAGATATTACCTTTTTCCTGTCTTAGGTGCTTGACATGAAGAACAGTGGAAGAAGGGATATAAGAGGGGCATCAACCGGTGCGTATTTTTGCAGGAAATAAAACGAACAAATCACATAATAAGTAAAACCCTAAAATCATATATGATCCGAAAAAGATTTATTCTGAAATTTTGATAGGATTAATAGTTGCTTAGGTGGACAAAATGTGATTCGGTGGCATATAAATTGATTATGTGGCATTGAGGTGGCGTTTATGTGGCATTATCTACGTGTAATGCCTCCTGTTATATATAATGTAGAGATATATATCTATATATATATATATATATATACATATGTATATATATATATATATATACATATGTATATATATATATATACATATGTATATATATATATATACATATGTATATATATATATATACATATGTTTATATATATATATATATATATATATATATATATATATATATATATATATATATATATATATATATATATGTAATCGAACTCGAGATCACGGAATTACACACGTTACAAATGAAGAATTAATGATTAATAATTATTTATAAAATGTTATATATAATTACTAGCTTCAAGGCCAGGCCGATGGCCGGCTAGTTTTAAGAATTGTTTAAAATATAAAAGTAGTAAAATGGTTAATAGAAATAACGTTAGTTGATATAATATTAAAAACCAAAAGTTAAGGTAAAATGTCATTTGCAAAACATCCGCAGGGAAACTAAATAGTCTTGATTGTTTAACCAAAAAGTAGCTAAGAGATACGAACACACTTATAGTCGATGAAGGACTTCTTTATAGACAACGTTTGTTGTAGAATTACATCACAGCGTAAAATGTCTAAAAAAATAAAAAAAAAATTCCATAAAGCACATTATTATGGTAATAGCGTGAAGGACTCGTAGAAACCTTGTAGAAACCTTGAAGATTCTGAAGAACTGATGTGAGGCATAATATGATACGAAATAGAAACATGCTTTAAAAAATATATCAGATTCTCATGTTACCAATGCCCTCCAACACTGAACCACCTGCACAAAAATAGACGCATATTAGAATGAGTTTTGACCCGTTATCCAACAACGAAGTCACCCAATGGGAAAACGGGTCAAGTATCACCTAAATAAATTTCAATACTTAAGACATCATCTAAAGAACAATAAGTAAAAGTTGCGCAAACACTTTTATGTTAAACTATACAATTATTTTCACACATTATGTTAAAGGACAATAGCTAACCCATCCATGACCACCTTTAGAAAAGTCACATACCCAAAATTATAAAAGTATATGTGAACAGGTGCATTAAAAAGTTACCCGTATTTGCACCAAGGTTCAGTGGACAGCTCGTTTGGCCTCACAGTACTGCAACCCTTATAACAACACAAATGATCAAATATGGCATATCTTAGGTAAGTACTTATGTGTTTGTTAGGTTACGTAAATAAGCAGTTTGGAACGTCTCGGTGTAACTACTTAAAAAAACAGTTTCAAGTGCGTATCCACTTATTCAAGAATATAAAAGAAACTTACAAATAGGCATGTTGTTTTTCCATAAATTTTAAGCAGATAAGCGGTATCAAATAAGCAATCCCAAACACCCTATGGTACTAAATTTGGAGACATAACCTCCACAGTTTAGTTGAATAACATAGTACCATGTAATAGGCATTTGAAGTTGTAATATTCAGCAATTTAATCATTAATGGGGTGTTTGGGGTCGCTTGTTACAGCTGTAGTAGTAAATAATCAGATGTAACTAAATGCAACGCAAGAGATAGTGTTTGGATTTGCTTATGATAATGAAACTAACACAATCTAATTCAGATATGGCTCCACATATCAACACACTAATCATTTATTATATACCATATAAAGTGTAAAGGGTAATTAACATATTTTATAGGAGTAACAAACTAATTTTCCTTTTTGATTATAAGCTTTTCTTAATGTGATTACAAATATACCTGTTGTTCTAACTGTTATATATATTGATATAAAATCATAAAGATATCAACATTACGTGTTCTCTTACTTGTGAGACTTGCAGACTTCAAGAGCCATGATTGCCTTTCGTTAAATTCTGTTTGGATTTAGTAGCAATCTTTGAAGCAAATTTCATAGATAAATCAAAGTTCTCTTTCCTTGCTATCTGAATAATAACTTCCATGATCTGAGATTATAAGACACATAAATCAGATGATATTATGACAGTTGGTGAATATAGCGAGTATTCATTGTGTATAACTTAATGCTTGAAAAATAAATGACAATTTCTGAGTTGTAAATGTGGGAGGGCTTGATAACGGGTCAAAACACGCCGGATAGAAGTGCCACAGAATGTACTATTCACTTCTTTGCGGTCACATTTAGCAAATCAATGTAGTATACTATTCACATTTTACCAATATTTGCAACACACTGAACTCAACCATTCCTGCAACATGCTTAGTGGTTCTTACCAAGGTTCTACAATTTGTTGTGTCAAATGGCTCAAAATTGCATATAATTAAAAACTAAATAATATTGCACTAAAAGGTTAAGAATTTAAGATATGTATGTGCATATATGGGTAAAATGTGACTATTACATTGCATATTAATGTGCTAAATATGATAGCAAAAAGTATACTTTAATATTAACTAAGTTGTGTTAATATCGTGATTTGGGAATTTTTATGCATTTGACTGCACTAAGTATGGTTAACCATTTTCGTCAATTTGACCCGTATTCTCTTTAGCTAAAGATTTTAACTAAAATATAACCTAGTAGAGATAACCTATAACCCAAAAATTCCTCTTCAGATAAACAATATAGCACTTACTTCATGAGTTACAGGAGCATCAAGCTTGATAATATAGCACCGACTTTTCACCGGTTTAAGAATCTCAACATCATCCTTGCAAGTCTCAACATAGGACCAATTTACAAACATCTTAATAGCAATCAATAATCCACTTTATTAAGTGATGAATGCTCTCATCACCTTTGTCAACATCATAAAAGACCATCACTGTAGACAAAAGAATGAAAACATTAAGTTCAAACTCAAAGTTAAATCTTCAAGAAAATATTTTTAATACAACAGAAAACTGTATTTAACTACTACTTCACTAACAAACATATAGCACATAACAACAACATCGTGTAACCTGGTTACAACAAACATTACTCACTTTGTATGTCAATGTACCTTAAGCTTGTTTTTTCAATGAACCTTAAGCTTTTTTTTTTTTTCAATCTCTCGACCACATCGAGTACAAATTATAAATAACAATTTTTTTTAAAAGAAACATTTCATGATCAGATGCTTACCAATAACTTTATGATGCTTTTATGGCTTCATTATATAATATGAATGCAAATTTTATCCTCTGTAAGATGATATTGGTACCTACATGTTGGGAATAAAATGTTCAAGTCAAAGAGCCTGCCAGATGATATATTGAGCCTGCTAGTTGATTTTAAAGAAGTTAAAGATGTACTAACAGTACCTTCTGGGTGAGAAGGTACTGCTAGTTGAAGAAGGTCCTGCTCAGTTGAATGTCAAGTTGATAGATATTTATTTGTAGATATTTAGTTGTATTATTAGTCTTTGTACAATGTAACACGTTATGTAGAAGTAGTTCAGTCTTCCATGTTGTGCAGAAGATTACACTGAGTAGTTTACATTGGAAGTTGTAATTAATAGTAGGCTAGAAAAGTCCAAGTATCTTATTATATTGTGCAACTTGACAACATGTAAAAGGGTTCCTTATCCTATAAAAGGAACCCTTAGTTACCTTATTACATATCTCTTTAACTAAGAACTTTGCAATAACCTGAACCAACACAAACTCTCTAGTAACTTAGTTACATATTCACAAATCCTTTAAACCAAAGATTCAAGGTTACTTTTGTAATCCTGGTGATAGTTAGATCATCCGTATTATTTCATCAATAATATTGAATCGTTTTGTGTTATTCAAGTTGTGTTCATTGTTCATTATAACTCACGTTTACATATTCATCACCTTTGTTTCTTTTAAGTGTGTTCTAGTAAATTCGGCGTACTAAAGCACATTCATTCCTAAATATCCCAAACACATTATTAAGACTAACATCCCAAGTGTTTGTATAATCCTTCACAAGTGGTATCAGAGCTAGGCTGATATTTACGATTTAAAAGAACAATGGACGTTGAACACATTCAAACCAATGTGGCTGCAAAACTTCCATTACTCAAACAAAATGAGTTTGATATGTGGAGACTGAGGGTAGAGCAATACTTTTAAGTGCAAGACTATGCACTTTGGGAGATCATTGAACAAGGAAACTCATTCAAACCTACAATCACCACCTCCACAGTGAACGATGCAATTGTAACAAATTTGCAAGTAAACCCTGCAACCGCAGAAGAAAGAATCCAAAAGAGAAATGATCTCAAGGCCAGGAGTATGCTTCTCATGACTATTCCAAATGACCAGCTTTTGATCTTTAACAAGTACAAATGTGCTAAAACTCTTTTTCAAGCTATTGTGGCTAGATTTGGTGGAAATGATGCCACCAAGAAAACTCAGAAAACTCTCCTCAAACATCAGTTTGAAAACTTTACAGCCACAACAAATGAGTCTTTGGACAGCATGTTCAATAGGTTACAAAAGCTTTCAAGTCAGTTAGCCATTCATGAAGTGCTGATAACTCAAGAGGACTTAAACTCCAAATTCCTTAGGAGTTTACCCTCTGAATGGTCCATGCATGTCATTGTCTGGAAAAACAAACCAGATATTGATCAGATGAGTCTTAATGATCTCTACAACAACTTCAAGATAGTAGAGCATGAAGTGAAGAAGTCTACTGGTTCAAGCTCAGGAAATATGGCTTTTGTATCATCTCCAAGCACCTCAAGGGTAGTAGATGATGAAAAAGATGGTAGAGAAGAAGGTACTGCCAACACAAATTTTGGTACTGCCAATACTTCTAGCAGTACCAAAACAATTCTAGATGAAACAATTGGTTGTGCTTTCCTGACATCACAACACAATGGGTCCATATTGACTTTTGAAGATATTCAAGAGATCAATGATGATGATCTTGAGGAAATGGACATAAAGTGGCAACTTTCACTTCTGAGCATAAGGGCTAAGAAGTTGCTGATGAGGACTGGAAAGAAGATTATCATAAATGGTAATGAGCCTGCTGGGTATGACAAGTCTAAAGTGGAGTGCTACAACTGCCACATGAAGGGTCACTACTCAAGAGAGTGTAGAAGACCAAAGAAGCAGGATGATAAGGGAAGAGGTTTTGAGAACAAGAACAAGGGAAGCTTTGAGAAGAAAGGAAGCTTTGAGAACAAGGGAGGCTTTGAAAACAAGAGCAAGGCTGTGGAAATCACTGAGCCTAAAGCTATGGTAGCTATTGATGGGATGGGTTTTGATTGGAGCTTTATGGGTGAAGAGGAGTCAACTTCAGATGAAATGGCTTTAATGGCTTTCTCCAATCCTGAGGTACAAATTACTAAATGTTCTAATACTTGTAAAGTTTTTGAAGAATTACAAACTTTAATAAAACTTTATGATGAACTGAAAGTAGAACAAAGAAACACTCATCAAGACCTAGTTAATCATAAGTGTGGTATGGCCAAACTTGAGAAGCAGATAATCCATTTTAGGGAAAATGAACTCACTTTTTCTGACACTAAAGCCATTCTTAATAGGGAAATATTTTTGAAAGATGCTGAAATAAATATGTTAAGAACTGAGTGTGCTAAAGTGACATTGGCAAAGGATAATATTCAACTAACTGTTACCACTTTGGAAACTGCTTCTGATTGTACTAGAAGCATAGTTGAAAATCAAATGAACAAGAGAATCAAATCTGGGATTGGATACAATACTTGTCCACCTCCTTACAGAGGAATCCCCTGTCCCCCAGGATTAGATCTTGCAGAATCAGGTTTACATGAATTCACCAATAAACCACTAGAGAAACCTGTAAAGAAAAGTGAACCTTTTGAGAGTACTAGTGCTGCTTCACTCTCTAACAAAAAGGTGCTCACTGATAAGAGATTAGATGTTCTAATTATTGAAGATTGGACATCTGATGATGAGGAAACTGAGACTGTTTCAAACAAAGGAAACAAAGTAGGACCACCCAGTCCTAAAAGTGTAGAGATTAAGACTAAGGCTAAAACTGTTCTGAAAACAGTTGAATGTTGTACTAAGTGTAATAGCAAACCTAGAGGTAGCCAAAGAAATTGGAACAATCTTAAGTCACGCCAACTTGGTGATGATTTTGTTATGTACAATAAGGCTTGCTATTACTGTGGTAGTTTTAATCATACTCATGCTTATTGTAACAATTGGGTTTCTGGGAGTACATCAAGGTCTAAAACAAATGGAACAAACCCCAGAAAAAGTTTTGTTAAGTCTAACACACCAAAAGTTAATCATACTGTTAGACCAAATAAGCCTGTTAATTCAAAACCAACTACTAAGGGTGCAAGAAATACTTTCAAACATGCACCAAGAGTTGTGAAAAGTCCCATTGAAAAGAAATTTGTGGTTAAAACACAAGATTGGAGACCAAAACCAAAAGGTCCTGCTAGACCAAATGGTGCTGCAAAAATTGGTACTGATAGACCAAAGACCACAAAATGGATTAAAAGGGAAAATGCTGTTAATTCCTCAGCATGTTGGATATGGAAACCACTCCAATAAAAAGGTGCATCAACAATCCTAAAGAGGTTTGATTTCATTGATGCAAGAGGCAAACCCAAGTCAGTTATGGCTTGGGTACCCCAAGGAAACTAATATGTTTATATGTGTGCAGGAACATTCCAATGATATGGCTGATAAAGGATATGTAGATAGTGGATGTTCAAGGCACATGACAGGCAACATGTCTTACCTCACAGACTTCAAATCATTTGATGGAGGATATGTTACCTTTGGGGGAGGAATCAAAGGAAAGATTACTGGTAAAGGTACAATCAAAACCAGTAAATTAGATTTTGAAAATGTGTACTTTGTGAAAGAGCTTCAGTTTAATCTCCTTAGTGTCTCACAAATGTGTGACAAAAAGAACAATATTCTCTTTACTGACAATGAATGTATGGTTCTTTCTTCTGATTTTAAAATTCTTGATGAAAGTCAGATCCTTCTTAAAATCCCAAAAAGGAACAATATGTACAGTGTTGATTTAAAGAACATTGATCCTAAGGAGAGTTTAACTTGTTTAGTAGCAAAAGCCTCATTGGATGAATCTATGCTTTGGCATAGAAGGCTTGGTCATGTAAACTTTAAAATAATCAATACAATTGCAAAATATGATTTGGTTAGAGGTTTACCCAAAAAGTTTTTTCAAAATGACCAAACCTGTGTTGATTGTCAAAAGGGCAAACAACATAGAGCCTCTTGTAAGCCCAAGACCCATAACTCAATTTCTCAAGCTTTATACATGCTTCATATGGACCTTTTTGGTCCTACTAATGTGAGTAGCTTGAATGGTAAAAAATATTGTCTTGTAGTTACTGATGATTACAACAGATTTTCTTGGGTTTTCTTTTTAAGATCTAAGCATGAAACTAGTGAGATTCTTAAATCTTATATAACTGAGGTAGAAAACCAAGTTGATAAGAAAGTGAAAGTAATCAGATGTGACAATGGGACAGAATTTAAGAATAGGGTTATGGATGAATTTTACAAAGAAAAAGGAATAAAAAGAGAATTTAGTGTAGCTAGAACCCCACAGCAAAATGGAGTAGCAGAAAGGAAAAATAGAACACTAATAGAGGCTGCTAGAACAATGTTAGTAGACTCTAAGTTGCCTATTTCATTTTGGGCTGAAGCAGTAGGTACTGCTTGTTATGTGCAGAACAGGGTTCTTGTGATTAAACCACATAAAAAGACTCCTTATGAACTTTTCTTTGGTAGAACACCATCTTTAAGTTTTATGAAACCTTTTGGATGTCATGTCACTATTCTCAATACCAAAGATCATTTAGGCAAGTTTGAAGGAAAAGCTGATGAAGGCTACATGATAGGGTATTCTTTGCAAAGTAAGGCCTATAGGGTGTATAATAGTTGCACTAGGCTAGTGGAAGAAAATTTGCACATAGAGTTTCAAGAGAAACTAGCAAATGTTAAAGGCATTGGGCCAGATTGGATGTTTGACATTGATAGGCTTTCAGAATCTATGAATTATGTGCCTGTTACAGGTACAAATACTAATGATAATGCAGGTTTTGAAGACAATGTTGAAACACCTAAAGATCAAGATTACATCTGGATGCCAATTTGGAAAGGATTGGATTTATCTTCAAGTCTTGAAGAACCTTCAAATACAACAAATGAAGGTACTGAAGATGATAATGGAACTCAGGGTCAAGAGAATCAAGAAAGTAGTGCAAATGAAAATGGTACTGCTAGTTCACCAGATGGTACTGCCAGTTCACAAGTTGGTACTGCTGAACCATTGAATGTTCAATCAGATGATTCTTTACCAGAAAATGTGGGGATTGGCAATCTTCCACTTACCTATGAAGTTCCTACAACACACAACACAAGAATTCTCAAAGATCACTCTATTGATAATGTGATTGGTAGCATTGATTCTGGTGTTAGAACAAGAACTCAAGTCTTGACTTCAGACCAAGAAGGGTTTATCTCATCTATTTATGAAGAAAAGAATCATGAAGTTGCCAACATATGTCTGTTTTCATGTTTTCTCTCACAGTCTGAACCCAAAAATAATAACAAAGCCTTAGATGATCCAAGTTGGGTTGAAGCAATGCAAGAAGAACTTCTTCAATTCAAGCTTCAGAAGGTTTGGAAATCGGTTGATTTGCCCAAAGGTCACTGAGCAATTGGAACCAAATGGGTGTTCAGAAACAAGAAAGATGAAAGGGGGATAGTGATCAGAAACAAAGCAAGATTGGTGGCCCAAGGGTATACTCAAGAAGAAGGGGTGGATTATGAAGAGGTTTTTTCTCCAGTTGCAAGACTTAAAGCAATTAGGCTATTCTTGGCCTATGCTTCTTTCATAGGCTTCACTGTTTATCAAATGGATGTTAAGAGTGCCTTCTTATATGGTACTATTGGAGAAGAAGTGTATGTTTCTCAACCTCCAGGCTTCATTGATGCAGAGTATCCAGACAAGGTGTATAGGGTTACCAAGGCTCTTTATGGTCTACACCAAGCTCCTAGGGCATGGTATGAAACATTGGCTTTCTATCTATTAGAAAATGGATTCCAAAGAGGCAAGATTGATCCAACTTTGTTCATCAAAAGAACCAAGAAAGACATCTTGCTGGTGCAAATTTATGTTGATGACATTATCTTTGGATCCACAAACCAAGACTTGTGTGTAGAGTTTGAAAAACTTATGCACAGTAAGTTTGAAATGAGTTCCATGGGGGAACTTACTTTCTTTCTGGGTCTCCAAGTGAAACAATCAAATGAAGGCATATTTATCAGCCAAGATAAGTATGTAGCAGAGATCCTAAGGAAATTTCAGTTTGCTGATTCTAAGGTTGCAAGTACACCAATGGATTCAGAAAAGGGGTTACTAAAAGATGTTGAGGGTGAAGATGTGGATTTGCACAATTATAGATCAATGATTGGGTCCTTGATGTACCTTACATCATCAAGACCAGATATCATGTTCTCAGTATGTGTATGTGCAAGGTTTCAAGTACATCCCAAAGTTTCTCATCTCACAGCAGTCAAAAGAATCTTTAGATATCTCAAGGGTCAACCTAGGTTAGGTCTATGGTATCCAAGGGAATCATCTTTTGACTTGGTGGCTTATTCTGATAGTGACTATGCTGGTGCAACTCTAGACAGAAAATCCACAACTGGTGGATGTCAATTTCTTGGTTGCAGACTCATATCATGGCAATGCAAGAAGCAAACAATGGTGGCCAACTCTACAACTGAAGCAGAATATGTTGCTGGTGCAAGTTGTTGTGGACAAGTCCTTTGGATCCAAAATCAAATGCTTGACTATGAGTACAATTTTCTTAACACCATTATTTACATTGACAATAGCAGTACTATTTGTATCATTAAAAATCCAGTTCAACATTCAAAAACAAAACACATTGAAATCAGACACCATTTCATAAGAGATTGCAATGAGAAAAGGTTAATACAAGTTGTCAAAATTGATTCTGAAAAGAATTTTGCAGACCTTCTCACCAAAGCTTTTGATTTAGGTAGATTCAAATACCTAGTAGGAGGTATTGGAATGATTAATCTTTGAAAAACATGTGTTTTTGTACATAAAATAACTGGTATTGGCTTTTAAACATGGTACTGCTAGTTAGTCAAAAGGTACTGTCAGTTCATAATTGGTCCTGCTAGTTTAAAGTTTTCTCTGTTTTGTTCATCTTGATGCTTAAATGTTTACAATGCTATAAAACAAGTGCTTTGCACTTTGTTCTTTTGGTATGCAACTAACAAATTTTAGGTTAATAACAAAACAAGAGATCTTCCAAACAAAAAGAAGGAAATATAAGTTATTTATATCTCAGGGGAGGTAACACTCTCAGGGGAGGAAATAATAGCCCAGAATGGAAGAAAAACCAATATATGGAAGGAGAAGACAAGAGCATACAAGATGATGTAGAGGTTGAAAATGGTAAAAATAGATCATATATTCAGAAGGGATGAAGCATTCCTAAAGGAGAAAGTTCTATCTAGATCAAACTCAAGAAAGTTTCAATGCAAAGGCATGCTGTTAGATGATTTCACTTGTTGAACCAAGCATCCAAGATACACAGCATCATTGCCTCTTACAATTCCTCCATCCAAGGAAATTGCACCATCTTTAGGTCAATATGGAATTGGTATTCAGTTCACCAAGTTTTATAAACTTAAGAGCTGGCTAGTCCATAAGCAAACGGCTTTTGGTAAAGACAAATCAAATCCGTTGATGGTTGATAGTTTACCAAAAACTATATGGTATTTAACTAACCATACTTCATAGTAAATAGTTAACTAGTCCATAAGCAAACGGATTTTGGTAAAGACAAATCAAATCCGTTGATAGCTGATAGTTTGCTAAAAACTATAAGGGATTTTTGCTAAAATTTCAAAGAGACTGCCAAATAAAATATTCTTTCAAAGGTACTGGTAGTTCAAATTTTGGTACTGGTAGAGTAAAATGGTACTGCTAGATAACCGTTGAGCCTGTCAGTAAAAATTATAGCCGTTGGGCCTGGTAGTTAAACTTAGCCGTTGGGGTAATTCTGTAAATTTCTGATGTTATATTATATTATATTTCTCATATAAAAGATCTTTTTAACCGCCTCTTCATTTACTTATTATAAATTCTTTATTGTCGGTTAAAAGTAAATCACTCATAATATCTTTCATCAGTCCTTATCACAATTAACTCTCACCTTTCATCTTCTACCAGTACCACCATCAAATCCCACCATCCTAATCAAGTTTTTCATTAATTTTCACCATTGCTATTCTAACTTTTGTTAAACGACACAACCAGTTAGCATTTTTGGAAAAGTCTGAGGATAATGCCTCTTTTCATCAAATAGTGGACTTTTTAAATGATTCTTACATCAGGTTTGCTTTACTTGTAAATCCCACTATTTATGAATCTCAAATTTTACAATTTTGGCAAACAGCTAAAGTTAAAACTTCTGAAAATGGGGACCAAAGGATAAAAGCCAAAGTGGATGGCAAAACCTTGACTCTTACTGAGTCATCCATTCGAAGACATCTTCATTTAGATGATTCAGATGGTATTAGTCAATTGCCTGATACTGAAATTTTTGAAAATTTGGAAAGAATGGGGTATAATGCTGATTCTACTAAACTCACCTTTCTTAAAAAGCATTTTACTCCACAATGGAGATTTTTGATCCATACAATCCTTCATTGTTTAAGCCAAAAGAAAACCTCTTGGGAGCAATTTAGTGGTAACATGGCTACAGCTCTCATTTGCTTGGCAACAAACAGAAAATTCAATTTTTCCAAACATATTTTTGAAGGATTGGTTAAAAATGTGGATAGCCAAACAAAGTTTTTGATGTTTCCCAGATTTCTTCAATGCATCATTACAAAATCAAAACATTTGTTACTTCCCCCACACTCTCTTTATGAAACACCAAAACTTTCACACAAGGTGTTTTCAAACATGAAAATTGGTTTCCATGGGGAAGAAATACCACTTTTTGATGAAATGTTACCACAACATGCTGAAGAACCAACACCATCATCTGAATCACCATCATCAAGTTCTTCACCAGGTTACATATCACCAACTCATCTTTCATCACCAATCCCATCACTAGTACCATCTGCAACACCACCAACACCATCACATCATGTATCACCATCCCAATCTCCTACACATCAAAGTCTGGATTCTCAGACAGTGAAAGAACTAAAAGAGAAGGTGCAGCTTTTAGAAAATTCTCTTAAAAGTCAGAACACAAAATTTTCTAAGATAAACATCAAGTTAGTTAAGAGGGTTAAGAAATTGGAGAATGAAGTGAAGATGCTAAAGGGTAAAAGATCTTCAAAGTTGGTACTATCTAGTTCTTCAAGATCAGATGCTGAAAGTTTGGGTCACTCTTCCAAAAAGGGGAGGATGGGTAGTTCAGAAGCTGAAGAGGAGGCTCAATTTCATTTTTATGAAGGAACTCAGGTATATGATGAAGAGCCTGCTGGTGCAGAGCAAGAGCCTGCTAGTTCAAAAGAGCCTGCTGAAGCAGAGCAAGAGCCTGCTAGGATTGAGAGGCTGTTGGCTATGGATTATAAAGGGTCTGCTGAGCATGTCTACAAGAGAAAGAGGGAATCACAGCCTCAAGGGGATTTGTTTGTTCAAGGGAGGTTATTTATTGCTGATGAGCAATCTACTGCTCCAAGTCAAGAACCAACTCCAAAAGACAAGGGCAAGAAAATTATGGTTGAAGATGAACCTAAGCCCAAAAGGTTGAAGAAAAGTGAGCAAGTGCAGATGGCCTTAGATGAGGAAGTCTCCAAAAGGCTTCATGAAGAAGAAATGCAAAAAGCATTTGAAGCTTCAAGACTGCTTGCAGAAATGCAAGAGCAAAAAGATGCTGCTCAAACTCTTCTTGACACTCAAGCTGCTCAGGAAACATTTGATGCACAGATGCAATGGATTATTGCCAATGATCCAATTGTAAGAGGTCAAGCTTCCATAATTATGGATGACAAGAATCTTTCTACTGAAGAGAAAACAGCAGAGCTTGAAACCTTTATCAACAACAAATATAGAGAAGCAGCTCTGGATGATATTTTTCTAAAGATTCAAGAAAGTCAGAAAAGAGGTTTTAAGGTGGGCTCAACTCCAAAAGATCAAGTGAATTTCATGAAGAAGTTTTTAAGAAATCAAGCCAATTGGACTGAATCTCAACTGAAGAAGAAAACTCCTGAAGAAATTCATTTCCTTTATCTGAATGCCTACAAGACATGTTACTACAAGATCCCATCTGATGCAAAGCCTTCAATGAAAAAGAAAGATGCTCAAAAGAAAGAAGAAGCAAAATTGGATCCAGAGCAAATAAGTAAAATGTTAATTGCTTTACCAACAATTATACATGCTGATCCAATTAGGTCTAGACACCCTATTATTGATTGGGAGATTCACCATGATAGATCAGGAAAGTCATGGAAAATAACTAGGGTTGGGGGACAAACTGCTATCTTCAAAAACTTTGAGAATCTAATAAGAGCATGTGACAGAGCTGACTTAGAAGAATTGTGGAATCTAGTTCAAATTAGGCTAGACACAAATTCTAGCACTGATGTTAAGGAACAAGAACTTTGGGTAGAGTTCAATAGGATGTATGATCCTAATCCAAAAGATGTTCATTGGAAGTTTCCATATCATGATTCTACAACCACATGGGAATTTCTAAGCCTTAGCAGTATTCATCATCTTTTTACACAAAGTGGGATTGAGCTCTTTATGTTGGCTGAAAAAGAGTATCCTCTGAGCTATGAAGTTCTTATAACCATGATTTCAAAGAGGTTAAGATGTGATAAAGATGAAGAAAAGTCAGAAGTTGTTCAAAGTTTGCTGATGAGCATTTTTGAGCAATGTGAAAGAAAAAAGAAGAATAGAGAGTAAAGGTTTTGGAAGAGTTTCCTCAGATCCTCAAGGTATGGATTTTATTCATAAGAAACTTGTGTATTTTAAAGGAAATAACAAGTTTAGGGGAGGATTGCTGGGAATAAAATGTTCAAGTCAAAGAGCCTGTCAGATGATATATTGAGCCTGCTAGTTGATTTTAAAGAAGTTGAAGATGTACTAACAGTACCTTCTGGGTGAGAAGGTACTGCTAGTTGAAGAAGGTCCTGCTCAGTTGAATGTCAAGTTGATAGATATTTATTTGTAGATATTTAGTTGTATTATTAGTCTTTGTACAATGTAACACGTTATGTAGAAGTAGTTCAGTCTTCCATGTTGTGCAGAAGATTATACTGAGTAGTTTACATTGGAAGTTGTAATTAATAGTAGGCTAGAAAAGTCCAAGTATCTTATTATATTGTGCAACTTGACAACATGTAAAAGGGTTCCTTATCCTATAAAAGGAACCCTTAGTCACCTTATTACATATCTCTTTAACTAAGAACTTTGCAATAACCTGAACCAACACAAACTCTCTAGTAACTTAGTTACTTATTCACAAATCCTTTAAACCAAAGATTCAAGGTTACTTTTGTAATCCTGGTGATAGTTAGATCATCCGTATTATTTCATCAATAATATTGAATCGTTTTGTGTTATTCAAGTTGTGTTCATTGTTCATTATAACTCACGTTTACATATTCATCACCTTTGTTTCTTTCAAGTGTGTTCTAGTAAATTCCGCGTACTAAAGCACATTCATTCCTAAATATCCCAAACACATTATTAAGACTAACATCCCAAGTGTTTGTATAATCCTTCACACTACATATAACAGCATTTGAGTGTCAGATTTTAAATCCATAAAACAAAAAAATAACAATAACATGACAAAAATAAAACAGCTGCATTCAGAGTCCCTATTATCAAACAAAAGATAAATACACAAGTGACATCATAAATAAGATTTAATTGCCCAATCAAGTGAGCCCATTTCATTTGAAATTTAAATTGGCAAATCAAATGCTTATTCATCATTTCAGAATAAACATTTAATTATTAGATAGTTATAGATGATCACGCTAACAGAAAACTATCATTTAGAACTTTCAAAATTTTAATTACCAAGAAAAGCGTACCACTTTGTTCAAACCTCTCATCACGTTCATTTCCATTGTTGCAAGAGCATGACCAACCTACAAAACAATAAGAGCTGCTTAAATGTTTATAAGAAAATCAAGTACAAATATTTTTATGCAAACACTTCACATAATTGATCATCCATAAGGTACTCAACTTATATACCACCTTAACAACCTGTCTGACTTAAACTCACCATGTGTAAACAATGCAATATCATTGAGAATTAAAAAAAAATAAAAAAATGAGAAGCCGCACTTCTAACCATGATAGATGTCCTGTTATGGTCGTGAACATCACATCTGGTACCGTGAATATATCTACAAATAGGTATATTGGTTACATTATCAAACTCGTTAATTACATATATAATATAACATAGTTACAAACCTTTATTTGGACAATAAATGATTGTTGAGACATTACATTATCAAACTTTTAAAGAAAATTACTAATTTTAAATTAGTGAGATTGTTGTTCTTCTCGGTTGATTCTTTTGGACAATGTGCACATGCATTTCATCAAACACATGGCGTGCATAAAACACATCATCAGTTCGTAGCAAGTAACATAACTAATTTTGTCACATATCAAACATATGAAAAAATAAATCAAATGGGTAACAAAATTTTACATAAAACACATCGATAAAACGCAACCTAAGAATCACAAAACTAAAATGAAAAACAGTTTTTGCATAATCAATCACAAAAACTCAACAACCAAATCATTTTCTATGATAATTAAAACTGTTTATTGTTGAATAAGCACTTTGGAATAAGCAAGCCCAAACTACTAACTCATAACAGCTTCAGAGGGTGCCTAAGATTGCTTGTTTAAGTGAGCACTTGAAAACACTATTTGTACACGCCCATATATAAGTATATAAGCAATTTAACATCAGAGTTCAAACAATAAAAATGACAATGAATCCATACACACACAAACATGTAAAAGGCAAAAAATAAAAAATAAAATCTTCATTGATCTAATTTCAGTTCTTTCAGACATTTTCACAAACACCTTATTGATCACTATCCCGAAACAAACATATACATATATAAAACATCATCTTCAGACCAATAAACTCAACAAAACCAATCAAATCACAAGCACAAAACGGATTGAAAACCTTATTCAATCAATAGAAATTGTTAACTAATTATTGATTTAAATTCAATTGAACCATAAATTGAGAAATTACCTCCATTGAATGATGAATTTCCTTGATACTCCATTGAATAAAAATAGTTTCTTGGATCATCAAAAGAGGGATCTTTGATCATTGGATCTTTAGCAGAATGTGGGGAGGGTTTATAGCATTGAATCATTGAAGGATCAAATCCATTATATGAATACCTGAACTAATTCGTTTGAGACAACTATCCAAATCGGTAAATCTTGAATATCCATGGATGTGAATCCAGTTTATGAATTATTACGGTTAGGGTTTGAGTGATATGTATGCATCGTATGTGTTATTTTACGATTGATTGCATCAATATCTTCAAATAAATCGATGGAGAGAACCATGTAAATCGCTAAATAATGAAGTTCCATGGATCTAATCCAGTTTATGAATTAGTCCGGTTAGGGTTTGAGGGAGAGGGTTTGAGATGATTTAATTGTGTGTGTGTTTTTTTGGGAGGTTGGAATAATGGAATGAAGTCTGGCAAACTTGTTGTACAAAATGGACCGAATATTCATGAATATACACGTGTCAGTTGATTAGTATTTTTCAGGGAGAAATTGTAGGACAACACTCCTTTATATAGGAGGTAGATTATTTGCACAAAACATTTAACGGACATTAAGTATTTAACGGATAATGAATAACGACCGTTAAACGATAAAAGGAAACAATTAAAGAGTGAAAATTAGGAAAGTCGAGAAGGATCTGGAAGCCTCTATGGGCTATGCCGATCGGCCAATGGGTTAGGAACCCTAATCCTTGGTTAACTTGTCCTCTAAGTTTGCTCTCTATAAATACAAAGGCTAGGATTCATTATTTGGTACTCTTGTACACTGTAATACCCTAAAACTTGTGTGTTTTTCTTTCCTTTGTCTCAAGTCGATCGAACTATACCCTTATAGGGTCGATCCAATTTTTTTGTTAATCAAAAAAATTCTTGTTTTGTGTTATTACTTGCATAACATTAATTCGGTATTAGTTTGTGTGTACAAGAACGTGATTCTTACACACTATTGTAAGAATCTTGGATTGAATTGCAAAAAAGGTAAGGGGCAATTCGTATAATCCGTTTAACCCTAATTAGGGTTCATCATTCATATTGCTCGGTTTGATTCTTGTTCTTGCTAGAATCATCAAGGTACGTTCACTTTAATATTCGGTTAATTATTTATGTGTTATATATCCTACGCTTCCGCAATATGTGTTCTTTGATGTTATTGGTTATATATGATAGTCATGGTATTTAATTCAACAGTGGCATCACGAGCCGTTATAACATGTAATTAATTACCGAAACACATAATAAAAAATGAATCTTGATTGGTTTATACATGTAGTCGATTTAGGGTTTATTTTTCCAACTCAAACCCTAATTTTTTTAGGCCGATTGCCTAATATTTTTTTAGGGTTTGTGTTTGGTTAATTAATTTGATTAGAACCCTAGGTTTATACATGTTTATGTGTTTGAAAGTGATCCTGTGGCAATATGCTAATTGTTAGGTAGGATCCATGCAAACGTGCATGTTTGGCATGGATTCATTGATGATTTATTTGTTTTCACATGTAAGTTAATTGATAGATGTCGAATTGGGGAAGACTCCAATTAATTAAGTAATCAATTATGTGCAACGTGGTATATATTTAATTTTGACTAACGCAATCGATTCATCGATGCATGTGGCCACTACTACAAAAAACGTTCAAAAGATCGGTGGAAAACCCACAAAAAGATCGGTTTTGAACCGCTCTATAAAAGGGTGATCTTTATGAGAGAAACACATATAGATCGGTTGTGAACCGATCTTACTGATAAAACGAAAAGATCAGTTAATACCTAAGAACCGATCTTTATGTTCATTTTCAGAAGGAAAAACAAAAATTATTGAAACCATATTTTCTTGAAATATCTGTTCCATTGCACACAGAATACACTAAAAATATTAATCCGATACATATGTGTTCAACAATATCATCATCTTACAATACCAAACAAAATGGATTCAAAAAAATACAACACCATTTAATTGAACTACAACTAGAACAAACCAAACCTACTGCTTCTTATGCTGCTGTTGGTGCTGACAGGAAGAAAAGACGGGAGAGGGTCGCCAAAAAAAGGGAAAAACGGATTCAACTTATTAGAAACAATCAACTGCAACAAGAAGAAACCAATGAAATTGCAAAGGATGAAGAAACGCCAACTCGATTCCCAGGCCGACAACCTCTTATTAACAAGCTAAACTATAGCTAGCATAATTATAAATAGTATTCAGCTTCATACAGCTAGCAGTGAGCAAAGCGTAGTTGTAGGAAGCCAAGGTTAACCTTTTTGCAGGTCTCGAGCATTTCTACTCCCACTTTCTCAAGGTTCATACCAAGCTCTTCTGTGATCACCTATACCCAATTTGTTACAAAGATATAACGCACGAGAACACCATCATTAGGAAAACAAACGATAAAAAGTCGATCAACTTCTGATGATAAAACATGTAATATACAACTATATATGGCTTTTCTACCCAAGAGATAGGAGTAATAAACAAGTGCTATACTAAAAAACACAACCGCATCTCTGCAATTTATTGATGACTTGAATCTTTTTAGCAAGGAGCAAGAAGTGAAAAATACAAAAAGTACAACATTTACACTCTATTCTACTGGAGTAGACCGGGTTAAGAACTCTAGGGTCTAATTACTTGAGTGAAATATAAAGAATACTGCAATAAATCGTTAACCATTGCATGTATTTCACCACAAACTACTACAGTTATAAGATGGTCATACCATATACAGAGCATATAATGCATATAAAGTATATAAAATGAAAAGGTAAGATAAACATTTAAGAGTGGGTACCTTTGAGAATAATCTGTCAAGATCTTGCAGGGGCTCAGTGCGTATAATGAAAGACACCAGGTATTCTAGCATTTTGCTCAGATAATCCTTGTATTGACTGGAAAAACTAAATACAATCAGGCATACAGATTATTGCTTACACTTATAATAAATAATAGATTCTACATACAAATTATGATATTGTATATATATACAATTAGAGAAAATATAACAGGGTAAGTTACTATTCATTACAAAACTTAACCCCGTCCCGTATTCATAACAAAGTTTCATAAAAGCCCCTTAAATATGTATGTGAATGCCAACTAAAGCAACGCCTAATGAGTTAGTCACTTATACCCCCGCAGTGAAGTGCGGTTCGCGATAAATTGGACAGTTATAACCAATGATACAGATAAACACAGAAAAGAAAATATAAGAAGTCCGAATATATTATAACCTTGTCATCTTTAGTTTCCGGGGAATGAGTTGTGGGTGTGCGAAAACATCAAGGTAAGCAGAGTATTCAATTTTACTGCCAAACTTAGAATTGATGAAGTAATTGTACAACTCATGCAGATCCAGGTAGCGTCCATGGCTTTCCTGCAAAGAATAAGCCATACAAAGAATTAAAACTCGATTACAAATGTTAACCAAAGTTGTCCACAAATAATAACTAGACAACAATATATGAGGCCATATAGAGAGATGTTACAAGAAACACAAAGAGTGACTAACCTCTCCACTGAACTCAACCACCTGTTCTTCTTCGAGTAATTGCTCGTATTCATCAGTCGTGTCAATAATCCGTGCTGATGGAACACGCCTATGATACTCCCGAATCTGCATAAGAAATCATGTGTTTATAGACTATGCACTGACCATTTAAATAACAAATTTATTTTAGTCCGCATTTATTCCCTCTAAAAGCTAACAAGGTCCTAATTTATGTGAATTATCAACTTGATTTCATTTGAAACTGCAACAAGGACAATGAAGTAGACTTCGTACTGTCACTGAGTTGGTAGTCAGGTCTTAATGCTATCAGATTAAAAGAAACTATTGATCAATATGCTTTCTATATCCCCCCAAAAGACTCAAATAGATCACATACATATAATTTAAAAAGCCAAACCACTTATGACAGTGAGCACTAATTCAGAAAATAATTAATGCATGATTTTAACAGAGAATGGCATGATAAGTTCAAAACCAATACGTTCAATAAAGATCCTAAAAGCAAAGGGTTAATTTCATATATACCCGGAAAGGAAGCTGAAACGCTTACCTCTTTCAGTCGGTCATAAAACGCGCTAAAAACATTAGTTCCCGTAGCAGTTTGTCCACCAAGAGCAGCAATCTCTTCCTTCCTTGCATTATCTTTATCTTCATATATATCAACCTAAACCAGAACAACCATAAAGTAAGCAAAACAGCTCAAAATCTTACTTAAACGTTCCACAAAAAGATCAAAAAATTACAGTACATTATATACATTTTTCATAACAAGATAATACCCATAAATGCAAAACTAATAACACAAAAGATTCGAAAGCGATTGGAAGTGCGCAAAAATGGGTACCGTCATACAAAATAGGCGTTTTACGCTATCGTACAAGGGTTCTTTTACCACTGAAAAACTATGCTTGAATCACAATCTCACAGCTTAAGTCCCGCGGTTCACAAAATTAGGCAAACAATGCAAAGTTAATACTTAACCAAACAAGTCATCGAAAACTATGGAATTAAAATTTATTACATAAAAAAATATTAATAAACAATTCATCAACAAATTTACAATTAACTATGCACGAAATTGACAGAAACTATGTACGAAATTTAGATCTTAACTTGTATAGAGTGGAGGTAAGGGTTAGAACTTCGACAGGGATGGTGGTGGTGGTGAGTAGTGGAGGTGAGAAACCAGACTATTGAAGAGGGTGATGGTGGTTAGGATTTGTTTGGTGAGAGTGGTGAGGCTTTGATTTTGGGGAAATGGTATAGGGTTTTGTGTGTGAGGGGCAAATGAAAAGTTGTAATTTGGGTGAAGCGGCAAATAAAAATTTGTATCCCGCTAAATTATTGGAGATTTAATAGATCGGTTGTTTCTAAAAAACGATATATTTAATCATTTTTACAAGAGTTAATAGATCGGTTGTTTCTAAAAAAAACGATCTATTTAATCATTTTTACAACTAGAAGTTAGTTAGATCGGTTTTTATCCAAATAACCGATCTATTTATTATACTTCCCCATCTTTTTCATTTGTTAGATCGGTTTTTAAGAAAACCGCTCTATTGGAGGTGATCTATTTAAGTTTTTGTGTAGTAGTGGGCTCACTTACCATTGTAAGTGATAGTCTTAATTAAATATATGCATTATTAAACATAGATTGATTATTAATAGGTTATCGAATTAATTTGCATGTGGCTACTTGTTTACATAATTAATTGTTAAGTTATGTGTGTTATTTAATTGCTTATTTTTTAATATTACTTGTTTTTTGTTTAATTGTTCGACATGTTTTAAACAAAAAGGGTAATTTTTGTTAAGAAAATAAATGGACTAAATAATGGTGAAACTTTATATAATAAATTATGAATCTTGCAAAGTCTTATGTGCCGATAGTGGTTCGCTTCGCACGGTAATTTGCTCCTAGGCGAGACTAGCAAGTTTATAATTTATGACATGTATTTTTAAGACTAAAATCATAAACTTTTAATTGATTGTTGAGTTTTGTACCCATAGTGTGAACGGCTCACCCAGTTTTGACAAACTATAAGAGGGGTATAAGGAGGATTGACATTAAATTGTCAAACCGAAAGAGACGCGTTTTTAATAGGCACTTGTGCTGACGTTTGTCTCTCCGCTCCTTTGTGCGTCAAATTGGAGCTACCAAGTAAGCTATTTTATGTACAAAATCACCTTAAGGGTGAATTGACCTCAAATTCCACGCGCCACTTTTGTGGTAATTATCCGAATAACTGGGTCTTTTGACTCATGCAGTAGTAGGATATAGTGGGCGATAATTGTAGGTAATTCTTTATTTGCACAAAACATTTAACGGACGTTAAGTATTTAACGGATAATGACAAATGACGGTTAAACGATAAAAGGAAACAATTAAAGAATGAAAATTAGGAAAGTCAAGAAGGATCCGGAAGCTTCTATGTGCTATGCCGATCGGCCAATGGGTTAGGAACCCTAATCCTTGGTTAACTTGTCCTCTAAGTTTGCTCTCTATAAATATAAAGGCTATGATTCATTATTTGATACTCTTGTACACTCTAATACCCTAAAACTTGTGTGTTTTTCTTTCCTTTGTCTCAAGTCGATCGAACTATACCCTTATAGGGTCGATCCAATTTTTTGTTAATCAAAAAAATTCTTGTTTTGTGTTATTACTTGCATAACATTAATTCGGTATTAGTTTGTGTGTACAAGAACGTGATTCTTACACACTATTGTAAGAATCTTGGATTGAATTGCAAAAAAGGTAATGGGCAATTCGTGTAATCCGTTTAACCCGAATTAGGGTTCATCATTCATATTGCTCGGTTTGATTCTTGTTCTTGCTAGAATCATCAAGGTACGTTCACTTTAATATTCGGTTAATTATTTATGTGTTATATATCATACGCTTCCGCAATATGTGTTCTTTGATGTAATTGGTTATATATGATAGTCATGGTATTTAATTCAACGAAGAATCCTCAAGTTGATAGAAGATGTGAAGGAGATGAGCAATTTCCGAGTTATGAAACCGGGGATGGGATGAGATTCCAAAATTTCCGAACATGACATGGTCTTTTAACAACATATTTCCCAATCAATACTTTGTTTTGAATCTACACATATCCACGTTTTGATATAACATTTGGCGTTTTTATATTCACGATATATACAACAACAACAATAACAACAAACCCAATCTCGCCGGGGCAGGGTATGGGTATATTCACGATATGATACTTGAAATTTGAAACAATGTTATAATTAATCTAACTAGGAGCACTATGTGTTAGTTAAACATTTTATCGAACAAATTCATTATAATTTCGATGATTTTGATTAAGTTTTGTGTTTATTCTACACTTTAGTTTTTTAAAAGACCAGTACATCATATTTATATCCAAAATCAAGACCAAAAGTAACGGCGAAACTATAAATATTAACAAAACGACAAGATGTTAACGAGATAACAAAGTAATGCATGTAATGCAAGAAAGTGTTATCACATAAAAAAAAATTTTATATTAATATTTCTCCAGAAATGTTACTGTTCAATGAACAATAAACACTCCTGAAAAATGGCAAAAACGGTCCCTATTGTTTAATATTTGACACAAAAACATCCCTTTGTCTCATTTGCTTTGCAAAATAGTCTCTAAAAAATTTCAAAAAAGGTCCCTCACCGTTCTTAAAAAAATAAAACTGGTCCTTGCGGTTTGTTTGTGGAAATGGTCCCTGCATTTTATATGCTTTGCTAGAAAAGTCCATGGAAATTGCAAAAAGGGTCCATGCTGTTAACATACAATTACAAAAACATTCCCTGTGTTAAATCTAATGACTTTTGTGTAAGAAAAAAATTTATACAAGTGTCCGTATAGCTTACTTATGTTGCAAAAAAAAGTCCTTAGAAAATAAAAAAAAAAAAAAAAAAAAAAAAAAAAAAAAAAAAAAAAAGTATACCCTAGGTAACATTTTGCATTTCATTTCTCATAGTAATCTATTTATTTATTTAATAATACTATACGAGTATCAATGCATAGCAACGAGATTTTATAGCAGCAGATAATTGAAGTGATAAAAAAAAGTTTTTGGGTTATAAACGAAAAATAATAAAAGTTAAAAAATTTGGGGATTAAACACGATTTAAACTGAATGAAAATAATATTGGTTATGAGTTATAAATGAAAATAATAATAAAAGTTTATTGTTTCCATATATAGTTTTCTTAATTTTTCACTTTCAAGAATATAAGTTTTCCTTTACATATGGTATAGAGAAGTCAGATCCTTTGAAAAGTGTGATTTTTTTACACAAGTATAAAAAGTATTTACAACCGTTAGATCATAAAACAAGATCTGATCAAACTAAAAAAGGACATATACACAATACACATAGGGGCATACTCGACATTTCACCATTCTTCTCAATAACTTCCCACCTACGATCATCATCTTCAAATCTAACACAATCCCCATCTCCTCATCCTATACAACCTCTCTCCAACTGTAGTCCAACAGCCCCTCCGCCGCCAGTCCTACTCCTCCGCCGACGAAAATACATGTTCAGGCTGCGCCGGCGAGTTTGACGAGATCAGAAGAAAAAGAACAATATTGATTATTAACGTTGTTACTGTTTTGATGATTATGAAGTTGTTGAAGTGGTCTGTAACTCCAGTTTTCGTCATAAAGGTTGTTTTGTTTTGTTTTGGTCGTCGTTTGCCACTGCTGCTTCTTTTCATCATCTTTGAATTTAAAAGATATATTTTGTATTTATTTTTATACATATATAAGTCATATGTATAAAGTAAAGTAGTAAATGGAATAGAATGCCCGTCACCTAGGGGTGTAAACGAGCCGAGTCGAGTCGAGTATTGACAAGCTCGAGCTCGGCTCGACATATAATACTCGAGCTCGAAACTCGGCTCGAGCTCGACCGAGCCTCAAAATTTAAGCTCGAGCTCGGCTCGATCACTAAAACTCGAGCTCGAAACTCGACTCGGCTCGTATATTGTCTAAATGGGCAATCAGTTTACCATCTGTAATAGCATATTTAGGAATCAAATGGGTCAATTATATGATCTTTTTTCTCAGGAATTTGTTTTTTAACCTTTTGAGATCTCACACATAACAAACCCATAATACTGATAAAAAGAGCAGTGGTTTTAGCAAAAGCATGTCTGCGTACATGGAGGAATGAACGTTAATCAAATGGTAACATACAGACGACATCAATATCAAAATCAAATCTTTTTTATCCCAAGACATCGGGTCAACATTACAAAAGATTCATAAGCATACATAAACACGGTGACGACACAACAGCCACACATGTAATTTCCTTACTCGTCTTCTCTTTCTGGTGGAAGTCCACAAGGCAATAGCATCTTCTGCAAAATAGAAAAAAGGAGAGAGAAAATTAAGTCCACAAGGCGCGTGTAGTATAGCAAAAGAAAGAGGAGAGTGAGAGGGTCACGTTGGTGGTGGCGGTGTGGTTGTAGGAGTGGCGGTGGTGGTGCTGTGGGGTGTGGCCGGCGGCGGCAAGAGAGAGAGAGAAGAAGTGGGAGGTAGGAGATGAAGATGAAAATGAGATTAGGGTTAGGTTTATTAGTATAGTGTAGTTTTTAGAAATTGCAAATAGGTCCTTGTGTTTTATATGAAAGTAAATATATGTGTAAATAAAGGGTATATATGTAATTTTATTAAAGCTCGTTAAGGCTCGCGAGCTTCACGAGCCGAGTAACTTAGAACTCGAGCTCGACTCGATATCTTACACGAGTTGCTCGAGCTCGAGCTCGACTCGTTTAAAATCGAGTCGAATCGAGTATTTTTCGAGTCGATCTCGAGTTGCTCGCGAGTTGTCTCGGCTCGTTTACACCCCTAGTAAATGGGTTCAGTTTGGTCTTGGGCTTCTTTTACTTGCTCAACAGTTTTCAGTTTGTTTACTTTTTAATATTTTGAATTTGTTAGTTGTGGTCTATGTTTAAATTTGATGAGTATAATACTAAGCTAAGTTTATAAATTGGGCTTCTTTTACTTGGTCAATAGGTTTTCATTGTTTAAATGTTCATCGAGAGTTGTTCATCGAAGGTAAAGAGTTTTTATTATAGGCATTGTTCCATCAATAAAAAGAGTTGTTCATCGATTGAAAACGTTATTCATGAATAAAAGTGTTGTTCATCGATTGAAATTGTCATTCATCAATAAAAAATGTTGTTTCACAAATAATAATAGTTGTTTATCAATTAAAAAAGACAGTTTATCAGTTCATCGATTATTTTTGATAACGTTCATCAGTTATTTTTTATAATGTTCATCAGTTATATAAAACGTTTCTTTCATACTTAACTAATGTTAAAAAGGATGAAACTTACTTTGATATATCACGACATTTTTAAAAAGTGACTGTACAACTTTGTATTTGATCCGCTTATTTTTGATAATGTTCATCATTTCATCATTTAGTTTTGGTCATCAGTTAATTTTGTTCATCAGTTATTTTTTGATAACGTTCATCAATTCAAGTTAGTATTGTTCATCAGTTCATCAATTTTCTAATAAAAACACAATGTTTATCAGTTCATCAGTTATTTTTTATATTGTTCACCAGTTATTTTTTTATAGCATTCATCAGTTATTTTTTATAATGTTCAACAGTTTTCGAAAATAATAACGTTCATCAGTTATTTTTGATATTGTTCATCAATTATTTTTTATGAAGTTCATCAGTTATTTTTTATAATGTTTAGCAGTTTTTGAAAAAATAACGTTCATCAGTTATTTTTGATATTGTTCATCAGTTATTTTTTATAACGTTTCATCAGTTATTTTTTATAACGTTCATCAGTTATTTTTGATAACGTTCATCAGTTATTGTTCATCTTTAACGTGCGATATCTCACTCATATCATATCGGATTTGAGTGATTCAAATTTCTGGGTAAAAAGAATGGCCAAAAAGCTACAACTTTCGTGTTTTAAGTTTTGCAAAATTCGGCCTTTAAACTAGACAAAATTAGAGCCGAAAATGCCGAAAATTTCAAGAAAATCAACACCCACTTAAAAAGTTGAAAAAAAAAAGTTGTGATTCATATATCACAATGCGTACTAAATTAAATTGAATTAAATTTAAAAAAAAAATTATGGTGAAATCGGTTTTTCATAAAAGTTTGTCGTTTGAAAGTTATTTACGTTTCAAGTTTTGGGGTTGAATAAAAAAATGAGTTAAAAAGACCAAAATACCCCCTAACAGAATTTAATAAGAAAAAAAAAGGAGGGAGTGGGTGGGGGACATGTGTGACATTGTGAGTGACTTTCTAGCCTTTCTAATTTTCTGTACTTTGTAAAGGATCGCATCTCATAGCATAGAGAAGTCGAATCCTTTTATGTATACATCTAAAAACCTCGTCCCACACAAATATGAAACAATTACACATTTTGCTTTTAAGAAATTAACAAAACATACAAAAAGAAAAGGAAGAATTTTCATGCCTTGAACCAAAACCATTAGAATAGGTGGTAAAAGCCTTAACCACTAAGGGGCGTTTGGTTCGTTGTAATTCATTGTAATCCATTGTAATTGTAATCTGAATTACATTCTAATCATGTTTGGTTGGCAGGGTGGAAGGAATTGTAATTCAGATTACATTACAGTGACTGTTTGGTTTACGTTGTAATTGTAATTCAGTCACTCCAATTATATCAAGTGAGCGAATCCAGATTACTTAGGAAGTTGGATGGAAGGTTTTGAATTACGTTGTAATTAAGAATTTGTATAATTTAAAATATCAGTATATTATTATTATATATTATTATTATTATTATTATTATTATTATTATTATTATTATTATTATTATTATTTGCTTTTTTTGACATTATTATTATTATTATTATTATTATTATTATTATTATTATTATTATTATTATTATTATTATTATTATTATTATTATTATTATTATTATTATTATTTTATTTTATTTTTATTTTTTTATTATCACTTTATTAGAAACAAATAGGATTTACAAGAAGTTAGTAGGGAGCCGAGATACTAATTGGGCTCCCACTCCTCTAGCTATAGAAAAGCTAATCCTATTAAAAATATGAGCAGCAACACGTGCTCCAATGTCTTGAGTCATCGAAAACTTTCGAATACGCTTCAATAGAGTCACAGCGTCCTTCTCAAGTTCCCCAAAAGAAGAGAAAGAGAAGGGGAGGAACCCATATCCCATACCTGCGCACTTGGCCTCATACTTGACGCGTTTACGTTGTGCAGCCTCAATCACCGCACGACCCGGCACAAAATCAACCATACCAGTTTGCGTCAAGGGCGATGATCCAGTCAAATCAACACATACATCAAGTCCTCCATCCCACGAGTAGAGCAACACATCAGCAGGACGTAAAGATTTGTCCCGTTCACCACAAAGTCCAATGTCAACCTCTTTACGAGCCGAAACCCTTAGATCGATAACATATGTCAACAAGAACATCACGAACCATGTTATGCCGATGCTTAATACCAATCATACCAGCACAAGATACAGCATGGTCCCCATAAATATCACCAGCAAAGACCCTGGAACAGGCTGAGCACGGCATCTGAACAGAAAATAAGGGGACACCAAGCCGATAACATAACACGCAACGATAAGTCCTGGCGTTCATAGTCTGTCCCAACCCCGATATCGGAACTACCCTAAGCCAGTCCGAAGTGTAATCCTCCATTTGCGATTTCCACAACGCCATCTGTCGAGTAGATAAAGAAAATGTAGATTCAGCAGTTCGGGTAACACATGTGAAATATATATCTGCCAGTTTCTTCATGAGTTTGGGGGCAGCGATCTCACACGGATTACTCAAAAGATCAATCTCCATTTTCACATTAAAAGTACACAAGGCATCATCAAAGGAAGGCCCAGGGGTTACGATACCAGAATGTCGAAGTAACCTAGTCTGTAGGCTAGCAGATTGAAGTCTAGATGCAAGAAATGCATAGTTCAAGACATCACCTGCAGAATACACACCAAGCCCCCCGAACGCAAAGGGTAATGTAGCAAGTCTCCATTGCCAATCACCAAAACCAGGCCCAGAAGCAGTAACAATACGCTCTATAGTAGAGCGAAGAGGCCCCATCAAAAGAAATCTGAGCCCGTTCAAAGACCCGAGGAGAGCAAGTGCGCATAGCAAAATATAATTTGGAAATACCAGCACAAGCACGAAGGAGCAATAACTCACACTGGGGATCATTAATCTTAGCAGTAGCCTCCATAAGCTCAATGGTTTTTGCAACTCCTTTCATAACAAGCTCACTACTAAAATCAAAGTCCACACTTGCAGGCCCACCCAGTAATTTAACACCATGCAAAGGTCGGGCAATATTAGGTGGAAAAACATCCACAAGCCTGCTTTTGGGATCTTTCTTAGGCCAAAAAACCTCAGTTTTATCAACATTGAGGTGCAAACCACAACGAGGTCCATCCACCATGATAAGCTCTAAAACCTTCCCCACAACCAAAGTATCTCCAATAATAGTGCCATCATCCAGGTACCAAGCATGAAGGGAAAGGCTAAAAGAGTCTCTAATCTTACATACCAAAGGATGTAACACTAAAGAAAAAAGCAAAGGCCCAAGTGGATTACCTTGTTGTACGCCTTGATGTGACCATAATGTGCGTTCTCCATAATATAATCTAGCTGGGCTTGAGTAACAAAACTCCACCCAACGTGAAATAGCAGGACAACGAAGACGAACCTCATGAAGCATAACCTCACGATCCACTAAGTTGAAGGCGTTTTTGAAATCTACCAACAACATCGAAAGACCCACATCATCTCCACGCTCTTCAATCACCCGATTCACGGCATGAAGAATAGCCTCTCCTCCTCCAGATACCCCAACACCAAACTATATATCGTTTAGATAACCGTCCAAAGAATGGCCAATCATAGCGGCACTAACTTTGGAAACTAAGCGCCTCCAAATGGTCCCCACAGCAATAGGACGAATACCACCACCCGGCTTGACCAGCGGCGTGAGAGGAGCCACAACTCATCGACAGATTTCATCAATTACAATTACAATGCATTACAATTATAACACATTCCTATTCTTTGAATTACAATTACATCAAATTACAATTCCTTCCAAAACATTCTGTGAACCAAACGCCCCCTAAGTGTGGGTGTGTTTGTTAAAAGTAGCTGTGAGCAGTAGTAGTGAGCTGTGAGCAGTAGCCACAGCTCACCGTTCACTGCTCACTGTTTTTTAAAGAAGCATTAGAAAAATGAGTATTCCTTTCAGGCCTATCTCGTGTTGTAAACCTTACTATTTACAAATGCATTAGTAAAATTATCACTAATCGCATTAAGGATAGTTTACATGATGTTGTTAGTGAGAACCAATCTGCCTTTGTTCCTGGTAGACGCATATCTGATAATATTCTTCTTACACAAGAAATGATGAAGAATTATCATCTTTCTAGAGGTCATCCTAGATGTGCTTTTAAAATTGATATTAAGAAGGCATACGATACTATTGATTGGGATTTCCTTCGTGCTATATTCGGATACTTTGGGTTTCCCGCCGTTATGGTCAACTGGATCATGAAGTGTGTTTCATCTACATCTTTCTCCATTAATGTTAATGGCATGGTTATTTTAAAGGTAAGCGTGGGCTTCGTCAAGGGGACCCTATGTCGCCATATTTATTCACACTTCTTATAGAAGTTCTAACCCTCATATTAAAGCGAAATGTGAGGCATGGTGAGGTGTTTCAGTTCCACCCGAAATGTGAGAGGCAGGAGTTGATTAATATCTGTTTTACTGATGACTTATTTATTTTTACCTATGCTAATCTGGATTCTGTTCAGTTAATTAAAGATTCGTTGGAGGAATTCAAAAATTGTTCTGGATTAGTGCCTAGTCTTCCTAAGATTACGACATTTTTTGCGAATGTTCCTAATGTGGTTAAAGATCAGATCTTAGATCTTTTGCCATTTGAAGCTGTAGTTTTGCCTGTTAAATACCTCGGTGTTCCTCTTATATCTTCAGGGCTTTTTCATAAAGATTGCAAAAGTTTGGTCGAAAGAGTCAAGAACAAAGTAGATGATGTGTCGAGTGTGAGTACAAGTTTTAAATTTATAAAGGTCGAATTACCGAATCTAGAAACAACACTTACGAGCAAGTGAACTCGTCCGTTATAGCAAGATTGTGATGGTAAGTCGGGATCGTTCGCAGGGATTTGTGTAGTGAATCGAATTGTAAGCTACTAGAAGTAAATTCCTTAACAAGTAATGAAAAATAGAATAATTCAAATGATTAAAAACTACACTTGCTTAGACTAGCATACTACTCCTTGATAAGCATGATTGTGATAACTTTGGATAACATGTTGGTTATGATAATTAGTTTGGTGAACTAATCTATTGTTTCTACAAATTAAACCTTCGTCAAGATTTTAGTTCATAAAAACAAGCATTACGTTTAACCACTCAATTCAAGATCGATTCAAGGTTCATAAGTTGGTGTACCTTAAACACAAAAATCATCTTTTGCTTAATCAAATAGCTTAGGAAATGGTCAATACAAAAGGTAACCGATTATAGACAAAAGGTCACAATTGAGAGTAAACTATTAATCTTTCGACCCTTGAAATGGTTTACCATCAATCCTATTTTTGATAGACAAAAGCATTCTCATTACAACCACAATTAACTTTCTTTGTGTAATCAAGAATAATGGGTAAAAACAATCACTTATAGACAAGTGATTATAACTAGTTGAATAACAATAGTTCTTTCGACCCTTAAGATTATTAGTAACTAGTTAAACTTGATTCAACAAATGTCACTACAAAAATTAATCACGATTGGATCTTAGAATCAACTTGAAATTGAATTAAAACATGTCATCACAATCATACGCATATCAATTGGTAATACACATCATCTAAGCAAGTGCACAAAGGCACTAGCCACTCATAGCAAACATAAACATAAACTCATAACTTTGAACATTAAAAACCATAATTGAAAGTCTTACAATGATTGAAATAAGATTAAAAATGATGAGATGATGATAACCAAAAGGTTGGTGATGATTCCTTGATGTTACGACCTTCAAATAATGACTTCTTGGACCTCTAAAGTTTCCTGGACTTCTAAGGATGAATTTTGAGAGTATTTTTATGAGTGGTTGCTTCCTTTTTCTTGTGTTTTCTTGATATTACTAAATACTCACCAAATGGTCCAATTAATACTCCAACCAAGGGTCTAAGTTCATAAATGCTTCTCTTGTTCTCCAAGTAGTATTGAATAGACTAGAATTATGAGTGGAAGGATCTAGAACCGGATGTGTAGAGTCACATATCTTAATGATGAAGTTTTGGCAAGTCAGCAAGCTTCCAACCGATCGGTATTATGTCCAACCGATCGGTTGATCTTCGATACTACCTCCATCCGAATCGGTTGCGGGCGGCGACCGATCGGATGGATAACTGCTGCTTGGACTTTTCTTGGACTTTTGTCGTCTTGGCTTGATTCTTCCTTTTTGGTTCTTCGGTTCTTCATCCAAACTTGATCTTTTCAACATCTTTGAAGCTAATCGACATGAATACTTGGACCGTCATTCTTTGAAATGCCTTTTTGATTGGGTCTTCGTATAAGAATCTTCGCACTTTCATAAATATGTCCTTCTTTCTCCTTTTTCTCATCTTTTTCTTCATTTTTCCTGTTTTTGGCCACATATGCTTTGCAAACACACTTTGGTACGATTTAGTAACAAAAGCATATAAATACAACCAAAAAGCATACATAAAAACACGAATAACGCTACTAAAAACATGCACAATTTGAGCGTTATCAAATCCCCCACACTTGAACTTTGCTTGCCCTCAAGCAAATCTAGCAATAAAAACTATTATCCACATGGTACACAAGGATGTTTAAAATTAAAAGATGTGATGCAAATCTACCAAGTACAGGTACAAGTTAGATTCATCATTTTAAGCTTTTATGGTTGAAGCATCGAGATGTTTGACAATACCCAAATGATTTTCTTGCTTGATACACATTACTAAACACCTCACGAAGGGAAATGAAATATAATTCACTCAAAACACTTATTTGTATGGTGGAGTATATAAGAGAAATCAAACTCATTTGCTCAGTCATGATTTAAAATTACCATAAGCTTGTACAAGAAACAAAACTAAACCGAAATGGCGTGAGCACCAAGTATAGATATCAAAGAGGGCTTTTATTTGGGTTTAAGGTTTCGAGGGATAAGCAAGACTAATATGCAACTACCTTATGCAAAACATAATAGATCGCTAACAACGAATTCTCGCATCACCAAATAACGGATGGTCACTAGGGCATATCTTAGATCGCTGACAACGTTACTTGCATAACGGATGGTCACCAAAATACACACTAGATCGCTAGCAACGTTATTTAATTCTTCAAGAAATCGGATGGTCACTACATGTCCATACACTTGATAATTTCACAAAGTCAAAAGGGTAGGAATAAGGCATGGGATATTATATATTTGAAAAGGTTGAAAGGAATGAAAATAGTCAAAGTCTACTGCCCAGATGTTACTAGCTATTTCGAACCGCTATCATGCATTCTTGAAAAACTCCACACTTGATTGCACTTTACATTATTTCGTAGCTCATTGGCTATTTTTGTCACCTTATTGTTGCGATGACTTTTTTTTATTTATTTTTTATTTTTTTTAAACATAAACTCATGTCATCTTATAGTTGTGATGACTTCACTTGGATAACTACTTTTGGAGTTTACAACTTTCTTCGTACTTTCATGATTTCCCACATAACATCCATCTTGCCAAATAGCTAGCAACCAACCAAGACTTGACTCAGGGTAAGGCTAGGCTAAAAGTGTAAAATCTTTTTGTATTTTTCTGGATTTAATCAAAGAAAAAGATAGGCTCAGAGGGTGTAACTAGGGGTATCTAGCGCTAAAGATAAACGCTAACAAAAGGGTTTATACTGGTGGTTAACTAGTCAATGCAACTAGCTAAATATCAATTTGGAAGGCTTATTTGGGTTAAATCCTAAGGTTGCCTCTTATCACGCATATATACTTATATCACTAAGAAAAATGATCTCACAACGGTCTCGTAATGATTTACAAGCTCAAGTTCTAGAATAAATAAAATCACCGACACACTCATAGCATAAGAATTAAAGCATAAGAGATGTATGCTAAATATGATACAGGCTCAAATTCCTCACATTGTAGTGAAAAGGCTAAAACATGTGCTAGCTAATGTTATCGATCCCAGAATGGATTGCAATATTAATCGGGACACATCTCAATTTTTCAAAAATTACAGGTTTACCAGTGGATAGATCCAGTTACTTTAATATATAATCCTTTAAATGACAAAGAACTAGATCATAAGGGCAAACAAAATTTAAAATTTAGCTCAGAACCTACAATTTATCCTTATTTTCCTATTCACCCCCCACACTTAAGTTAAGCATTGTCCTCAATGTGATATACGAAAAGAATGAAAATAGGGAAATAAGATAATAAACCATATTTTCTTGCTTCAGAAGATTCTTTGATCCAAGTGTCCATAATTTGAAATCATTATCTGCAGTAATCTTAAGACAAAAAGAAACCCACGAAATATGTCTACGTTTTATTAAAAGTTAGTGATACACCCCCACACTTAAGTTCAACTAAGGGATTAGAGAAACTTTGGGATATAATCACTTTTGAAAAATAAACTAAGAAATAAAATTGCAAATAGAAAACACACGGGTTGCCTCCCGAGAAGCGCTTGTTTTATTAACGAGTCATCATCCGGACTCAAACTTCCTTCTTGCTACGTTGGTGTAATTTTCGGTTTCTTCTTTGATACTTTTGGAACATACACCACGTTTCCTATCACTATTCCCTTCTCCAGTTTCATCTATGTTTTCCAATTTGATTCTTTCCCAAGGTCTAGGAAGAACATCATAGATATAACCAGAATCCTCGGCCCATGGAGTGTTTTTCTTGAAATCGGACAGAAAGGGTGCCATGAATGTTATTGCTTCATATTCTGACTCAGGTGGAATTTATTTAATAGAAATCTCGTTCATTTGCTCCTTATCATAATACAATTTAATTCGGTGACCATTAACAATGAAACTTCCACCTTGCTTGTCATGTAATTCAACATACCCAGATGGAAATCCATGTTTCACTATATATGGGCCAAACCATTTTGGTTTTAGCTTAGGTGCTTTGAACTTGCATTTCATATTAAAAAGCAGAACTTTGTCTCCAGCTTTGAATTCTTTCCGAATTCTAAGCTTTCTGTCATGATACGCTTTGGTTCTAGCTTTGTAGAGCTTGGAGTTCTCGTAAGCTTGGAGTCTTAGTCCATCGATTTCATGCAATTGCAAGAATCTCTTCTCTCTAGCTATTTTGAGATCAGGGTTACAGCTTCTGAGTGCCCAGTAAGCGCGATGTTCGATTTCGAACAGAAAATGACAAGTTTTTTCATACAAAAGTCTGTATGGTGTTGTACCAATTGGAGTTTTATAAGCCGTACGAAATGCCCACAGAGCATCATCGAGTTTTCTTGACCAAACGGCAGGATTGTCTTTAACCATTTTTTCAAGTATCCTTTTTAAGGCTCTGTTGGTATTTTCGACTTGACCACTGGTCTGAGGGTGATAAGCTGTGGCGAAACGATGATGTACTCCATATCGTTTCACAATTTTCTCCATTTGTTTGTTACAGAAATGGGTTCCTCGATCACTTATTAAAGCTTTGGGAATTCTATAACGAGCGAAAAGCTTTTTGAGAAAATTGACAACAACTCGAGCATCATTTGTGGGTAGAGCTTCTGCTTCAGCCCATTTGGAAACGTAATCAATAGCAACGAGAATATATTCGTATTTGTGCGATTTAGGAAATGGTCCCATAAAATTGATTCCCCAGATATCGAATATTTCACAGACTTGAATGCTCTTTTGAGGCATTTCATCTCTACGAGAAAGACTACCGAATTTTTGGCAAGCATCGCAGTTTTGGACAAGAGTATGAGCTTCTTTGAAAATAGTCGGCCAATAGAATCCAGCATCAAAAAAAATTTTAGCTGTGGTGGAAGGACCATAGTGTCCCCCTGTCGGGCCATGATGGCATTCATCAAGAATTCTTCTTGTTTCAGAACCAAAAACACATCTTCTTATCATTCCATCGGGACACATTTTGAAAAGATAGGACTCTTCCCAATAGTAATGTTTGAGGTCTAAAAAGAATTTACTTCGTTGGCCATGAGTTAATCCTTTTATTAGAATCCCTCCAACGAGGTAATTTGCATAATCAGCAAACCATGGAATTTCTATCTCATCGGCTGTGTCAACAGTCATGAGAGTTTCATCAGGAAAATAATCGTCAATCTCGTCTTCCTTTAACTCTTCCAAGTTTGGATTCTCAAGACGAGACAAATGATCAGCAGCTAGATTTTCTGCTCCTTTCTTATCTTTGATTTTGATGTCAAATTCTTGGAGTAGCAAAATCCATCAGATAAGACGCGGTTTTGCATCTTGTTTGGCAAACAGATATTTGAGCGCTGAATGATCAGTGAACACAATTGTTTTTGAAAGCATAAGATAAGATCTGAATTTGTCGAAAGCAAAAACAACGGCTAATAATTCTTTCACCGTAACCGTATAGTTTTGTTGCGCATTATTGAGTGTTTTGCTGGCGAAGTATATAGGACGAAAATGTTTTCCTTCACGTTGTCCTAATACAGCTCCAACCGCAAAATCGCTTGCATCGCACATGAGCTCGAATGGTAGTGACCAATTAGGTGAAACCATAATGGGTGCACTAGTCAGTTGGGTTTTCAATGTTTCGAATGCCTTCATGCAATCTGCATTGAAGTCAAAAACAGAATCTTTTTCTAGAAGTTTTGTGATTGGACAAGATATTTTGGATTTTTTTTAATGAAACGACGGTAAAAACCGGCATGTCCTAGAAAACTTCTAACGGCTTTAACGCTTGTTGGGGGTGGTAATTTGGTGATAACATCTATTTTTGCTTTGTCAACCTCCATTCCTGCATTGGAAATTTTGTGTCCTAGCACAATTCCTTCAGTCACCATGAAATGGCATTTTTCCCAGTTGAGAACAAGATGTGCAGTTTCGCATCTTTCGAGCATTTTGTCGAGATTAGAAAGACAAGCTTCAAATGATCTTCCAAAAACTAAAAAGTCATCCATGAAAACTTCCATCGATGTTTCAAGCATGTCTTGGAATATAGCAATCATACATCTCTGAAAAGCAGCAGGTGCATTACACAATCCAAAAGGCATACGCCGATAAGCGTAAGTTCCAAAGGGACATGTGAATGTAGTCTTTTATTGATCAACAGGATCAATGGGAATTTGGAAATATCCTGAAAAACCATCAAGGAAACAAAAGTACTCATTCCCTGCTAATCTCTCAAGCATTTGATCCATGAATGGTAAAGGAAAGTGATCTTTTCTGGTGGCTTTGTTTAATTTTCTGTAATCAATACATACTCGCCATCCTGTGACAGTTCTAGTAGGAACTAATTCATTCCGTTCGTTAGTCACAACAGTCATTCCTCCTTTTTTCAGAACACAGTGAACTGGACTCACCCAAGGACTATCCTCGATGGGGTAAATGATACCAGCATCAAGAAGTTTGATGATTTCTTTTTTAACAACTTCTTTCATGTTGGGATTGAGTCGACGTTGTCTTTCTACAACGGGCTTTGCATCTTCTTCGAAATTGATTTTGTGTTTACAAAAATCAGGACTGATTCCTGGGATGTCAGATGTTTTCCACGCAAAAGCTCTTTTATGCTTCTTGAGAACAGAAATGAGGCATTCTTTTTCCTTATCTTTTAGCAACGAAGATATGACTACTGGAAGAAGTGAATTATCCTCCAAGTAAGCATACTCAAGATTTTCGGGAAGTAGTTTCAGCTCAAGATCAGTTGGTGGTTCTTGAAGAGATGTTTTGATTCTCAATTGATCATTAAAAGTGATTTCCTCAAAATCTTCTTCTATTTCTCCTTCTTCAAATTCTGTTTCTTCTTCTTCTTCAAACTTTACTTCCATAAAATCAGCGAATTCTTTATCAAAGTTTGTTTCACTAATTTTTTCTGAAGTAGTCATGAATGGATCAGAATCGTCAAGTAATGCATCCAATTCTTATTCAGTGACTTCATCGATTACATCAACGTTAAAACAAGTGTCATCACTGGAATATGGATATTGCATTGCTTTATCGATTAAAAAGGTGATTCTATCATCTCCAACTCCAAGATTCAGTTATTTTCCTTTTACTTTGATGATCGCATCAGCGGTGTTTAGGAAAGGTCTTCCTAAAATAAGAGGTACTCTACTATCTTCCTCCATTTCTAAGATCACAAAATCCACAGGAAAAATGAATTTACCAACTTGGACAAGCATATTCTCAGCAATTCCAACAGGATATTGATAAGAATGATTTGCTAATCGAATACTCATCCTTGTAGGTTTCAAGGTATTGATGGAAAGTTTAGAATACAACGAATAGGGCATCAAATTGATACTTGCACCTAAATCGGCTAAAGCATCGCATGTGATGTTGTTTCCTAACGTGCACGGAATCAGAAAACTTCCAGGATCTCCTAGTTTCGGTGGAATTTTGTTTTGAATAATGGCTGAACATTCTTCATTCAGAAAGGTAGCGGATATTTGCTCTAACTTGTTCTTGTTATTAAGAAGTTCTTTCAAAAATTTCCCATAATTGGGCATTCCAGCTAAAACATCAACGAGGGGAACATTGAGTCTAACCTCTTTGATTATTTCAACAAACTTCTTATAACGTTCTTCCATTCTTTCTTTCTTAAGGCTTTGAGGATATGGAATTTTTGGTGAATACGCCTTAACTGGTGGGATGGGTTTGGGTGGTGCTTTTTTGGTATTTTCCTTTTTTGCTTCTTCTTCCTCCTCACTATCATCATCGATGATCGTGGTATCATTTGGATTGGGTGATGGATCATAAGAAAGACCACTTCTTGTGAATACAGCATTTATATGCTCATTTCGAGTCTGTGGTGGACAATAAGTTTTATCGTTCGATCCAGATGATGTCGGCTTAGGGTTGGTTTGGGTATTACTTGGCAACGAACCAGATGGTCGGGAAGAAATTTGATTAGAAAGTCTACCAAATTTGTTTTCAAGATCTTGAATCGATGCTTGATGATTTTTCTGACCTTGCTCAACTTTGGTTTTGAGATTGAAAAATTGGTTCTTGACAAACTCATTGGTTGATTTTTGAGCAGTTACGAATTCTCTCATCATTTTCTCAAAATCGGATTCTTCTTCTTTTTTGTCAGAGGTTTGTGTGGTTTGATTGTCTACTCGTGGTTGAGAATCACGGTTGTTATCCCTTTGTTGACGATCTTGCCAATTTACAGAATTTCGTCCGTAATAATTTCCACAATAACCGCCTCCACGGTATCCTCCTTGGACATAATTGGCTTCTCCTTCTTTGGGTTGGTCCATTGGTTGGTCGTCACATTCTGATGATGGGTGATTACCTCCACAATTGTTACAACCGTCTCACATTTCTTTCATTTCTCCTTTAAGATCTTTGTATTGCAAATCGATTTTCGATGTTAATGTTTCCATTTTCTCCATGAGTTTAGAGGTATCGGAACTTTCAGCAAAAGCGACGGTTTTTCGTAAGGGTTTGGTTTTGGCATCTTTTGACCAGTCGAGTTTGAGAAGAACTCGGTCTTCTAGCAATTGGTATGCCTGGTTTGGAGTCTTATAAAGAAAAATTCCTCCAGCATCAAGAATTCCTTGAGATGCTTCATCTAGTCCATGGTAGAAGATTTGGATAATGGTTCCTCGTCCTAAACCATGTCCATGACAACTACGAAGTAAATCTTTCATACGAAGCCAGGCTTCGACGAGCGATTCGTTAGGGTTTTGTGTGAAAGCACGAATTTCTCCCATGAGTCGATCAAACATGGCAGGTGGAAAGAATTGGCTTACAAAAGCTTGCCTCATCTCCTCCCAAGTATTGATAGTTCCTGGGGTTAATTCATTATACCACACTTTTGCGTCTCCAGCAAGTGATAATGGAAAAAGTTTGAGTTTAATGGCATCCACATTGGTGTCGCCATATCGGAACATGCCACAAATTTCGATGAATTCGGCAATGTGCTTATGAGGATCGGCCCTCGAACGGCCATCGAATTGACGGTGTTTGATCATAGAAAGATGGTGACCTTTCACGGTGAAATTGTCACCTAGGTTGACAGTAACAATAGCAGCTCCAGGAGTGGGTGCTACGGTTCGGTTGGCTTCCCACATGGGTCTATCGTCAGCCATGGGAAAAGGTTGCTCGGTGAATGGGTTATAAACGACTTTAGCTTCACAAAGATTTTCAAACGGCGGGTTTTGTACTCTTGGTATACGGTTGGCTAATGGAACAAATGGTTTTCTTTTCTTTCTTTGTCTTCGGACTAAACATTCGGGATCTGAAAAAGGTGAAATTGGTTCTATTCCAGTTGATCGAGTGTTCATACAATTCCCAAGAGAATCGAGGCAATGTTTAAACAAACGATTAAAGAATGGAAACAGTTTGAAAAATCAGGTTTGGTGATCCGATCGGATGGATGAAATACCGATCGGATACTTGTCTCGGTAAAATTGATTTTGGTGAAAAACTGATCGGATAGAAATTACTACCGATCGGATGGAGCTCTCGGTAAAATTAAAAATTGGACAACCGATCGGATGCTCAGCTCGGATTTTTTTTTTTTTTTTTTTTTTTTTTTTTTTTTAATGAAAACGAACTATGAACTTCTAAAACCTACAGAAACACGATCAAAATCCCCGGCAACGGCGCCAAAAACTTGATGTGTCGAGTGTGAGTACAAGTTTTAAATTTATAAAGGTCGAATTACCGAATCTAGAAACAACACATACGAGCAAGTGAACTCGTCCGTTATAGCAAGATTGTGATGGTAAGTCGGGATCGTTCGCAGGGATTTGTGTAGTGAATCGAATTGTAAGCTACTAGAAGTAAATTCCTTAACAAGTAATGAAAAATAGAATAATTCAAATGATTAAAAACTACACTTGCTTAGACTAGCATACTACTCCTTGATAAGCATGATTGTGATAACTTTGGATAACATGTTGGTTATGGTAATTAGTTTGGTAAACTAATCTATTGTTTCTACAAATTAAACCTTCGTCAAGATTTTAGTTCATAAAAACAAGCATTACGTTTAACCACTCAATTCAAGATCGATTCAAGGTTCATAAGTTGGTGTACCTTAAACACAAAAATCATCTTTTGCTTAATCAAATAGCTTAGGAAATGGTCAATACAAAAGGTAACCGATTATAGACAAAAGGTCACAATTGAGATTAAACTATTAATCTTTCGACCCTTGAAATGGTTTACCATCAATCCTATTTTTGATAGACAAAAGCATTCTCATTACAACCACAATTAACTTTCTTTGTGTAATCAAGAACAATGGGTAAAAACAATCACTCATAGACAAGTGATTATAACTAGTTGAATAACAATAGTTCTTTCGACCCTTAAGATTATTAGCAACTAGTTAAACTTGATTCAACAAATGTCACTATAAAACTTAATCACGATTAGATCTTAGAATCAACTTGAAATTGAATTAAAACATGTCATCACAATCATACGCATATCAATTGGTAATACACATCATCTAAGCAAGTGCACAAAGGCACTAGCCACTCATAGCAAACATAAACATAAACTCATAACTTTGAACATTAAAAACCATAATTGAAAGTCTTACAATGATTGAAATAAGATTAAAAATGATGAGATGATGATAACCAAAAGGTTGGTGATGATTCCTTGATGTTACGACCTTCAAATGATGACTTCTTGGACCTCTAAAGTTTCCTGAACTTCTAAGGACGAATTTTGAGAGTATTTTTATGAGTGGTTGCTTCCTTTTTCTTGTGTTTTCTTGATATTACTAAATACTCACCAAATGGTCCAATTAATACTCCAACCAAGGGTCTAAGTTCATAAATGCTTCTCTTGTTCTCCAAGTAGTATTGAATAGACTAGAATTATGAGTGGAAGGATCTAGAACCGGATGTGTAGAGTCACATATCTTAATGATGAAGTTTTGGCAAGTCAGCAAGCTTCCAACCGATCGGTAATATGTCCAACCGATCGGTTGATCTTCGATACTACCTCCATCTGAATCGGTTGCGGGCGGCGACCGATCGGATGGATCACTGCTGCTTGGACTTTTCTTGGACTTTTGTCATCTTGGCTTGATTCTTCCTTTTTGGTTCTTCGGTTCTTCATCCAAACTTGATCTTTTCAACATCTTTGAAGCTAATCGACATGAATACTTGGACCTTCATTCTTTGAAATGCCTTTTTGATTGGGTCTTCGTATAAGAATCTTCGCACTTTCATAAATATGTCCTTCTTTCTCCTTTTTCTCATCTTTTTCTTCATTTTTCCTGTTTTTGGCCACATATGCTTTGCAAACACACTTTGGTACGATTTAGTAACAAAAGCATATAAATACAACCAAAAAGCATACATAAAAACACGAATAACGCTACTAAAAACATGCACAATTTGAGCGTTATCAGTAGAGGATTGAAAAAATAAGTCTTTATCTTTTGCGGGTAGAGTTCAACTTATTGAATCAGTTTTAGCATCTATGCAAGTCTACTGGTCCTTTATTTTTATCTTTCCTAAAGCTATCATTAAGGAGATTGAAGGGTTAATGTGAGGGTTTTTGTGGTGCCAAGGACAAATGAAAAGAGGTAAAGCTAAAGTGAAGTGGGATGTTGTGTGCTTACCAAAAATGGAGGGTGGTTTAGGGATTAGAAGACTTAAATTGTGGAATATTGCTCTCATGTCTACCCATATTTGGAGTATTTTATCAAACCATCAATCTTTATGGGTCAAATGGATCCACTCTTACCATCTTCAATGAAGGCATTTTTGGGATGTTCCGATCAAGGCTGATTTGAGCTATGGATGGCGTAAAATTCTTCATATTCGTCCTTTGGTACATCATTTTTTCTTTCATGTTGTAGGTAAAGGCGATGCTACTTCAACTTGGTTTGATAAATGGCATGATAATGGCCCTTTAGATTCAATAATTACCCGAAGAGATATATATAGGGGCGGTTTTGGAGCAGATAGTGCGGTAAAAGACGTGATATATGACGCTTTGTGGGTGTGGCCTAGTGAGTGGTTTAATAAGTATGCTATTTTGAGTTCTTTCAACCCTTTAGTTCTTAATAATACAGAAGATAAGCTTTGGTGGAAAGACTTGGAGGGAAAGTTATGCAACTTTAGTGTGTCAAAAGTTTGGGAGGCAATTCGTCCTAGAGGTGAAAGTGTTAACTGGTTTGATGTCATTTGGTTTTCACAATGCATTCCTCGTCATGCGTTTCTTATATGGCTTCTTATGGGCGAGCGGTTGAAGACTCAGGACAAGCTGAGAACTTATGATGTTGATGCCACGACGACTATAAGAGACCTTCGGTGTCCTTTATGTGAATTGACACAAGACAACCATTTACATTTATTTTTTTGAATGTTCTTATTCTTTACAGGTGTGGAACAAAGTGAAACCGTTGTTGTCCATCTTTTCTCCGGATAATGCGTGGAAGTCTTTTGTTGGGGATATTCAACCGATTGCTCACAAGAATTCAGCAAGTGTGGTTGTAGATAAATTATTATTCGGGGCATCGGTCTACTACACTTGGCAAGAAATGAACAATAGGTTGTTCAAAAAGAAAGCGCTACATGTGGATCAAGTGTTTGATGTTATCTTCTCTACCACAAGGCTAAAATTAATGACTCTAAAATTTAAAGACTCGGCGTACGTTGTCCGTGTGAAGGATGTTTGGAGGCTGGAAACTAGGCACTAGTTCCTAGTTTTTTTTTCGATTTGGTTTGTTGTTGGATGTTGTGATGATGTTTGTTCATCACATGAGACCATTAGTCTCTCTAATGGTTCTTGAACTTCAATGTATTGTTTTTTTTATTATTATTTTTTAATAATAATTCACCGGGGTAATCCCTTTACCAAAAAAAAATAAAAAAAAAAAATAGCAAAACTCACTGTTATTTTGTCAAACGAACAATAAAAATCAAAAACCTCATTGATTACCGCCCCAAAACGCTTCGCGCCAAACGTAGCCTAAACCCTAACTTTTGTACTTTTTTTAATTCCATGTTAATAATGTATTTAATATTAAAAATAGTTAGTTTTACTTTAGATTAACATTTAGGCATGGTAAATGTAATTATTTATATTAAATTTCATATGTTACCTTTCAAAATATAAAATTTCAATATCACAGTTTAAAAGATAAATCCTTTTAGACTTAGGGTGGTGGCAACCATACCTCCCAAAAAAACTCATACCTCCCAACCCACCAATAATATCATTCCACCTCACTCACATTTTTTCCATACCTCCCAACCCTTTTTTAGTGGCAATAGTCACTTTTTTCATACCTCCCAAACCACCAACTTTTTTTTTTTTTTTTTTTTTTTTTTTTTTCATAAATAAATAATTTAATAAAAACATAATATTTCATTAATAATTAAAATAAAAATACATAATACTTTAAAAAGAAAATTACACAATACTTGAAGAAAAAAAAAACATAATTATTCTAAAAATCCGTAGGCCATCCATATTTCTTCGCGATCTCACGTTTTTTAGCAATAGTGAAATCTCGCATAGCCTGATTGGTTATGTGATCATGCGGTTCGTTAAAGAACTTCAAGGCCCGAAACATTTGCTTTTCTCTAACACTATCGAGTTGTGCCGACATCAACTGTTCGGCCAATGCATCATTTGCACGTTTTTTTTCCATCTCCTCCTCCAACATTTGTGTTTTTTTTGACGTGTACGCCTCGAATTGTTCAACAACACTATTCTTTGTCGATGCCTCGCTAACGGTCTTTTTCCCTTTTCTTTTCCTTGTGGGAGTTGTGTCGTCATTTAGATCGGGAATAACAGTTTCGACATGCTCATTGCTTCCCGACTCGTAGTAAGTAGATTCCGACGACTTTCTTCGTTTGTCGGAATTAGATGCCGAAGATGTTTGAACAAAGCATGGTTGTTCCAACCATTTCGGTTCTCCCCTAACAACCTCCCATGCCTCAATATGAGTAAAAGATTTGCCTTTATTTTTCTTATTAAAATCGGCCAAGGCATTTTTCAATTCATCCACATCGCCACATCCACTCTCCCGAATACGCTTCTACAAGTATACAAAAGTATATAAATTAACAAAAGTATATAAATTAAAAAAAGTACTTGTTGGATGTATAGCCCGTTAAAGACACCCATGGCGGCATTCATAGTTGTCCACTTCGTGTTCAAGGAATGATGAGATCGGGTAATACCTTTCACGTTTTGAGTGAAATGTTCGGTAATTCTCTCCCAAAACTTTTCTCTACGTTGTGAATTCCCGACTTTTCGACATGTCGAGACATAAACCCACGCTTTTGCCAAAGCAACCTCTTGGGCCGTCGTCCAAGCCACTTTATCCGCCTTAGTTCTTACTTTCACAACTTGAACATCTTCATCTATATAAAAAATAATAACGTATAAAAAATAAAAAATAAATTTAACGTATAAAAAAAATAAAAATTTAACGTATAAAAAAAAATTAACGTATAAAAAAAATTAACGTATAAAAAAAAATAATAACGTATAGAAATTAATACCGGCTTGAGTTTGTTGTTGCGTTTCGGGGACAGACTCAACCTCTTCATCATCATCATCATATAGAGGTAGTTCGCGCTCAACACTAGGCTCACGATGTGAAGGACCTTCACGGTACTCACCAAACGGGTTGAACTCATTTGTCATAATTACGTTATATTGACTTGGATTCAACGGTGGTGGGGGTCGTGCATAATATTGTTCTTGAAAGAATTGTGGTTGAACCGGTGGTGGAGGTTGGGGATAGTAGGCCGATTGAGGGTGTTGTTGAGTTGCAACTTGCGGACGAAAATGTTGTCCACGAACGCCACGAGCACGACCTCTTGAGCTAGATTTTCTTTGATCCATGCTACACTTATTTTTAAGATATAGAGATGATTTAAAGATTATGATGTAGTATGATATAGTTTGAGTATGAAATAGAATGTGATATAGTATAGTATTTATAGGAATTTTTTTTTTTTTTTTTTTTTTGTTCCAAGCCAACGTTCATATTTTAAATCACCAACGTTCAAATTTGCTTTTCAACGTTCGAATAATAACCAAACCGCGCCTGTGAACTTCCCCGTTGAAGCAAACCGCCCACCCAAACCGCTGGGGTGGCGGCGGTGTTCCCCGGCGGTTTGGGGCAAACCGTTGGCCACACCGCTGTGGCTGCCAGTAGATAAATCCTTTTAGACCCTAATGTGTATAAATAAATTTCTTTAGAACACAAATGATGTTGCGAACGACACCTGAGTAAAACGCCTGTATATAAAGGGAGAAATCTAATACTCCAATTTAACAATAATAAAAGCACACACGTTAATAAGATGTGATGATCATCCTATCATCAACTCACAAACGCAATAAGGCATGATTTTAATTAGTTATAATAGTTATATATTACATGAATGAGAGACAAGTATCGGGGTTTGGAAATGAGATCTGACAAGCATCTGCAACTCTTGCTGCACCCGGCATTTTCAAATACTGTCCATACTCGGGGTTCTTCAAGTAAGAACAAAGACAAGTTTCAGATTCTGCGTGCAAACTACTGCAGCATGGCGAATCTCGTGATGGTGGTTGTGCTATACCGATCATCGATGGAACACATGCCATTATATTCATCACGTTACAATTATCCGCCACACTGACTTGCACTTCAACCATAAGAATGGTGCTAAGCACCATCACCATGATGAATGAAGCATAAGACATGTTCAATATTTTTTAAAGAAATAGACTAACAAAAACATATGATGGGTGATGATGTTGTTCGCAAGGATTGCTATGGTAATGCATGGATCGCAATGCTATTTATAGGCACTAAAAATAATATGTGTTATGATCTTTACCGTTCATTTCTAGATCTATGGTTTGAAATGAAATTAACAAGAATAAATTTGTCTTAATACACAAACATACAAAAGGAACTAAAGGTCAAGTTATTAAATTTGTAATAAATATGACTGGTATAACTTTACATTTAAGTGCCAAGTTAATAAGAGTTTTCTAGCGCCTGTTGCTCACATGTTAGGGTGCGGTTAATCAACTCAATACCTCTTTTTAGGGATAATGGATGTTCACGCCACTCAATTATTCATTTATTTCTTTATTTAAGCTGTCAAATTATTAATCGAATAATTCAAAAAACAACCCTCACTCCAATAACACATTTAATACCACAACACCCAATACAAACACAACCCATGACACCCACTCTAACAAACGGCAATTTTCCACAAATATTTAAATAATAAATGTTAATTTGTTATTAACGGACTTATAAAATTAAGCATACATGAGACTACATAATTATTTCGGGAAAACAAACTCGCACATTGTAACACGCAGTAACTCACCAAAATTATTCAATCTCACCAGAAACAGTAAATTTTCCCCATTCTCACATTTACAGACTATAACATAATATAAACGAGAGGTTATCACGTTTCCCCTGAAAAACAACACCACACGCGTACCGACACCATATCAATGTCGAATTAATCTCAAGATCTATTTTTGAGTCAATAAACTCTATTTCTAAGTCAGTTTTATAAAAACGTCTCCGAAATTTATTTTTCCACATTTATATCGAATCCGGGAAAAACCGATTTCGCCTCAGCTCAGCGGAACACGGGGTACACACACTACACTTAAATTCAATAAAACAAACCCTACACTTACTTTTATTTTATTTTTTTTCTTTCTTTTCTCTGTACACCCTCCACTCACACATATACACACATATTAATTTTTTGATGTCTTCTCCTTTCCCGAAAACCCTCATCGACTGCCTCCTCCTCCAAACACAAGCTTCCAAATCCGATCCTGATCCGTCACTTTCTCCCTTTCTCTCCTTCCTATGAAGAGTCATGAATGGGTCTTAAGGATGTCAAGAGATAGCGAGTGATACTCGTTTTGGACACCTCAAGGATCGAAGCCAAGAAAGGAGAAGTCAAATCCGCCTATTTTCCCTTCTTTTTAATCACAAACCGACCTACAAGCAAGACCACATCTCAACACTTCATTGATACTCAAAGGGAAGCTATGGTGGTTACTTGCTTGGTTCGGGTTTGAGTCGGCTTGCCAGAAACGGAGTTAGGATTCTTGGTCTTTCTTGTTACCCGTTGTTATTGTAAGGAATTAAACTCTTCTCCATCTTAAATTCAATTAATTTTTATTCGAATGAATTGATTTTGGTCATGTTAGTTTTATAATCGTGGCCTCAATATGTCGATTGGAACCTGTATATGAAATGTTATGTTGTTATTGTTACTGTTGTGACTTGTGGAAACTAAATCAAAAACCTGAATATTGGCTCACTAGTTTGAATCCATGTCTCGTTAGTGTTGTCGTTAAATCTAGGTTCAAATCGAATGATGTTTGTTGCAGTCAATAGTCCTTAGGAAAAACTCAGCTAAAAGGGGTCTCGAATGGAGGCCTGGAAAATTGTTTTGTTACTTGCATTTGTGTCAAAACCCCTCTCAAATTAGTATGGTTAAGGCCTGGGAAATGGGTCGAAATAGGGTAGGTCACAGTTGACTTTGGTTCGAGCAAAACCACACCCACAAAAGGATGTGTTGAAATTGTTTTAGCCACGTAAAGACCACCCCTCACAAGGGTGTGTATGTCGTATATTAGATCCATTTGAATCTCACGAAACAACCACCCAAATAGGGTGTGCTGTGGGTGTTCTTAGTCGAGGGTTAACCACCCCTAAAAGGGTGTAATGTGGTTCGATATAATCCTCACCAGGCAGCCACCATGACGGGTGTGCTTGCCTTGGTTTAAGTCTTGTTCGACCTAGTGAAACAGCCCCACAACTCACTCTCTTGGCAGCCACCTATGAAAGGTGAGCTTGCCTTAGGTTAATCCTTGTTCTGCCTTAACTCGATCCCACAAGAACCCGAATGAGTGTTGATTATTTTTTAACTCAAACCCACAAGGGCCATCCAGTTGCGTTCAGGTCACACAAGAACCCCAATGGGGTGTTTTGTTGTCCATTCGATAGTTGAAACCCAAATAGGGCGTTAGATTGTTTTCCTTCCAAATTGCCTTTACAACAAAAGTCTTAAATCAAGACTTAGTTATGGTTATGTTGTCCTAGTGAGACCATGGTGTTGAACCCAAATCCCTCACCTCGCCCAAAACTTGTGGTCATTAAGTCGGTTTGCCGAGTGGTACTCGAGATCGACTGGACTTTTGGCATTGAGGAATTGTTTTGGCAACAAGAGTCTGTTTTGCAATTTAGGCAACCACCCAAGTTCCATTGGGCTTGTGAGTGTGTGCTTGTATGGGATTAGCTCCAGCCCATCCAAATCTTATTCAACCCATTCGAAATATAGTACCTCTTGCCACCAAGCCCAAGTGGGATGTTTGGTTATTTAGGGCAGCCAATCGGATCTCCCCCTCCTTTGACTTAAGTTGGGCCACAGCCCAACAAGGAGATAGGGGCATGTATATGTTAGCCGTATATATACATATTGAAAATCGACAAATCAAAAGTTTATAATATGGCCGTTGCTTAAAATATGTAATGTCATGATCTCGTAAACAAATTATTTCACAACTCGATCTCGGGTTATTTCTCTTCATGAAAGCTCGTCATAAACTCACAATAAATTTTGACAACATTAAAACTCGACACAAACTATATATACACATATGTATATACACCCGTCATTTTAAACACTTACACATTTGCTACACAAAAACCTTCGTTTTAAATTAAACTAGTGGACAATCAACTTACTTAAATGGTTTATTAAATTGTGAACACATAAAACGGAGTTTTAGAAAATATACTTAAGTTCATATAACGATTTTAGAACGACTATTTCTTAAACATGTATAATTGTGATCAACAAAGAAATCAGCACGTATATACGGGTCATGCCCGACTACTATTAGATAAAAGTAGGGGTGGCAATTTCTGACCCGACACGAAACCCGACCTGAAACCGACACGAAAATTAACAGGTTCGGGTTGAGCTAAAAAGATTTCTGGTCAGGTTTGGGTCGACATATCTAACCCGTTTATTAAACAGGTCAGGTTCGGGTTGGGAATAAAATAAACGGGTCGAACCGCCAACCCGTTTAAGATTTTTTTTTAAATTAAAAATTATTTATATTTAATTATACAGATTAAATGGGTTAAACGAGTCGACCCGCTAACCGTTTAACTCGTGCAATGTGCTAACTTTTGTATATAAAATGGGTTAAATGGGTCAACCCGAAACCCGTTTAACATATTCAACCCGTGTAACCTATTTAATCCGTCAACCCAAGTATATATACGGGTTAAATGAGTCAGGTTCGGGTTACGTGTAAACAGGTTAGGGTTGACGTAGCTGACCTGATGATTTAAATGGGTCATGTTCGGGTTGGGGTTTTCTGACCCGCCAACCTGACAACCCGAACCCGCCAACCCGAACCCGACCCGAATTGCCACCCTAGATAAAAGTGCCTGTTATATTAAAACGGGACAAACAAACATTTTATGTGCAACCATTATACGTTAGTTTTCGAACTCACAAATTATTTAAACGAAAATCACCACATACACATAATTTTCCTACAATTCAAACCATATATATAACTATTTATATGTTTTATGGCGACGATTTTACTCACCCTTAACAAAAACATTCCATATCTCGACAATGTCTAGTATCGTTCATAATCACTTTTCATTCATCATCTTTCGGTTATTGTCGAATCAAAATCTTATTCGTCTTCGATGTCCTCATTGTCATACACTTAAGCCCTTCTAAGAGCCAATACCCCGCCAATCTTTAGAAAACCACTTTTAAACTTGATTGTTGCCACACAAGCAACAACAACATAAACACTTTAAAACTTTTGAGTTAAATTTTCGTGGAAACTTAATTTAGTCCGTGAACTAAAACATGACTTATTAATCTAGGTTGCGTGTTGGTGCCGTACACTCTCTAAATTCACAGCATTCACTGTTCAGTCTATTAAGGTGAGTTTATAGCCCCACTCTATCAATACTTGTTTTATAATCGGGGTGAGAAACATGCAAAACCATTTTATGGACCATCATTATTGTTTTTATCAAACTATTACGTAGGTTAGCCTAAGCCCTGTTATGTCCCATATTGCCCAATTTCATGAGCCGTCAATTCCCGTTAGGAAGCGTGAATGTTATAAATAGATCTATTGGGAGTAACGTCCCTGTTTGGTTTGACCGGATAGGCAAACGAACGTATACCATGTCAAAATACAAGTGTCTGGGATAAACACTTGCCGGGCCTTTATATTTAACATGCTTCTAGAGCATGCAAAACTGTTATAGCTTCGGTTGCATGAACTTAGTGCTAGCGTAATAGAATATTTTATGTGACATTATATACATCATAATGTTCATATACAAAACTATTGGTCTAAACTTATTGTTTACTGCTTTAAATTTAAACCTATGAACTCACCAGCTTTTTGCTGACTTTTAGCATGTTTTTCTCAGGTGTTTAGGCAACTCATTATTGGCAAGGCATGGCAAGGCGATGGACTTAAATAAATTACAAAAAGGTTTTCACACAAGGTCAAGACTTGTTTTTGAGGGACCACTAAACTCTTGGGCTTACTTGTAAAATAAAGATCTTAAATGAAAGTTTGATTTAATTTATTAAATGTATTTTAACGGAGTGTGTATTCCGTTCTTTGTTACCTTGTGTTATGATTTCCAGTTCAATAGCACCCCATGACCCGAATGCTTCCGCAAAGCCAGATTTTGGGGGTGTTACAGATTGGCATCAGAGCCTAGGTTATAGAGAACTAGGTACATATAAAACCTAAACTATAACCGTTTTACAAAAACAAGTCCCTATAACTGTCATTTGCCTGCCTGCCTTGCTTGCCACTTTACTTGCTGTTTACTTGTCTTAACTATATGTTACCATTCGTTGATTTTTACTCAACTGCATGTACTATAAATATTATATATATATATATATTTATATATACTTAATTTACACAAATTATCACGAGTATTTCCTATATACTTACACATATATACCGTTTTGTCACAGACTATGCCTTCCCACAACATCTCTCTGACTTCACTGGGCTCGAATGATCCCAGCATGCAGATGCATCATAATTATCATACATCAAACCCTAACACCATTGAGCCCACACCACCACCACCACATACTCATACCACACCAGTCACTCAAGTTACTCCTACAGTTCCTCACCGTACTACACGCATAATCATACGCCCGTCTACTAGACCATCATCTCATACTACATAGGGTACTCAAAGCCCTGCTCACACTCTTCTGTTATCTCCATCCAGTTATAGGTCCCTATGCACCCGCATGGGCACCCCTACTACTCCAGCATCACCACCACCCACCTCATCACCACGTTCACCTACCCACTCACCCCCACGCCAGAGGCTCAGGAGGACCAATGACTCTTGCTCAGCAGAGGTTCTAGAGAAAAAGGATGAGCAGGCTGAGCAGATAGTTGTTGGGCAGATGTTAGCTGAGACTACTCCTGCCGAGGGTACAAGGGTTGATGCTGATTTGGATTTGGGTATGGAGCCGGGAGAAGTTGTGTCCCAGATTAGCATAATACAGGAGGATGTTCCTAGTACTTTTGAGGCTGGAGAGGGCTCGAGGAGAGCTCAGGATGAGACAGGGGATAACGCGAAGATACCACGTATGATCAGTCACACTGCTGCTATTGGAAGCCCAAATCATGTGCCTTCCTCACAGTCTTATGTACCTCCAGATTCTCCACTTCTAGTAGCATCTCCAGCAACTACAGAGACCGATACTATCTCACAGATTCAGACCCAGCTAGATTTACAGACTGATATACTAGGTCTCCACTCTGACCTGTTTGACGAGTTACATCCGGCTTGTTTTGAGCAGTACGATGATGACTTCAGCAGACACTATGCTAGGACACACTCCAACAGTCGAGACATCCTTGACTTGGGTGACAGATTGGATAGACTTGAGCAGACACAGGTTGTGGCCCAAGAAGCATCCCAGGTGATGCATGAGAGGATGTTGATCCTTGAGGCCCAGGTTGCGGCATTGTTGAGGGCTGATCAGGCACACCGCAGGGAGAACTTAGCATTGAGGACTCGCCTTGTCGAGGTTGAGGCACAACTTGGGGAGTATGCTTTTAGGTTCCGGCACCTAGACAGGACCAGAGGCCAGTCTTAGATATGATTTGTAGTTGTCATATTTCACTTAACTAAGGAGTTCTCAGTAAGTGTAGGATATTATTAGGAAGCTTGTAATTTTCAGATCTTGTAATCAACTCTTAATCTATAACAAGCTCATTTTGTCATCTATCTCTATTACTGATTAAACCCTTTCCTTTAATAATCTACGGTGACGTTATCCATTCGTATGATGACCTTTCGTTGCCTTTCCAAAAAGGTCTCACTGTTATCTCTCTTAATAACAAATGGCTCACTATCATTTTATAAACTATATCACAGTCACCCTACAAATTTTAATAATGTTCTATAAATCGTTTTGTTCACCTAAAAACCCGCTTAGCCGAACAATTATAAAACAACAAAAATTTGCGTAACTACCACTTTATAAACTATTTCATCTATACACTACAAATCAACTTTTCATCATCCTACGAACTATCTTACTACCATATCATAAAATTAGGAATTTCAACCTCACTACTACTTCATAAACAACGAATTGTTTTCTTATTGCCCTATATAAAACCTTTCACAATCCATTTTACAAACTATTGTGCTACCGTGTAATAAACCAATTCGTTGCCTTACTACTAATTCACAAACCAACAAATAGTATAATTAACAATGTATAAAATCTGTTACAACCATCCCACAAGTTTTATCATCGACTTATAAATTATTTTGCTTTCCTATGAGCTACTTTAGTCATTATCTCATGAAACAATAAACCATGTCACTGTGACTCTACAAACTATTTTACAGGTATTTCACAGATCATATTATTTTTACCCTACAAAAGTACTTCACTATTTAATCAAACAACAACTTTTCCACCATCTCGCAAATAATAAAGTATATATTTTTTTTATATAATCCGTGTTACAAACCGCTCTATAAAATTATTTCGCTATCAAACTATAAACTAACTACTTATTCGAAAAATATTTCTTACTACTACCCCACAAACAAATAACCGATAAATTTCCTGGCAACTAAACTCAACATTTCCTCACCATATGTAGCCCAATCATCCACGTGTAATCCAGGTAGAACCGTGATATACTAGGGACAATGACCCTAAATTCTTGCCACAAGGAAAATCTTCTGCTTCCATTCCGAAAAACCAAAACTCGTGTGTGTGATATATAAAAGTAGTATGAGACTTGGGTATCCGTGCTAGAAGCACATTAACCAAATAGACCTTGATACCATCTTACTACATAGAAATTTGCCTTGTCTCATACCACGTTCTAATCTGAGAGGATAAGCTACACCACCAACCGTTATCAACCAACCCTACCGATTAGCATCTCATTGTACACTATCCCATTCCGATTCTGAACCACTTCAACATCAATTCGACCAATCTTTAAATTCGATAGCTACTGGGTATCTCATAACCCCATATGCGACTGGAACATATTCTCGCTCTATAGTGTAACCACCGGTAAATTTCCACTATATTAATCTAATACTTATCCATTTTCTACGTCTAATTTTTTTTAAAGATTAAACATTACCAGTTTATCTGATCACAATAACAAACTAATGCGATGTAACTCACATTCCTAATAAAATGCTCACCAGCACCAACATGTCTTAAGTTCGTTTTAAATAAACAATCCTTATACGACAAGTATAAAAGTTTTCAACTTTTATTTACCATTTTACATTATCTCGTTAACGCACGAATATTAAACTTTCAAACTAAACGTTTGCCATTTATTAAAGTTTTCATGAAACCCTGATTTATTATAGCTATGATTTTACACAACTAGCTTATAAATGCTAAAATACAACATTTTATACCTAGAGTACAAGTCATTAAAGCACAGAAACCCTAATTTCACTTTAACTCCCGATACGAGCCCTAAACTCATAAATCTATGATTTTATGTTATCAAACAACAAACCCTAATTATTAGTAACATGTTTTCTACAAAATATAAATGTACAAATCTTTCAAGCACATGTACAAGTCATTTATGCATAAAAATATAATATTAATATAAATCCCATTATAAACTTCAGTGTACTCATTTTGAAGCACACAGTACAAGATCATTTTTCACGAACCCTAACCCTAATATTTTTACAACATTCAAACTAAGTGTACAAGTCCCTAAACCTAAGGTACAAGTGTTCATTGCATAAAAATCTAAAACTACATTTTATTACTTTTAACATATTTAAACTAACTTATAATTGATTCAACCTAACCAAACATTAAAAATATATTTTCTATATTTCTTAAACTCTAGTACAACCCTAACTAGCCTATTGTACAACCCTTTTAAGCACAATTCAATTTCCCGTTTGTTTCTTACTCAATTCGACACACATGTTAAACAAAAACCCTAATTTATTTTCTAACCAATAAATGCATAAACCAAACCCTAAACTAAGTTTGTTACCTCATCTAGATACCAATTACAACTCACAATAGCCCATTTACAAACAATCAAAGCCCATTCGATCCATATGAAATTACCTTAGTTCGATTTTGACCAAGAGCCAAACTAAACTAACCTAAACTTACTACTTGGTAAATCTTAAGCCACAAGACAATTACTAGGTCATACATAACACCACATCACCATGTCCCTTGGATATTTAACCATAGTCCAATGTTGTAGGTGAATCCTTTGGCTAGGGTTCGAAACACATCACCCCCCTTACATGAATTTCCACATGATGATGTGTGTATAATTGCTCCATATATAAGTACTAGAAGGAAATCATGCCACATATCAAATTCATGCATACCATATGTGTTCTATTATGCAACCTTCATTCATGAATGGTTCTAAAAGTGTACACAATTCATAGTCTTGTGGCTATATATATACGATCAAGCATACACTCTTTCAAAACACAAATAAAATTTCCGTTTCCTTATTTTTCTCTTGCAACCCAACGAACCACAAACACCCTCATTTCTCCTCACCACCTAATTGAAACACACAAACACTCACCCACTTACCTACAAACTGATCTAGAAGTCCAAAAGATAGCAAAGGAAGGGTACATTAGAACCTAGGAGGTTGGGAAAAGCTTTGTTTCACCAAGAATCCACTTTAGTCGATTTTCATTCTAATCGAGTTTTCAAGTTTGTTGCGTGTCGGAGCCTTTTATTCGCTATATTTGATTTGTTTTCCATCCAGACTACTCAGGTGAGCCATTAGAACCTAGGAGGTTGGGAAAAGCTTTGTTTCACCAAGAATCCACTTTGGTCGATTTTCATTCTAATCGAGTTTTCAAGTTTGTTGCGTGTCAGAGCCTTTTATTCGCTATATTTGATTTGTTTTCCATCCAGACTACTCAGGTGAGTCATAGCCCCTCATTTCTTATTTTGAACTCTTTGCGGGAGATACATGCTCTCGTTTAACTTACAAATCTTACTCGTTATTGATAAACATTTTACTCGATTGATGAAACACTCTATATACTTATTGAAATTTATAACATGTTGAACACAAGTAACTTTCTATATGATATCTTGATTATTATTGCCTAAGTTAACCTTTGCCATTAAAAGTCCCTCAATCATGAGCCATTAATCACTTTCAGGTGAACGCGAATATAGTGAATAGATCTATTGGAATTGACGACCCATTTGTGTTAGCCGGATAGGTAACCAAATGCACTTTATATTTGAGATCAATAAAGAGTTGGCAAACTCCTACTCGAGGGCATAATTACTACATTTAATTATGTAGTAATTTACGTCAATAGTTCATTACTATGATGTCCATCCTGTTAACGTTTTGCGTGTCATGAGCTTAGAGCAATAATTATTACTTACCCATAATTGTATTCGTTTCAATTATCTTCTTAAACTTGAAACTTGTGTTAAACTGATTTACTCACAAACATTATGGATTCACTCAACTTTTGACTATCGAAATCAACTGTTTTACTTATAAACTCTATGAACTCACCAACCTTTGTGTTGACACTTTTAGCATGTTTATCTCAGGTCCATAATGAGCAAGGATGGTACGGAGAGGCACGGATACTGATAGAAGGCTAATTATCATTCGAAACTTATTTAATAAACTGTAAACCTACTGGGACCTCATTTTGTAAACTCTGATATTTATGAAATTCGAATGATAAATCTTTTAAAACGACTCCATTAGAGATCGTTTTCTATTACTATAACTGTTGTACTGTCAAGTAACACCCAGCTTGAATTCCGCTGCGTATCCCAAAATTGGGGGTGTTACATGTAGCAAATGTGTCAAATAGCTGCAATGGTTATATTCAGATCCTTGATAGAAATTTACCTTCTGCACAGGACGATGAGCATTCGAACAAGCTGACTGGCTGACTGCTAGTAGCAATCAACATTGTTCTGCAGAGTTATACCCTCCGCATTAGGTACTCAGTCCCCTACTGAGCCAACTGATTGACTGCTAGTAGCAATCAACGCCATTCTTTCAGACCATAATATAGATCTATAAGACTTCCCGTACTAACTTGGGTGACCCGATGCCCACAAAACTTGGAAAATTTCGACAGCATCCCCAGTGCATACTGGATGTCGAAATGCCCTACCATAAACATCCGTGGAAATAAAAATCCGTACCTTAGGTTGACAAAATCCTAGCAACACAAAAAGAACCCCTCAGCAGGAATAAGCAATGAGTGAACCACTAAACTTTTAAGGACCCAGAGATTTTCCAAAAGTTGACTAGTAACCTAACATGAGCCTTAAAGCATCACGAAATAACCCGAATCACTATCGTAAGGGCAAATGTCTAACCCTTCACCAACCCTTTAGAAATACAAGCTGACCTAGGATAAGAAGTTTTATCAAAACTCCGTTATTCACTAAACCCAACCTTAGAGGAAAATCAAACACCTCCGCCTCAACTATAGATATCGGTATATCACACTTCAATGTTGTTTAATGAAGTACAATTTATCATCTTCATTCCTTATAAAATGATTCACTTTAGGAGCCTAGACGGCACGACCTCATCATTTTTTTTACCTCATTTCTACGTCGAGATATTTAGAAGGCTTAACATACTGAATGATTATTCATACATAGTTCTTGCTAGTAACAAGTAAGACATTTCTCAGCATAGTATCTGACTGATTTATTCATTTCAGACCATTGGCCCAACAATTTAGGTTAGGACCCCTCTTAAGCAAACCTTGAAGTAAATCGAATACCTAAATCTATAAGTTTCGCCTGATGTTAAACATCAAGCTCTACCCAGTCTAGAAAACTAGGATATGTCGTGGGACACTTGAAACATATGTAGGTGTACATACCCAACTACACCTCCTTCTTCGATAATCTTCCTTTAAGAACTGCTCTTTCAAAATGTGTTTTATTAATCATAAAAACTCGTGTGACATCATTCTCCTATTTGAAATCTCATTCATCATCATCCTTTATGGTGTAGATAAATGACTCCTACAGGAAGGACAACCAAGGCCACTCATGGTCAACCTGTTGCTACCACTCTCCCAATTGGGAATGAAGCAAATCTGCTTATCATAAATCAAGCCATGCTAGATCAGTTAGTTAATAACCATGTGGCAGCAGCACTAGCTGCAACGGATGTCAACAACTCGACTGCTGATATCGGGAGCTCAAAACCTAAGGACAACAGCAACCTTAATTGCACCTATCAGGAGTTTCGAAAGGCCATGAATGGAGGTCTTAAGGGAACTACTGCCTTGATCAGATGGATTGAAAGGCTGGAGGCTGTATTTCAAGTATGTGGTTGTGCAGAGAAAGACAAGGTTAAGTATGTATCCCTCACCTTCACAGATGCTGCTCTAACCTAGTGGAACAACTATTTGAAGTCTGCAGGCATTGATGCTGCGTATGCAATGCCATGGGAACATTTCAAGGAGATGGTGTTCAGAAAGTATTGCCCTTACAACGAAATTAAAAAGTTAGAGGTAAAATCTTGGAACCCCAAGGTACAGGTTACCAGCATTGCTACACACAGCCAAGGGATGACACCGGTAGGCCCTGAGAGGGTCCAGACGGATGCTCGACTACGGGAGAGATATCTTGGAGGATTACCCCCTTACATTAGGGGTAATGACACTACTTCCAAGACCACTAATCTCCAGGAGCCTATGGATGCGGCCAACAAGCCGATGGATCCAGTAGTCGGGACTAGCGCCGAGAATGTGGCTGACAACAAGAGGAAGTGGGAAGATCACTTCAAAAACCGCGGTAATACTGGTCCAAACAAGCGACAAGAAGTGACCAAAGTCTATGCTACATGCACCAACACAAAGATAGGGTATGCTAGAGCATTACCCAAGTGCAACATGTGCCCGTTTCATCACCGTGGACCTTGCCCCACTCGCTGTGGGAACTACAGGAGAATTGGACACCAAGCTAAGGACTGCGAAGCTCCTACTTTCATGATTGACCCGAATGAAGGGGTTTGCTAGGACCCTAATGGCGTGGCGGGTAATGATGAAGCTTGGAATCCTTTCTTCGCATGATCAGATCTACATCTAGATCCTCTTGAATCCTATTTCCTTAAGTAGATGTAATTTCTTAAAGATCTTTTGTATTGTTGCTTTGTATGAATCTTCATGTGACGAATTCTCTATCTTTTATATCAAGATGTTATGACAACTTCTTTCCGTTACACACAATATTGTATCAATCACATTTGAAATTGTCCGCCAACTATTATGCTATCGTCATATGTGAGGTGGTGCACCTTTAAAAATCTGTTGTGATTTCAAACTTATAGGAAATATGACCCATACTGTTTAAAACCCAACACCATTTTGACTAAACCTAGCATAGCATCATAAGTCCTCAATTAAGCATAGCCTGATCACACATGTTTAATTTAGGGAGGATCATGCCATGATGGAAATAGTCACCTCAAGAATTTTTGTGCTTCAAACTTACACTTCACATCTCGACTATCAAGGTTCAATCGTCTCTCAAAAAGGTCTCAGATTCACGAAGAAATGTGAAAACAAAATCAAGTGTTAATACCCTCAAATTTTCCCAACTTCATCGGGTAACTCTAAGTGAAAACCGAGGACGGTTTTCCTTCTAAGGAAGGAGGATGTGACAAACGGTAATTTTCCACAAATATTTAAATAATAAATGTTAATTTGTTATTACCGGACTTATAAAATTAGGCATACATGAGCCTACATAACTATTTCGGGAAAACAAACCCGTACGTTGTAACACGCAGTAACTCACCAAAACTATTCAATCTCACCAGAAACAGTAAATTTTCCCCATTCTCACATTTACAGACTATAACATAATATAAACGAGAGGTTATCACGTTTCCCCTGAAAAACAACACCACATGCGTACCGACACCACACGAGTACCGACACCACATCAGGTACCACGCACTGCGCCACAGACCCAGGGCGCACTGTCGCATTTGGGCTGCGCGGTATGGTCTTACGTACTGTCGCACATGCCGTCATGGTTGATTGGGCCTACGCGGCCATGAACAGAACTTAAGTCTAGCATAACATAGCCACGCACTATGTCACACTAGACTTGGGGGGCTTGTGGACGTATAGTCTGGACTGGGCTACGACAAGTGGGCCAGGCCCGGCAGACAGTGGCCCACTCTACGCCTAAACCCTAATCTATGCCCTATAAATACACGGCTCGAATCCCCATCTTCAGATCATCATACAACGATATACACAACAGGTTATCATAACCCTAACTCTTGTAGGCTATATCGCACCGATACTAACTTGACCGTCGGAGGTGGATCCCGGGGCTACGGCCTCTGGTCCACTCCTAACGGGTTCTCTTTGTTGACAGGTCTACTCAGGGCTCGAGAAGACGACGAACGGCCCATGGAGAGTCGTCGAATCCAGCCCGTGCCAGGTTATGTATCAACAATGATGAATTAATCTCAAGATCTATTTTTGAGTCAACAAACTCTATTTCTATGTCAGTTTTATAAAAACGTCTTCGAAATTTATTTTTCCACGTTTATATCGAATCCGGGAAAACCTGATTTCACCTCAGCTCAGCGGGACACGGGGTACACACACTACACTTAAATTCAATAAAACAAACCCTACACTTACTTTTATTTTATTTTATTTTCTTTCATTTCTCTGTACACCCTCCACTCACACATACACACACATATTAATTTTTGGATGTCTTCTCCTTTCCCCAAAACCCTCATCGACTGCCTCCCCCTCCAAACACAAGCTTCCAAATCCGATCCTGATCCGTCACTTTCTCCCTTTCTCTCCTTCCTATGAAGAGTCACGGATGGGTCTTAAGGATGTCAAGTGATAGCGAGTGATACTCGTTTTGGACACCTCAAGGATCGAAGCCAAGAAAGGAGGAGTCAAATCCGCCTATTTTCCCTTCTTTTTAATCACAAATTGACCCACAAGCAAGACCACATCTCAACACTTCATTGATACTCAAAGGGAAGCTGTGGTGGTTACTTGCTTGGTTCGGGTTTGAGTCGGCTTGCCAGAAACGGAGTTAGGTTTCTTGGTCTTTCTTGTTACCCGTTGTTATTGTAAGGGATTAAACTCTTCTCCATCTTAAATTCAATTAATTTTTATTCGAATGAATTGATTTTGGTCATGTTAGTTTTATAATCGTGGCCTCAATATGTCGATTGGAACCTGTACACGAAATGTTATGTTGTTGTTGTTGTTGTTGTTGTTGTTATTGTTGTGACTTGTGGAAACCAAATCAAAAACCTGAATATTGGCTCACTAGTTTGAATCCATGTCTCGTTACTGTTGTCGTTAAATCTAGGTTCAAATCGAATGATGTTTGTTGCAGTCAATAGTCCTTAGGAAAAACTCGGCTAAAAGGGGTCTCGAATGGAGGCCTGGAAAATTGTTTTGTTACTTGCATTTGTGTCAAAACCCCTCTCAAATTAGTATGGTTAAGGCCTGGGAAATGGGTCGAAATAGGGTAGGTCACAGTTGACTTTGGTTCGAGAAAAACCACATCCACAAAAGGATGTGTTGAAATTGTTTTAGCCACGTAAAGACCACCCCTCACAAGGGTGTGTATGTCGTATATTAGATCCAGTTGAATCTCACCAAACAGCCACCCAAATAGGGTGTGATGTGGGTGTTCTTAGTCGAGGGTTAACCACCCCTAAAAGGGTGTGATATGGTTCGATATAATCCTCACCAGGCAGCCACCATGACGGGTGTGCTTGCCTAGGTTTAAGTCTTGTTCGACCTAGTGAAACAGCCCCACAACTCACTCTCTTGGCAGCCACCTATGAAAGGTGAGCTTGCCTTGGGTTAATCCTTGTTCTGCCTTAACTCGATCCTACAAGAACCTGAATGAGTGTTGATTATGTTTGAACTCAAACCCACAGGGGCCACCCAGTTGCGTTCGGGTTACACAAGAACCCCAATGGGGTGTTTTGTTGTCCATTCGATAGTAGAAACCCAAATAGGGCATTAGACTGTTTTCCTTCCAAATTGCCTTTACAACAAAAGTCTTAAATCAAGGCTTAGTTATGGTTATATTGTCCTAGTGAGACCATGGTGTCGAACCCAAATCCCTCACCTCGCCCAAAACTTGTGGTCATTAAGTCGGTTTGTTAAGTGGTACTCGAGATCGACTGGACTTTTGGCATTGAGAAATTGTTTTGGCAACAAGAGTCTGTTTTGCAATTCAGGCAACCACCCAAGTTCCATTGGGCTTGTGAGTGTGTGCTTGTATGGGATTAGCTCCAGCCCATCCAAATCTTATTCAACCCATTCGAAATATAGTACCTCTTGCCACCAAGCCCAAGTGGGATGTTTGGTTATTTAGGGCAGCCAATCGGATCTCCCCCCTCCTTTGACTTAAGTTGGGCCACAGCCCAACAAGGAGAGATAGGGGCATGTATATGTTAGCTGTATATATACATATTGAAAATCGACAGATCAAAAGTTTATAATATGGCCGTTGCTTAAAATATGTATTGTCATGATCTCGTAAACAAATTATTTCACAACTCGAACTCGGTTTATTTCTCTTCACGAAAGCTCGTCATAAACTCACAATAAATTTTGACAACATTAAAACTCGACACAAACTATATATACACATATGTATATACACCCGTCATTTTAAACACTTACACATTTGCTACACAAAAACCTTCGTTTTAAATTAAACTAGTGGACAATCAACTTACTTAAATGGTTTATCAAATTGTGAACACATAAAATGGAGTTTTAGAAAATATATTTAAGTTCATATAACGATTTTAGAACGACTATTTCTTAAACATGTATAATTGTGATCAACAAGGAAATCAGCACGTATATACGGGTCATGCCCGACTACTATTATGTGGGAAACTAGAAGGGGGATTGAATAGTTTACGGGTTTAAAAACTTCTTTTAAAAATCTTGTTTTAAAAGTATGCTATTGGAAACTTTGATTCGAACTCTATGTGTAATCAATCAACACCAATATGAACTACACACTAAGCTAAGTAATAATAACAAATAAAAGTAAAGAGTAGACTTGGAAAGATCAAACCGAGACAGAGGATTTATAGTGGTTCGGCTATGAAGCTCTTCTTCGCCTTACTCCACTCCCCGATTACCACACTCGAGAGTTTCAAACACTATATCAACAACCTCCCTTCAGGCGGAGAAAACCGTATACGTCGCTTATCCTATTACCAACACTAAGCTAGATGTCGAGTGCTAATCTTAGCTAGCACCAATCTACCAAGGTCCACGTGACCAAACACTCAAGCCCAATGGCTTCAAGAGATCACCAAGATCTCAACACGATCACAATGATCAACACTCACTTCACTCTACTCAACTAACACTAACCTAATGACCCTTGATCTTCTTGATCAATCACACAAGCCCAATGGCTTCAAGAGATGTTCACTATCTCTATAGATCACACTTGATCTTCACTCTCACTCACAAAAAGAAAATAAACTTGATGTATGCTAAGACACAACAAGGTTGTAACAAGTGTTACAAAAACCTATCAACTATAACTCTAGTATCTTCTTGATTACTTGAGTTCTTCTCTTGCTAATGAAGAGGGATGACAACACCTTGTATCAACTTGGATACTTGTGTTCTTCTCTTGCTAGTGAAGAGGTGTGAAGAGGATCACTTGAAGGATGATTGGATCACTCTTGAAACAAAGAAAAACTAATCTAAATGACCCTAAGAAGTGAAAGGTGTGAGAGGATTTAGCTAAGGGATTTTTCTGTGTGTGAAGGGTGCCTAAAACTGTGAAAGAGGTGGGTATTTATAGGCAAAGAAAATCTGAACGTTACAAAGAAATTCTATACGGACGGCTCCGTTAAATACCATACGGCTCCACTAAATTTAGTGGAACCGTGGAGCCGTGGTAGACTAGGACGCTCCAAATTTTGTCTTTTCTGGTGAAAACTTATTTGGGGAAGGTTGGAGCTGATTTTGGGGGGGGGGGGAAATAGCTGTTGTGATTTTCAAACTAATTTTTCCATTAAAAAATTTCTTAATATTTCAAAAATAATTTGTCATGTGTATTTTTGAAAAAATGTTTTGTCCCATTTAAAATGTGAATTTTCAAAACATAAATTCACTTCTTTGATCACTAGTTCAAGTTGTAACTTTGTTCAAGAGTGATTTGCGTAGAAACGGGATCTTCCGATTAAAAGCTTGTTAACGTTAATTTTAACGTAACGTGAGTTCACATTTTGTCATCCTCAAAACGTGAAGTAATCGAAAGATATAAATAACATTTTTAGAACATTATTTGCATCAACAATCTCCCCCTTTTTGATGATGACAAAATATAAACTCTTTTTAGGTTAAAATTAGTTTTAACAAGTTTTTAATGAGTTTACTCCCATTTCTCCCCCTTTTTGTCAAATCAAAAAGGTGGTTAAGGCTCCCCCTTGATGTGTACTCCCCCTCATTTGGAGAACACAAAGGATTCGAGCAATGGTTCGTGCTACAAAACAAGGTTAGATGACAAGTATACAATATCTAACAAGTAGCACATTTGACAAATATCCATCCACACAAAGAAAATATGGCTAAGTAGCCAAAATGAAAAGCCATTTCATAAATATAAAATAAATGTCACACATAAGTATGACTACAATAGGAAAGCAAATTAATCTAACAAGAAGACACATAAACATCTAAAGTAATATGAGGCTTCTAGATTTGCTTCCAACTTCAAAAGGGTTCCTAGGTATTTATTGGGAAAAACTAAACATGACTATGTTTAGTTGGTTGGGCTATGTGGTGGTGGAGGTGGTAAAATGATGGGTCCTTGTGGTGGTGTGAGGAGGTGTTCAAGGTAGGAGAATTGAAAACTCAATTCATCTTTAAGGCCCATGATAAGGAGTTGGTTGTGGTGACAACAAGCACAACTCAAGGTGTGTGGTTGTAGGGGATAAAGGATGGGATGACCCATTAAAGGTTGAGGTGGTGGTGATAGGGAAGATGATGATGTGTTGGTGGTAAGTTCAAAAGGTGATATGGGTGATAGGGCTAGTGTGAGGGCTAAAGGTTGTGGTGATGGTGAAGATGATGGGGTGAAGGTTAAAGGTGTGTTGGTTCTAAAGGTTGTGGAGGATGAGGATGTTGGTTTGGTTGATGTTGCCTTGGATGGAGCATGGGGTGTAGTGAAAGAAGATGATGATTTGGTTGAGGTTATGGGTGTGTGTGTATCATCTTCATCATCCAAGGTGAGATCAATGAAAATTGTCTCTTTGGTGTTTGGTGAGACTTGTGATGTGTGAGTACTCTTGATCCATTGATCAATTTGAGTGGTTTCATTTGTTGGTTTGATGTAGAATTTTTGTTTCTTGAATACCCTTGATCCCATGATGATGGTATGGTGAATGTGAAGGTGTAAGGATGGGTGTAAGGATGGCAATGCATAATGTTAGCTTAAATAGCCAAATCATAAGCATGCAAGTTTGAAATGTTGGATTTGGGGATTTGGGTGCATGGGAATCAGGTTTTGTTTGCAGATTTTCAGGAAAAGAGAGTCAAAAAGTGGAAGAGAATAGTAGTTTTCGTCTTCCAGAGGCACGACACCATTAAAGGTGCTACGGCACCACTAAATTTAGTGGAGCCGTGGCCTATTTAATGGAGTCGTGGGCTCTTTTGACCTTCTTTCCAGGTCTGCAGGTTTTAGGCAGTCTAAATGGGGAAATTTTCTGGGGAATCCATTGGCTGCAAATCTCAAAGCCTCAAATTACTAAACACATAAAATTCCTAAAACTAGTTTCAACTAGCAACTAACATGATCATGTGATCATCTATGTATTTAGGCAACTATTAAGCATGCATGAATTCAAGCATTTTTAACATCTAGTGCATGTAATAAAATAAGCTAACATGCATGAGTTAGGCAAGATAAACCAACATGAGGATTAATTAACAAGAGAATTAACCATGTTGAAGTGTTAAAATGTTAAGAGGGAACATTCCAAGCAAGTTAATGCCATAACTTTATATATAATAGCTTAATAATACTTAAGTTAATAGTACTACTTAAGCTAATCCTAACTAGTCTCGTTTCTTCCCCAACTTCTTCAGCTTGCTCCCGATCCCTTTTAGCGCCTTCCCAATAGACTTGAAACCCCCGACAGTTTGCTCATGCATCTCCACTTGTCTATTGTACATTGTAGTTTACTCTCTCATCACTTGGGATAGGTTGACCATCCCGTTTTCGAGGTCGGTTGTACGTCGAAATGATGAGGTGTCAAGGTTGTCAAAGTATACGTCGGGAGAAGGAGAACGTGTACAAGACGTTCCTTCTTCGTTCACCTCATCATCATCTGCATGCATAGGTTGAGATGATGATTCATGACCGAAGGAAGAGGATGAGGGAGGAATGTCGGAAGTGGATTTACGACCACGCTTGGACCCTTTGTCCTTACGTTGCTTTGTGCGACGTCGTGGTCCACCAAGAGGTTTCATAACAGAATTGACTAGGACATAGTCGACACTTTGGAGATTAGGAAAATGTTCCATGACCCAATGGAAAAGACGAGTAAGCAGCATACCATATGGCATGAGCTTATCCGAACGACTGTGAATATTGGCCATCCTTTTGACCATATAGTATGCGAGGTTATATGGTTCCTCGATACTAAGACAGTAGAGCATATGGGCGAGACTCGCAGAGACGTGATCACGGTTGCCCGCAAGGCTTAACACGTTCTCACGAAGAAGGAGTTCCCAACTTCTAAGGTCGGGAAGGAGCTCTTTGAGGTAGATACGGTTTGGGTCAAGGTGGACAATTGAACCATCACGCTTTTGATACGTGTGGACGACTCGAGGTGTTTGGATGACTTATTTGATGGACTCGAGGTCGGGAATTTCAGTGCGATAGGCACCTACATCCTCAATATTATAGAAGAGAGACTCAAGAGTATGGTCTTCAGTGTATGCACACTGACCATATGCAGGAACACCGAGAATTTGTCCAATCTCGGAGACAGACAGGATGATATTTTGGTTTTGAATCCAAAAATCAAGAAAAACATTACCATCATCATCAGTGAAGGTACGGACTCGACTATAAAACTCGAGAACAAAACGAGGACAGACTTGATCGTTTATTTTGTATAAACAATCGAACTCGATAGAAGGAAAACAGGCACGGATGTTGTCTGTCGTGACATAGAGTGCATCGACTACACGCCCTTCGTGTATGTATCGATTTTGGACTTTTGCGAGATAAGCTCTTTTCTCATCAGGAATGTTTAGATTTTCAAGAGTACTAAGAATGTATGGTTTGGTATCTTGATAATCATTTCGAGGCATTGTTTGTCTACAAAAAAAAAATTGTATATGTTAGTTCGTTGCATTTTAATGATTATACTTCTAGTGTGTGTGCCTAAATGCAAACAATGTGGAGGTGCGGCAATCTCGACTCTAAAATTATCCTAAAGAGATTACCCAAACGCTCCTAACTTCACTTTTGCTCAATCAAATATGTCGAACAATACATATCAATTATGTACTTCGAGCCATATTTGAGAGTTCATGTATGCATGCAAAAACGTTTTTAATTTGCATCAACAATGTATGAAAAAGGTTTCATGATCCTAGACTTGTGAAGTTTTTCGAAAAATGATCGAATTGGGGTGTTTGGCAAATGCCTCAACATGGCGCCAACAAGCTTTAAGATTGAAAAAGCTTTAATGCAGAACGTTCCTAATCCAATTTTAATCATCCTAAACATGATTCCATTGCAAATAATCAATCATTATCCGAATTTAGTGATTAATTTCGGATTAGGTTTTGCAAAATAAACGGGTTTTTGGAAATCCTAGGTTTAGGGAATCATGTGAATGCTACATTGTCTAATCCTAGTCTTAATTTCACAAGGATTTAACTAATTTTGAAAATTCCCAATTCGGATTTATACTCAAGAACAAACCCTAGACTCAATTTAAAAGAAATTAAGAGTGAATTACTTACAATTGATGATGTTGTGGTTAGGATTTGTTAATTTCAATGCCTCAATCTTGATTTGCAAAAGATTAATTGAATTATGGTGTTATGGTTCGGTTTTGACAGCAAGTGGAAGTGGTTTTGTGTGTTTGGAAAATTTGTGCAGAAGAAAAGAGTAACTGGGCGCGTTTATCAGATGCACGGCTCCACGGTTCCACTAAAAATTAGTGGAGCCGTGGCTCTTTAGTGGAGCCGTATGTCTGATGGTCCAGTTTTTCTTCTGTTTTGACTTTTGGCTGATTAATCTTACTTATTTAGTAAGACTTTTTGACCCGAGGAAAAAGTTTATACCTAATAAACTTTTTGACGAAAGATGATTAAATGGGATGACTGGAAATGACCTTAGTGTTTCCGAGGAAATTGACTAAGTTGTCATTGGATGAGGATTTACTTCTAGTATTTCCCGTGAAATAAATAGAAGTTACGAGTTGTGTTTAGGAGGATGACTATAATATTTCCCATGAAATATTTAATTAGTCGGAGTACGCGACACAAGGAATGACTTGATATTTCCCGTGAAATATTCATGAGTCATGTGACGAGTGAAAATGTGACTTAAAAAGTCATGGGCGATTTGTAGAGAATGACTTCAATGTTTCCCGCGAAACTTTCGAGAGGTCATAGAAGGGATGAAAGGTTATGAGGTATGACGTGACGAATGACTTTAATATTTCCGAAGGAATATTTAAATAGTCATGAGCGGGATGAGAGGAATGACTTGAAAAGTCATATGACGAGATGCGAGGAATGACGTTAATATTTCTAGTGAAATATTACGAAGTCATGAGATGAGGCTTAGGGAATGACTTGACATTTCCAATGAAATATTCAAGAGTCATGAGTCGAGAATAAGATGGATGTGTGAGATGACTTCAATATTTCCGGAGAGATATTCAAATAGTCATAAGAGGGGATGAAAGGTTATAAGGTATGACGCGAGGGATGACTTTAATATTTCCATAGAAATATTGAAATAGTCATGAGCGGGATATGAGGAATGACTTGAAAAGTCATATGATGGGACGTGAGAGATGACATTAATATTTCCAATGGAGTATTAAGAGGTCATTTGACGAGAATGTAAAGGTTAAGGCGAGAAGAGATACTTTTCAAAGAAAAGATTTCTCTTTCGACGTTATCATGACGGAGGAGATGTCTTTCCGCGGGGAGATGACGCACTTCGACGAGCTTCGTTCATGAGCAAACTATAGGGTTCCCGGACAAGTCTAATGGCATCTTGACTGCTACTCTTCACAGGGAGTTGTCTCATCTATAGTGTTTGTTGTCATGCCTTTCCGGCGCTTACGTACTCGGCTTCGGTCGTGGTGACAATAAGAGTAGTTTGTTTCTTGGGGAACCAAGATGTTTGTTAATCAACCTATGAAGGTACAAACATTACTCATTATGTTTCAATCCACATTAACTCTCACATTATCAGAGTTGGTATAGAAACATTTTCTACATCAATCTCCTCAAGATATCGTAATCTCAAGTGTGTAGTATCTTTAATGTATGGTATGATACATTAAACACTTTGATGTAAGAAGTTTTGGGACACTTCTTACAAGTGGGCACAAAGCCAACACTATTCATGATAATGGACCTACTTGCCGTTAGGTAAACTACTTTACCTATTATGCCCCTAACCTAGTTATATCCGTGCACTCACCTTCTTCGTCTCTCGTGAGTTTCGCATTTGCGGATATGGGCGTTATTGTCAATAAAGACTATTACTTAAACTATGTATCTCATACATATAGTATACATAAGTTTAAAGGGATACTTAATTTAGGCAAGATTTCATATGTGCAAGGAAGGGAACTTGATTCACTCATCAATGCTTAATTCAAACTTGTCACGCATGATCTTCAAGGGATCATCGAACATTTCTGGACAAGTTGAATTTGGCATGATGAGATGTGAATAGAGTTTCTGTGTTATAGTGCCTACCATGTTAGATTCTAACTACACTATTTCATGCCAAACATTACTACTAACAAAGGGTGTTTTAAGAAAGCGTACCTGTGCCTGAGGTGTTTGCTCTTAAAACTAGAAGACTAGGGTACCTTTGTTGAATGTTAAGCATGAAAGACACGACTTGACTATTGCGTCACCGGATTTGCTTGACAATGCATCATACTCCTTTTGTTAGACTTCAAAGTTTATTTACACTCATGTTTTCCTAGCAAAACAAATGTTCAAACATCTGGTCCCCAATATCTCATGGGTCCAAAGTTGTTAGAGTCAAACATCCTACGCATTTGTTGCGTTAGTTTAGGATGTGAGAATGGAGGACACATTTCCCATGGTAAGTAACCTTTTGGTGGACGATCATTCCAAGTTACGGGAATGTTACTTGGATGATTTTGTCTTCTAAAGTTACCTCTCGGTAGAGGAGTTCTAGACCGAGGTTTAAGAGAGTTTACCTTTCTAGGTGGAGGAGTAGTTGACCTAGTGTCACGCTTTACAAATCCATGTTCGGGAGATGACAATGGTTTGTTAAATCCTTTGGTTTCCTCTCTACTTAGAGTAGACACTTTAGTTCTATTTACAACTACTTGACTTGGTTTAGGACTTAAGTTAATTTTCAGAATTGACCCAGTTTTGTCCTCAGCACCACACGGTACCACTAAATTTAGTGGTGCCGTCTGTATCTTTAATGGTGCCGTCATCTTCAGACATGGACTTTTCAGGCATTACAAATTTTACTTGTTTAGTACCACTTGTAGAAGCCTGATTTGGGTCAAATCCTAAACCCGAACGGTCATGTTCACTATATGTAACCACCCGTAATTTTTCCGAATATATTTTTATACGAGACTTTCCCTGTTTCTCATAAACGGATCCTTTCTGAACTTATCTGACTTGAAAACGTGAAATTTATCTTGCGAAACGTGAAATTCGTACACAACGCGTACTGGCACAACCGACGATTTGTTTTGATTATTTTATTCGTGAGAAACGAGGCATACAAATAGTTGTTTTATTAGAAAAATTATTCTAAACACGAGTAATAAATTATTCGGGCAACGAGAAATAAAGCTACGCGTATTTATAATCAAAATTAACGGGAAAACGATTTTAAAGTTAATGGAATAATTTTTGAATGCTCGGGAAATATTTATAACACGTTTTATTGGACTCGTTGGTATTCCGCTAAAAATATGAAGAAATTGACAGTTTTAGTCCCTGAGGGCGCGTTAGGGTTTGTGCTTAGTCCTACCCTCACACTATAAATACTACACTTATAATATTTTAGGGTTACATATTTCATTTACTTCTTCCCAGCCGACACTTCACTCTCCCTCACCTCTCTCCTCTCTAATATAATCCGGCGCCATTTCTGGCCATCCGGCCACCACCGCCGGCCACACAACTACACCGCCACCACCACGTTAATCCCCTCACTCTCCTTGTCATTTATATATGGCTCACGCGCCACCAACCCACCCTCATCTACTCTCTTTTTCGGTAACTATATATATTTTTCCGGCAAATATTCCGGTGACACAAGTATATAACCGATCGTGTGTAGACCTAGAAGAGCGAAGGTTATTCAGGTGCTTGTTTGGTTCGTGACTGTTCCCTCCCCATGGCCGCCGCCTTCCTCACCTCATCCCTCTTCTCTCTCTTTTCTCGACACGGTAAATCGAGAAAAACCCGTTTCATATTTATTATAATTTTTTTTTGTGATACCGAGTCATGTGGAACAAATTTTCGTGGATTAAAACTGCTTTTATTTTTGTTTGAAATAAGGTTGTTAAATTGTGACTTAAAAACCGGATATAAACATATTTTTGAAACTAGTTTCGTGAGGTAAGATTTGTTTAACTTGGTGTTTTTCTTGATGTTGTTGTTGCGTTGATACTTGCGTGATTCGGGCATGGTTAAGGGTCAGTTTGGTCTTAGCAGTCGCGACCTAAAGGTCCATTTAGTTGTGTTTTGGTTGAATGGTCTCGGCAATGGTCTTGAGGTCGTGTCGTTTATTGTCATTGTTATGTTGTTGTTGTTTGATGTTTGGTGCTCGACAAAGGTGTGAAGCCGAGACCCAGGGTCTCGGCATAACAAAGTTAGAATATGCGTGTTGTTTATTTTGGTCGCGGTATACGAATTCGAGCCGAGACCAAGCATGTAATTGTGTATTGGTTAAAGTTTGGTGTTGGTAATGTGTTGTGTTGGATTGGACTTGGGTTAGTAGCCCACATTAGGGTGCGTTTGCTTATTTAAGTATGGGCCGAAGCCCATCAAACTTAACAACGAGAATTTGTGTTGGTGTTCATGGGCTCACAAGCCCACAAGTATAATATGAAAAGAGTAAAGTTTAGTTATTTTGTTAATACCACATTGGTACGTTTCGGATTACTTGGCAAACTTAACGAATAATAAAAACTTGAAATAATAAGTATGGAACAATAAAACGAGTTTGATATAGTTAAGAGGATTGTTGCAACACTTGGTTTGGATAGATATTGAGATTACTATTATTGTTGGACGTTTGGACAATTGTGAAGCGTTATCGGACTTAACGATATTGGATAACGAGACATAAACTTATTAAATATTGTAATTCCAGTTTTGATTAAACCAAGTCTCGACGACTTGAGAAAAACAATTTTTTTTTTAATTAAATTAATTTTTATTATAAAACGTTTATGTTTTATACAAATCATTTGGGGATAACGGGGTAAATGTCGAAACGTACAACGAAGTCATTTTATTTGAGGTGTTTAGTTGTCGTAAACTTGTAGGTTGTCTTCCTTGGTTTGAGTTCTCGTCAGTATTCACTCGAGTTTATGTCGATGTCTATTCTCTTTGGCGTGAGTTGTATGTCGAGTCTAAGTTATCTTACCACACCACATGAAACGTTGAAACTAAACTTTTGATAAGTTTTGAAAACTGAGTAATCCACGAAAACTATGACACTTTATCTTTTATAGACTTTATTATTTTGCACGACGTGTTTTGAGATGATCGTATACGTTTTAGGTTGTGCCGATCCTAGACCGTTGTGTACCGCTGTGCTTGTACCTTCGTGTACCCTCGTGCCGAATGTTTTGAGAACGTTGTGATATGCTCTAGATGCCAGTCGTGTTAGTTGTGATCTTGCATTTCTGTGGCTAAGGTGAGTTCATGGCCCCTACTTTTACTTGTTTTATAACTGTTTTGGGGGAGAATACATGCTCGTTGTTTTTCACTAAACTCAATGATTTACAAACGTTTTTATACTGTGAACTACTGTGTTACATGATTTTGGACATATACGTATGATGATGTGATTATATGCTGTGACATGCTTGTTTTGTGAGTACATGACGGCGCCACTGTTAACTCTCTGTTGAGAGCCTACGTGTATAGGTTCAGTTGTGTAACTGTTAACTCTCTGTTGAGAGCCTACGTGTATAGGTTCAGTTTGTGTAACTGTTAACTCTCTATTGAGAGCCTACGTGTTATAGGTTCAGTTGGTGTAACTGTTAACTCTCTGTTGAGAGCCTACGTGTTGATAGATCTATCGGGGTAGCTCCCCACGTGATTTTGGTTATGAGTATGAGGAACATTTTGGGCTCAGTTGGCGCATCACTATATGTGTGTAGTATCTGTATGATTGATTATGGTTCGAGATGCTTTGACTATGTTATTACTTGTGGATTTTGTGTTAGAACTGTGATTTAGGCAGTGTGGACCTATGCTAGACTTGACTTGCTTGCGAACGATGATTTGAACTTGAAAACCTTTTGGTTCAACCATGCTTTTTAAACTAAAACCTATGAACTCACCAGCGTAAGCTGACTTTTTTAGCATGTATTTTCAGGTTTTAGATGATAGCTTATATCTGGAGGCGCTTGGCAAGGGGCATGGTCATAGACGACTCTGATATTTATATTTTGGACCGCTTTACTTATTTATGGGCCTATTTCCGCACTACTCTTGAATTATGTAAATTTAACATTTTTGTAAATGAATTTCATTTTAAACGGTTAAGGTAAAACCGTTCTTTGTACCTTGTGTTGTGATACCAATTGAGTAGCACCCCAGTGACATGAATGCTTCCGCTGGACCCGATTTTCGGGGTGTGACAGATTGGTATCAGAGCCTAGGTTATAGAGAACTGGGTTTATTTTCTAAAACCTGGACTATAACCACTTTTATGAAAACTTAACCCTATGACCGCCACGTGCCTGCCTGCCAAGCTGATGCCTCGCGTATGATTTTGTTTAAAGATATAATTGATATGACGAGATAATTGATGATATACTTGACGTGATGTTTATGATATATTAGATGAGATGTTCTTGGTATATTTGACGAGTTGTTTGATGAGATGCTTGATTGTATACTTGTTGAGATGTGTGCATGACTATTGGATATTTTATATCCGCATTTTTTTAGTTGTACACTATAAGAATTTCTATATGCTTTTGCACGCACCGAACCTATCACTGAGTTATGCTATTTCCTTGCGTAATCTCACTATTGAATGTCGAGTTTGTACACTTGTCGTGGTTTTGGGAATGATTTTAGATGTAAAGGACATACTGCTAGTATAACTAGGCTGAGTATTCCAAAATTCATTGAACCTCGGGTGAATATAGACTGATCACCTATATTCAACCAGGGACAGTGGGACATAGCCTGATCACCTATGTCCGACTCAGAGGTGAATTTTGCAATACTTGGAGTAGTTATAATTGTATTATGTTCGGGTTGGTCATTGATTTTTGGAATGGTACAGTTTTGCGTGTGTACACGGACATGGAATCTTACTTCCACACACACAACACACTGGCATCACAACACCACATGAACCGAAATGCCTCTGGCACCGCTATACGTCTCTATTACATGAAAATTACTGTTTGTCACCGTCTGGCCGTAGTTTGCATCAAGTCGGGTGGCACCGTTTGAATCCGAGTTACTTATTTGTAACCCCTTAAGAGCATAATAAGCCCGTCTGAGTTTATTGGAGTGTTTGGAGTTGATTATGTTTGGATTCAATTTTGGCTACGTTTTGATTTAGTTTTGGCTATGTTTGAATTTGGACCTCATTCCGGGTTTGGAATTATTATTCAGCTTTGTTTTGTTGATTCGTTACAGTCACCTCTGCCTCAAACCCTACACTCAACCGATGTTGTACCTTCCGTGTTAAGTACTAAGTACACTACTGAAACAATTAACTGATTGCTAGTAGCAATCAACATCCTCCTCCAGAGTCGTACTCTGAACCCCCCATTAGGCAGAGATTCCATGACCGACAGAAACCTTAAAGACCTTAAAGAATAACCTAAACCGCGTTCCTTGGGACAATCACCGAATTTTTCTCTCGTCACTCGGGAAACACCAGCTATTTTTGCTAACCTCTTATAGGATAATAAACTGTGTTGCCATTAATTTACAAACTGCTTTTGATTTTTCTACCGACCATTTGCGGTCATCCTACAAAATGTTTTACTACTATTTCATGAAAATCAAAATTTTGATCTTGCTACCAATTTATAAATGACGAACTGTTTTCCTGTTACGATGTTATGAATCAAACTAAAAATCCAAAATTTTGAACTTGCTACAATTTTACAAATGATGAAATTGTTTTTCCTATTATCCTATAAGTTGCTTGACAAATCATTTGATGAATCATTTTGTAAGACGATTTGCTGTTTTGCTGCTATATCAGAAGCTAGACCTCTGTAGCGAATCCCGCACCTCTACCTGATTAATCGAGTGTGGCAATGGTTGGGAAACCTAACGAAATCATGAACCGTGAATTCGAACGACTTTAGTAAAGTCGCATCCCTAACAACAAAGCACTTCGAAGCTCGCGAAAAAGTCCTGAATTCTCGCGGGAACGTGAGGATGAATCCTCGCATGTATATACTCATCCTTTTTCAACCGTAACGAGTAACTTGAATTGAATCGCGATGTCGCGATTCCGTTAAGGAGGTGGGACTGTAACCACCCGTAATTTTTCCGAATATATTTTTATACGAGACTTTCCCTGTTTCTCATAAACGGATCCTTTCTGAACTTATCTGACTTGAAAACGTGAAATTTATCTTGCGAAACGTGAAATTCGTACACAACGCGTACTGGCACAACCGACGATTTGTTTTGATTATTTTATTCGTGAGAAACGAGGCATACAAATAGTTGTTTTATTAGAAAAATTATTCTAAACACGAGTAATAAATTATTCGGGCAACGAGAAATAAAGCTACGCGTATTTATAATCAAAATTAACGGGAAAACGATTTTAAAGTTAATGGAATAATTTTTGAATGCTCGGGAAATATTTATAACACGTTTTATTGGACTCGTTGGTATTCCGCTAAAAATATGAAGAAATTGACAGTTTTAGTCCCTGAGGGCGCGTTAGGGTTTGTGCTTAGTCCTACCCTCACACTATAAATACTACACTTATAATATTTTAGGGTTACATATTTCATTTACTCCTTCCCAGCCGACACTTCACTCTCCCTCACCTCTCTCCTCTCTAATATAATCCGGCGCCATTTCTGGCCATCCGGCCACCACCGCCGGCCACACAACTACACCGCCACCACCACGTTAATCCCCTCACTCTCCTTGTCATTTATATATGGCTCACGCGCCACCAACCCACCCTCATCTACTCTCTTTTTCGGTAACTATATATATTTTTCCGGCAAATATTCCGGTGACACAAGTATATAACCGATCGTGTGTAGACCTAGAAGAGCGAAGGTTATTCAGGTGCTTGTTTGGTTCGTGACTGTTCCCTCCCCATGGCCGCCGCCTTCCTCACCTCATCCCTCTTCTCTCTCTTTTCTCGACACGGTAAATCGAGAAAAACCCGTTTCATATTTATTATAATTTTTTTTGTGATACCGAGTCATGTGGAACAAATTTTCGTGGATTAAAACTGCTTTTATTTTTGTTTGAAATAAGGTTGTTAAATTGTGACTTAAAAACCGGATATAAACATATTTTTGAAACTAGTTTCGTGAGGTAAGATTTGTTTAACTTGGTGTTGTTCTTGATGTTGTTGTTGCGTTGATACTTGCGTGATTCGGGCATGGTTAAGGGTCAGTTTGGTCTTAGCAGTCGCGATCTAAAGGTCCATTTAGTTGTGTTTTGGTTGAATGGTCTCGGCAATGGTCTTGAGGTCGTGTCGTTTATTGTCATTGTTATGTTGTTGTTGTTTGATGTTTGGTGCTCGACAAAGGTGTGAAGCCGAGACCCAGGGTCTCGGCATAACAAAGTTAGAATATGCGTGTTGTTTATTTGGTCGCGGTATACGAATTCGAGCCGAGACCAAGCATGTAAATGTGTATTGGTTAAAGTTTGGTGTTGGTAATGTGTTGTGTTGGATTGGACTTGGGTTAGTAGCCCACATTAGGGTGCGTTTGCTTATTTAAGTATGGGCCGAAGCCCATCAAACTTAACAACGAGAATTTGTGTTGGTGTTCATGGGCTCACAAGCCCACAAGTATAATATGAAAAGAGTAAAGTTTAGTTATTTTGTTAATACCACATTGGTACGTTTCGGATTACTTGGCAAACTTAACGAATAATAAAAACTTGAAATAATAAGTATGGAACAATAAAACGAGTTTGATATAGTTAAGAGGATTGTTGCAACACTTGGTTTGGATAGATATTGAGATTACTATTATTGTTGGACGTTTGGACAATTGTGAAGCGTTATCGGACTTAACGATATTGGATAACGAGACATAAACTTATTAAATATTGTAATTCCAGTTTTGATTAAACCAAGTCTCGACGACTTGAGAAAAACAAATTTTTTTTTAATTAAATTAATTTTTATTATAAAACGTTTATGTTTTATACAAATCATTTGGGGATAACGGGGTAAATGTCGAAACGTACAACGAAGTCATTTTATTTGAGGTGTTTAGTTGTCGTAAACTTGTAGGTTGTCTTCCTTGGTTTGAGTTCTCGTCAGTATTCACTCGAGTTTATGTCGATGTCTATTCTCTTTGGCGTGAGTTGTATGTCGAGTCTAAGTTATCTTACCACACCACATGAAACATTGAAACTAAACTTTTGATAAGTTTTGAAAACTGAGTAATCCACGAAAAATATGACACTTTGTCTTTTATAGACTTTATTATTTTGCACGACGTGTTTTGAGATGATCGTATACGTTTTAGGTTGTGCCGATCCTAGACCGTTGTGTACCGCTGTGCTTGTACCTTCGTGTACCCTCGTGCCGAATGTTTTGAGAACGTTGTGATATGCTCTAGATGCCAGTCGTGTTAGTTGTGATCTTGCATTTCTGTGGCTAAGGTGAGTTCATGGCCCCTACTTTTACTTGTTTTATAACTGTTTTGGGGGAGAATACATGCTCGTTGTTTTTCACTAAACTCAATGATTTACAAACGTTTTTATACTGTGAACTACTGTGTTACATGATTTTGGACATATACGTATGATGATGTGATTATATGCTGTGACATGCTTGTTTTGTGAGTACATGACGGCGCCACTGTTAACTCTCTGTTGAGAGCCTACGTGTATAGGTTCAGTTGTGTAACTGTTAACTCTCTGTTGAGAGCCTACGTGTATAGGTTCAGTTTGTGTAACTGTTAACTCTCTGTTGAGAGCCTACGTGTTATAGGTTCAGTTGGTGTAACTGTTAACTCTCTGTTGAGAGCCTACGTGTTGATAGATCTATCGGGTAGCTCCCCACGTGATTTTGGTTATGAGTATGAGGAACATTTTGGGCTCAGTTGGTGCATCACTATATGTGTGTAGTATCTGTATGATTGATTATGGTTCGAGATGCTTTGACTATGTTATTACTTGTGGATTTTGTGTTAGAACTGTGATTTAGGCAGTGTGGACCTATGCTAGACTTGACTTGTTTGCGAACGATGATTTGAACTTGAAAACCTTTTGGTTCAACCATGCTTTTTAAACTAAAACCTATGAACTCACCAGCGTAAGCTGACCTTTTTAGCATGTATTTTCAGGTTTTAGATGATAGCTTATATCTGGAGGCGCTTGGCAAGGGGCATGGTCATAGACGACTCTGATATTTATATTTTGGACCGCTTTACTTATTTATGGGCCTATTTCCGCACTACTCTTGAATTATGTAAATTTAACATTTTTGTAAATGAATTTCATTTTAAACGGTTAAGGTAAAACCGTTCTTTGTACCTTGTGTTGTGATACCAATTGAGTAGCACCCCAGTGACATGAATGCTTCCGCTGGACCCGATTTTCGGGGTGTGACACTATATCTAATATTTTCAAGTATATCATTAAGCTTTTTAGTTCCTTCATCAAACTTAATGATTCTTAAAGCATTTTCTTTAAGTTTTTCATTTTCTACTTGAAGACTAATACATGACCCGCATCCTACGTCTACTTCCTTGTTTTTCTCAAGTCTCTTGACTTGATCATTTAGTTCTAAGACTTGTAGTTCTAGTTCTTTTAATTTTAATTTTAGCTTTGTGTTTCTACCTAAGATCTTAGTACTAACTACGCATAGTTTGTTGTATTCGTCATGTAATTCACTGTCATCTACTGACGAATTATTATCACTATAATAAGAAGAGTCAGAATGTACCTCGTTAGAAGCTTGAGCCATTAGGCACGTTTCATCGTTAGGCTTCTTCTCTTCTTCTTCACCGCTATCACTCCAAGAACCTCCTACAAAGGCTCTTTGGTTGTTGGATTTTGGTGGCTTAGGACATTCTCCTATGAAGTGATTAGGATCTTCGCATCTATAGCATCTCCTATCACTTGTCCCTTTTCTTTCATCATGATTTCTTTGGGATGACTTCTTCTCATCGCGAGATTGTCTAGGAAATCTACCTTTCCTCTTAAAGAACTTTCTAAAGTTCCTAACGGCTAGTGCGTACTCTTCATCTTCACTACCGGAACTCGAACATTCCTCATCACTAGACTCCTTCTTGGCTTTTAATGCTAGAGATCTAACTCTCTCGCTTTTGCCTTTGACAATGTCAGAGTCTTTCTTGATGATCATCTCGTGAACTTTCAAGTTTCCTATAAGTTCATCGAGTGACAATGCTGCCAAGTCCTTTGACTCTTCTATGGCGGTGACCTTTGCTCTCCATTTAGGATGTAGAGCTCTAAGAAACTTCCTAACATAGTTCTTACTAGAATAACCTTCATTAAGAGCTTTAAGACTAGTGATAATAGTAGTAAATCTAGCAAAAGCATTATCTATTGACTCATCCTCCGAAATGGAGAATTGTTCATATTGTTGAACAAGAAGATCTATCTTGTTCTCTTTGACTTGGTTATTACCTTGGTGAGTGACTAACAAGGTTTTCCAAATATCTTTTGCCGTATTACACATGAAAATTCTTTCAAATTCCTTTTTAGGCAAAGCATTATAAATCATCATTTTAGCCTCATTATTTTTGGCTAATTTCCTTTTTAGTTCATCACTTTGTTTATCATAAGAAACTATTTCATCCTTTTTAGTTTTCGGATTCTTTTGAATAGGTTGAAAGTCACCCTCGGTAATAACATGCCAAAGATCAATGTCTTTTGATTTCACATACGTTTCGAATCTTGTTTTCCAATAAATAAAACAATCGGTTTCGAAAAGTGGTGGTCTTTGCATAGATTGCCCTTCTAGATATTTGTCGGAATCCATTGATCGATTCAAGCTTTAAAATACAATATACTTTAAAAACTTGACTGACGTGGCTCCTGATACCAATTGTGGGAAACTAGAAGGGGGGTTGAATAGTTTACCGGTTTAAAAACTTCTTTTAAAAATCTTGTTTTAAAAGTATGCTATTGGAAACTTTGATTCGAACTCTATGTGTAATCAATCAACACCAATATGAACTACACACTAAGCTAAGTAATAATAACAAATAAAAGTAAAGAGTAGACTTGGAAAGATCAAACCGAGACAGAGGATTTATAGTGGTTCGGCTACGAAGCTCTTCTTCGCCCTACTCCACTCCCCGAGTACCACACTCGAGAGTTTCAAACACTATATCAACAACCTCCCTTCAGGCGGAGAAAACCGTACACGTCGCTTATCCTATTACCGACACTAAGCTAGATGTCGAGTGCTAATCTTAGCTAGCACCAATCTACCAAGGTCCACGTGACCAAACACTCAAGCCCAATGGCTTCAAGAGATCACCAAGATCTCAACACGATCATAATGATCAACACTCACTTCACTCTACTCAACTAATACTAACCTAATGACCCTTGATCTTCTTGATCAATCACACAAGCCCAATGGCTTCAAGAGATGTTCACTATCTCTATAGATCACACTTGATCTTCACTCTCACTCACAAAAAGGAAATAAACTTGATGTATGCTAAGACACAACAAGGTTGTAACAAGTGTTACAAAAACCTATCAACTATAACTCTAGTATCTTCTTGATTATTTGAGTTCTTCTCTTGCTAATGAAGAGGGATGACAACACCTTGTATCAACTTGGATACTTGTGTTCTTCTCTTGCTATTGAAGAGGTATGAAGAGGATCACTTGAAGGATGATTGGATCACTCTTGAAACAAAGAAAAACTAATCTAAATGACCCTAAGAAGTGAAAGGTGTGAGAGGATTTAGCTAAGGGATTTTTCTGTGTGTGAAGGGTACCTAAAACTGTGAAAGAGGTGGGTATTTATAGGCAAAGAAAATCTGAACGTTACAAAGAAATTCTGTACGGACGGATCCGTTAAATACCATACGGCTCCACTAAATTTAGTGGAACCGTGGAGCCGTGGTAGACTAGGACGCTCCAAATTTTGTCTTTTCTAGTGAAAACTTATTTGGGGAAGGTTGGAGCTGATTTTGGGGGGGAAAATAGCTGTTGTGATTTTCAAACTAATTTTTCCATTAAAACATTTTTTAATATTTCAAAAATAATTTGTCATGTGTATTTTTGAAAAAATGTTTTGTCTCATTTAAAATGTGAATTTTCAAAACATAAATTCACTTCTTTGATCACTAGTTCAAGTTGTAACTTTGTTCAAGAGTGATTTGCGTAGAAACGGGATCTTCCGATTAAAAGCTTGTTAACGTTAATTTTAACGTAACGTGAGTTCACATTTTGTCATCCTCAAAACGTGAAGTAATCGAAAGATATAAATAACGTTTTTAGAACATTATTTGCATCAACATATTAGATAAAAGTGCTTGTTATATTAAAACGGGACAAACAAACATTTTATGTGCAACCATTATACGTTAGTTTTCGAACTCACAAATTATTTAAACGAAAATCACTACATACACATAATTTTCCTACAATTCAAACCATATATATAACTATTTATATGTTTTATGCCGACGATTTTACTCACCCTTAACAAAAACATTCCATATCTCGACAACGTCGAGTATCATTCATAATCACTTTTCATTCATCATCTTTCGGTTATTGTCAAATCAAAATCTTGTTCATCTTCGATGTCCTCATTGTCATACACTTAAGCCCTTCTAAGAGCCAATACACGCCAATCTTTAGAAAACCACTTTTAAACTTGATTGCTGCCACACAAGCAACAACAACATAAACACTTTAAAACTTTTGAGTTAAATTTTCGTGGAAACTTAATTTAGTCCGTGAACTAAAACATGACTTATTAATCTAGGTTGCGTGTTGGTGCCGTACACTCTCTAAATCCACAGCATTCACTGTTCAGACTATTAAGGTGAGTTTATAGCCCCACTCTATCTATACTTGTTTTATAATCGGGGTGAGAAACATGCAAAACCATTTTATGGACCATCATTATTGTTTTTATCAAACTATTACGTAGGTTAGCCTAAGCCCTGTTATGTCCCCTATTGCCCAATTTCATGAAATGTCAATTCCCGTTGGGAAGCGTGAATGTTAGAAATAGATCTATTGGGAGTAACGTCCCCGTTTGGTTTGACCGGATAGGCAAACGAACGTATACCATGTCAAAATACAAGTGTCTGGGATAAACACTTGCCGGGCCTTTATATTTAACATGCTTCTAGAGCATGCAAAACTATTATAGCTTCGGTTGCATGAACTTAGTGCTAGCGTAATAGAATATTTTATGTGACATTATATACATCATAATGTTCATATACAAAACTATTGGTCCAAACTTATTGTTTACTGCTTTAAATTTAAACCTATGAACTCACCAGTTTTTTGCTGACTTTTAGCATGTTTTTTCTCAGGTGTTTAGGCAACTCATTATTGGCAAGGCATGGCAAGGCGATGGACTTAAATAAATTACAAAAAGGTTTTCACACAAGGTCAAGACTTGTTTTTGAGGGACCACTAAACTCTTGGGCTTACTTGTAAAATAAAGATCTTAAATGAAAGTTTGATTTAATTTATTAAATGTATTTTAACGGAGTGTGTATTCCGTTCTTTGTTACCTTGTGTTATGATTTCCAGTTCAGTAGCACCCCATGACCCGAATGCTTCCGCAATGCCAGATTTTGGGGTGTTACACCTACACTCCCTAAAAAAACAATAATCCACCTGTCTATTTCCAAGACATTAGCACATCAAACATTCCTGGACCCCACTCCTTTCCATAAACCCCACCTCCCCCATGCACATAGAAAATCTTTTCAACACACCATGCACTTCTCGAAAACGCCAAAGACGAAACTCTCCCACCCTAGACCTGAATTCCCCTCCGTCATCCTTCTCTTTCAATCATCTCAATCAAACACCTGTCCACAACAATCAAACACCTGTCCACAACTCTGTCCTGCCACCTTCTTTAAACAACCCAAACTTATCATATCGAATCCGAACCCACCCAATCCCTTTCCAATCATTACAAGATGACATACCCATAAATGACTTTGAAAACCCCCCAACCCACACTCATGAGCCTCTGGTACCCACCCACGAACAGTCTAAGCAAGACCACAATCTGTCACAAAACCCACATAACACCATCCCCCAAACTGAAATAACCCAGGATACGCCCCAACAAAATCAAATGCCTACACCAAACCAAATCCCAGAACATCCCATCACCCAACAAAATCCATTTCCAGAACACCCCAATACCTCTTTTGTCCCAAACACCTCACTGAATAACACTGCTGCATTAGAAAAAGAGTTGGAAGAAACCATGACAGTTGGAGATTGCATTGGCATAGATCTCTCTGACCATGAACAAATGGTTTGTGAACAAGTAATTCAAGACCGTGTGCACCAACAGGTCCAATGAATTTCTTAAGCATCAATCTCCGTGGCATCAAAGACGATAGCAAAGCCCGTAAGATCAATGAACTGAAGAAAGATCAAAACATTAGTTACATTTGTATCCAGGAAACACATAGACCAGATGAAAGAGGTCTACACCCACAAAAGTTTTGGGGCAATTCAACATTTCAATCTGACTTCATACCCTCCACGGGCATTGAATGAAGATCTGGTGGCATTCTGAGCATTTGGGACCCCTCCTTCTTAACACTCTCCAACACAATCAAATCATCCCACTACCTCATAACAAGCGGCTACATAAATGGCACAACCCCCCATGTCACATTCTTAATGTGTATGCTCCACAGGAAATCCCAGCGAAACAAAATCTCTGGAATGAAATCTCCACCCACATGTCTACAACTCAAGGCTTGTGGATCTTATTGGGAGATTTCAACGCGGTGCGTTACCCATTTGAACGAAAAAAGCTCCACTTTCAACAGCTCATGTGCACTCGCATTCAATACCTTCATTCACCAAAACGGCCTTGTAGAATACACCATGCACGGTGGTCTTTTCACCTACATTAAGGATAACAGTTTAAAGCAAAGCAAGATTGATAGAGTGTTTGTCTCCCAAGACTTCATGAATCAATGGCCCAACGCCTCCTTTACAACCCTACCTCGCTCTTTGTCCGACCACCGCCCTCTTGTCCTTATCACTTCAAGCCTCGACTTTGGCCCCCCACCATTTCGTTTCTTTAACTCGTGGCTCTCGAAACCAGGTATTGATGAGATCATTATTCACTGCCTCCACTCGGGTATCCATTTTGGTAGGCCAGACCAAATATTGAACTCAAAGCTAAGGAAATTAAAAAGAGACCTTAAATAGTGGAACCACAATACCAAAACCCTGGAAAATAATGAAACCACCACTCTCACCAAACAACTTGAAACCCTGGATGCAATCATCGATCATCGAGACTATACTGATGATGAAATTACACTATGGACGAAACCAAAGAAAAGTTACAATCCATAGAACTCTCAAAAACCTTGGACCTCCAACAGAAATCTCGTTCGAGATGGATCAAAGATGGCGATGAAAACACATCTTTTTTCCACTGTTTCATCAATTCCAAAACAGCAAGAAACCGACTAAATGGACTTGAGATAGATGGGAACTGGTACATCGACCCACCAACGATCCGCCAGGCTGCCCATAATTTTTTCAAAGAAAAATTCAGTGAGCCCATTAGACGAAGGCCCAACATGGTTTTCCAGGGCCTTAAAACCCTATCCCAAGAGGATGCTACTTTCCTCACATCCCCTTTCACTCTGAAAGAAATTGCCCAAGCAGTTTGGGATTGTGGCAGTGACAAAGCACTGGGTCCAGATGGTTTCAACTTTGGTTTCATCAAGAAATACTGGGATGAACTAAAGTTTGATTTCCTCAACATCATGCTCGATTTTTATACAACAGGGGAAATCAGTCACGGTTGCAGCTCTTCACATATTGCTCTCATCCCAAAAAAGGCATCGGTATCATCTCTCAACGATTATCGTCCCATTACTTTAATCGGATGCATCAAAAAGTTATCCCTATAAACCTAGCAAACCGTCTCAAACAAAAAATCACCAAGATCATATATCTGAACCAATCCGCCTTTCTAACCGACCGAAACATCTTAGATGGTCCCCTCATGCTAAACGAAATAATCAACTGGTTAAAAAAGAGCAAACGGGAAGCCTTCTGCCTCAAGATAGATTTTGGAAAGGCCTTTGATACTGTCAATTGGAACTTCTTGTTATCCATTAAAGAGAAAATGGGTTTTCCTGCCAAATGGATCAATTGGATTTGTGGCATCCTCACCTCGACTCGATCTGCTGTTCTTGTGAACGGATGCCCGACATTGGAGTTTAATTGTGAATGAGGTATGCACCAAGGAGACCCCCTTTCTCCTTTTCTTTTCATAATAGCTATGGAAGCCTTCTCAAATGCGATCCAACGAGCCTCTAACATAGGCCTTATATCTGGAATTAGGCTACCAAATTATGGGCCCAACATCACACATTTTCTATATGCTGATGATGCAATTCTTCTTGGGTCATTGTCATCAACCCACATTGCCAATATTTCGAGATTACTGAGATGTTTTTACATAGCCACTGGTCTAAAAGTCAGTTTCCAGAAATTGAATTTCTTTGGCATAAACCTACCCCCAGAAGCCACAACTATCTCCACCAACATCCTCAATTGCAAAACCGGCCAATTTCCCATAACATACCTTGGTCTCAATGTGGGATCAAACATGAACCTGATAAAAAATTGGACACCCGTGATCCAAACTTTTGAGAACTTTCTCTCTCAATGGAAAGCATCAACTCTTTCCCTCGGTGGAAGAATTACCCTCATCCGTTCCGTGCTTGATAGTCTCCCATCTTATTTCTTCTCTCTATACAAGGCTTCGGTAAGTGTACTTTCTAAGCTTGAATCAATTAGGAAATCATTTTTTTGGGGAGCTACATCTAATCAAAAAAAATCTCATGGATCTCATGGGACAAGGTCACATCTCCAAAGGTCTCAGGCGGGCTCGGTTTCGGAAGCTTACAGGAAAAAAACTTATCTCTACTTTGTAAGTGGTGGTGGCGTTTTCGCAATGAACCTGGCAGCCTTTGGGCTCGAGTTATAACCTCCATCCACTATTCCAAACGTAATTGTACACCGGTTCCAATTAAATCCGATTTGGTGGGAGTTTGGAAAAGCATCCCTAATCTGAACTCCCATCTCTCCCTATTTAACATCTACTTGGAGAATTTAATTGCAGGAAAAGTTGGGAATGGTGCTACAATCCGTTTTTGGATTGATACTTGGAATGGAGACACCCCTCTCTTCATAGTCTACCCGGATCTCTTCAAGTTGGAAAAGCAAAAGGATTGCCTTCTCAAAGATCGTTGCACAGGTGCCGGCAGATTTTCCCAGTGGGAATGGTGCTGGTCAAGACCACCATCTTCACCAAACGAAGTCCATCAACTAATCAACGTGTTAACACAAGTCTCACAAACATCCCTCTCCAACTTGGCGGACTCTTAGTCATGGAATAGCGACCCCTCTGGTTCCTTCACTGTCAAATCAATGAAGACAGTTTTACGATCAGCTACATATGGTCCTCACAATTGGAACTTTCCTTGGAATCGCCTAGCGCCCCTGAAAGTAAATATGCTAGGATGGCGTTTGGAAATGAATCGTGTTCCTAACAAAGACCAACTACAACTTAGGAACGTAGCGCTACCCTCGGCAAGTTGTCCCATGTGCAACAACGAAAATGAAACCGCAAACCATTTATTTCTACATTGTTCCTTCGCTGATTCTCTTTGGAAACACATTCTGCAATGGTGCAACATCACAATAGCCAAGCCTTCCAACATGAAAGAACTGTTCACTCTTCACAGATACCCTCCCATCGACCCAAAGAAACGCAAATACTTTAGTTTAATCATCTTATGCTACTGTTGGATCATCTGGAAACTCAGAAACGACTCCATTTTTTCAAGCAAGACCCCATCCTTTCGCTTCGCTGTCAAAGAACTCAAAACCACCAATTTTCCATGGCTCTCGAATAGGTCTCAGAAACCCTGTATGGAATGGTCCAAATGGTGCAATTTCAATTTTTAGCTTTTACTTGTATTCTCTTTTAATCTATATTTGTTCTCTAGCCTCTTGCTAGGTGTTCATATCAATAAAATTTCGAATGTTCAAAAAAAAAAAAAAAAAAATCAAAAATATATGATATAATAAGAATAAAGCTACCCTCGACATATTTAAACAATAAAATTAATAGTTGAAATGTATATTAGTCTTGTAATGAAAATAACACATATCTTTTGCAAAACACATGCATAAAGCATTTTAAACTAAACGAGATATTTTGAAAGATTATGGTAGTTTAAAATTACTTTGTTTAAAAATAAGTTTTGGTCAAACAATAATCTTTATTTGATGATAAAGATTGTGGCTTATTTTATAAAAATAAGTTCTTAAAACAAGCTTTTAAAAGATTTTGGAGATTATTTTTCACAAATTATGTTACTCTACACTTTTAATCTAAAAGTAGAGTTATTTTGCCAAACACAACTACAAAAAAAGGTACAATTTTAATCTTTTTTATCACCAGCACCAGCATCAGCATCAGCATCAGCAACAACACCAGCACCAGCACCTGAAACAGCTATTTTTGCCAAACATACCCTAAGTTAACATAACATGTGAGAAATGTTACAGTAAACATTTATTAGAAAGGCAAAAGTTCAATATACCCTCATATTTGTCATAGATCCAATAAATCAATCCTAATCATTAATTTTTTTTTTATCAAAACAAAAAATATAAACTTTCACCTTTTTTTTTAAAATTAAATATCTCGCAAACCGTTAATCGTTACGCGAAAAAAATTATACCATCGCGACGAGAATTAAATTATCTTTCTATAGATATGCATTATTATATACTTTCGACGAACTTTTTTTTTTTTTTCAAAATTTCCGCTCAGAAAAATCACACGTGATTCGTAAAAATCACATGTGATTTGTGATTTGATTTTTACAAATCACATGTGATATTTTACAAATCACATGTGATTTTTCTGAGCGAAAATTTAAAAAAAAATCGTCGAAAGTATAGAGAAATGCATATCTATAGATAAATAATTTAATTATCGTCGCGATGGTGTATTTTTTGTAGCTTGAAGATTTATCATTTGCAAGATATATTGTTTTAAAAAAAAGGGTGAAAAAAGGTCTTTTATTAATCTAAATGAAAAATGAATGGCTAAGATTGTTTATTTTGATATAAGACAAATATGAGATCTATATTGATTTCAACTCTTATTAGAAATAGCAAAAACAGTTCATGTTGTTTATTATTTGACAAAAACGGTTCTTTTATTTCATTTGCTTTGTGAAAATAGTCTATAAAAAAGGGCAAAAAAGGTCCCTCACCGTTCTTTAAAACAACAAAACTGGTTCTTGTAGTTTTTTGCGGAAATTGTCCCTGCATTTTATATGCTTTGCCTAAAAAGTCTATGAGAAATGCAAAAAAGGTCCCTAACATTAGCATACAATTACAAAAACATTACCTGTGTTAAATCTAGAGACTTTTTGAAGAAGAAATTACACAAGTGTCCCTATAGTTTACTTATGTTGCAAAAATAGTCTATGAAAAAATATAAAAAGCACCCCTGCCGTTACTTGGGATTATTCGAATTGTCCAGTAATTAAATTAAAACCCCGTGCCTCCTCCCCGTAGCGGAGTGTGGGTAAGAAAAACCCGTTTCCACACAAACATGAAACAGATACACATTTTGCTTTAAAAACCATTAGAATAGGTGCTAAAAGCATTAACCACTAAACCATGACTTATTCCCTCCGTCTCAAAATAATTGTCAGGAGACAAAAATCACATAATTTAATAAAAGTATGGCCACTTTAGTTTTCAACCACTCAAATAGAATATTCCTCTACTATATTCCCTAATTTTTACTTAAAAGGAAAAGTGGATAATTATTTTGAGACATCCTAAAATGAACATATCGACTATATTTTTGAGACGGATGGAGTATATATTATTTATTTCCAAATTAATAATGCATCTAATATTAAAATTAAATGGTTTCACTTTAGATGAATAGTACATTTACGTATGGATTTAAATTAATTTTCATATGTTACCTTTCAGAATATACAATTTCAATATCACGGTTTGAAAGATAATTTTTTTTAGAATTTAATAAATTTCTTTAGAGCACAAGCGAATTTGCAAACAACGCTTGATGAGTTTTTTTTTTTTTTTTTTTGAAAGGTAAATTTCTTTAGAGCACAAGCGAATTTGCAAACAACGCTTGATGAGTAAAACTCATTTATATAAAGAAAAATACTCCAATTTAACAATAATAAAAGGACACGCGTTAATAAGATTTGATGATTCTATCATTAACTGACAAACGCTATATTATAATAGTTATTACATGCATGATTCTAACTACAAGTATCTGGGTTTGGAAATGAGATCTGACAAACATCTGCAACTCTTGCTGCACCCGGCATTTTAAAATACTGGGCATACTCGGGGTCCTTCACGTAAGAACAAAGACAAGATTCAGATTCTGCCTGCAGACTACTGCAGCATGGCGATTTTCGCCATGGTGGTGGTGCCATACCGATCATCGATGGAACGCATACCATTATATTCATCATGTTACAATTATCCGCCACACCGACTTGCACTTCAACCATAAAAATGGTGCTAAGCACCATCACCATGATCAATGATGCATAAGACATCTTCAATATTTTTTTAAAGGACTAGACTAAGAAAAACATATGACGGGTGATGATGTTGTTTGTAAGGATTGCTATGGTAATGCATGAATCGCAATGCTATTTATAGGCCCCCAAAAATGTACTTATTATCTTGTCCGTTCATTTTTAGATCTATGGTTTGAAATGAAATTAACAAGAATAAATTTGTCTTGATATACAAACATACAAAAAGAATTAAAGGTCAAGTTATAAATTCGTAATAATATAACAGATATATTACTGTTACATTAATATGAGTAAGTGCTAAATTAATATTAGTAAGAGTTCTCCCTCCGTCCCAAAATAAATGTCACCTTTGACTTTTTCAAGTCTTTTTTATTCAACTTTAACCTTAAATATTTTTATTTGTGTTATATAATACATGATAAAAATTATACCAATGAAAATACATTTGAAACTCAATCCATTCATATACTTCGCATCAAATATTATGTAACACAAATAAAAATATTTAAGGTCAAAGTTGAATAAAAAAGACTCAAAAAAGTCAAATGTGACATTTATTTTAGGACGGAGGTAGTATGAGTAAGAGTTTTGCTAACATGTGCTTATTTGTCACTTTTTTTTTAGCCTATTAATTTGACTTATTCAGACGTGGTCAAATATTTGAGTCATTAAGGTATTTTTTGTTTTTTTTTTTTTTTTTGAGACACAGTCATAAGCTCAAACCTCTTAAAATATGAAGGAGATGTCTTACTACCTCTTAATAAGTTTTAACTCTCTATTTTATTTCTTTCTTTTTTATATTTTGTTACTTTAGCTTTTTTTCTTCGGTACTTCTTTTATATTTCCTATTATACAGTTTCTCAACTTTTCTTTCAGTATTGATAATACGTTAAAAGAGAATCTTCGTTATTATTAATTTATTTTTTTTGCTAAATAAAAAGTCTTAAACACGAAAATATGACGATGACCAAAAGGCTCAAGCACAAACTAATTTGTGAAACCAAATTGTAGCATGCGTAGTTTGAGCGTTAACTTAAATTCTTTTTGCTGAAAATATTTTTAGTTATTAATTGACAATGTTAAGTATATTATAGAATATTTTACTTCTTTCGCGGTCTTATCGTCAAATATTAATTGATAGTGATAATTGTTAGTGCAAATATTAAGATATTTAAACTAAACGATTTCTTCGGTTTTAATAATGACAAACATGTAACTTGTAATACATAACGTAAAATGTGCAAGTTACTTGTAAACACAAATAATCAATGCATACTTACTTCAACACCTCCCGACATCTCAAGTATGCTTCAACGAAGTCGTAGATTTCCATCCCGACATAAATCACTCAAGGTATGGACAAACAAATCTACTACTTGACAAATGATCAAAGGATTATATTTCTCTAAACTTCACATTTTTATGAATGTGACAAAACATTTTTCAAAAATACATTTTACAAATTATTTTTGAATAAGAAAGAAATGTTTTATTTGGGAAAATCATTTCAAAAATAGTAACAGCTATTTTTCCCTCCAAAACAGCTCAAAACTTCCCCAAATAAACTTTCACCACTAAAAGACAAAATTTGGAGCGTTTTCGTCTGCGACGGCACCAAGGTTCCACTAAATTTAGTGGAGCCGTGGTGACAATTAGTGGAGCCGTCCGTACGTAACGACTAGTTTTTTCTTTGCCTATAAATAGTGGACCATTTTACACTTCCAACTTGATTTTTCCAGTCACTTTTCTCTAGTCTAATCCCTCTTCACTTAGATGACTTTCTTTGATCATTTGGAGAGTCTTAGTTTGTTTAAGAGTGATCCAATCCTCCATTCAAGTGATCCTCTTCATTCCTCTTGATTAGCAAGAGAAGAACACAAAGTATCCAAGTAGATACAAAGTGTTGTCATCCCTCTTGATTAGCAAGAGAAGAACACAAAGTATCCAAGTAGATACAAAGTGTTATCATTCCTCTTCATTTGCAAGAGAAGAACTCAAAGTATCCAAGAAGATACAAGAGTTGTAGTTGTTAGGTCTTGTAACATTTGTTACACTCTTGATTGTATCATAACATACATCAAGATCAATTTTCTTTTGAGAGTTTGTGAGGGAAGATCATTGTGATCTTGTCGAGATCTTGGAGATCTCTTGAAGCCATTGGGCTTGTGTGATTGATCAAGTGGATCAAGGGTAGATCGAGTCAAGTGGGAGTAGATCATTGTGATCTTGTCGAGATCTTGGAGATCTCTTGAAGCCATTGGGCTTGTGTGATTGATCATGTGGATCAAGGGTAGATCGGGTAGATCGTGGTAGATTGGTGCTAGCTAAGATTAGCACTCGACATCTAGCTTAGTGTCGGAAATAGGATAAGCGACGTGTAGATTGGTGCTAGCTAAGATTAGCACTCGACATCTAGCTTAGTGTCGGAAAACAAGTTAAGCGACGTGTACGGTTTTCTCCGCCTGAAGGGAGTTTGTTGATTAGTGAAGTAACTCTCGAGTTGGGTACTCGGGGAGTGGAGTAGGGCGAAGAGGAGCTTCGTGACAGAACCACTATAAATCATCGTGTCCGGTTTGCGCCTTCTTACTTACCTCTTTACTTTCATTTTATTCTTTATCGCTTTATGTTTATATTTGCATTGCGTTTATGCTTGTGTAGCTAGTTGCTTATGTTATGTTAATTATGTATGTATCATTGATGTGTGCGTGTATTGCTCTAATTCTTTTATATCCACGGCAGCGGCTCCAAAGATTTGGTGCGCGCGTAATGTCGTTGTGGTTTTAGCAGTATTAATGCCTACTAAAGTTTTAAATTTATATTTAGCCGACTTATCAATAAAACACACACTTTAACGAGCAGTGTACCCGGTCAGTATGAATATAATGGTAAGTAGAGTGTCCATCACTAAGAGTGGAACGTATTATCTAGTTATTCTAATCATTATTTTAATATCTTAAGTTAGCTGTACAACCTAATCTAACGCAAGGGGGTTCAACCTGAGAGACTGGCACGGTTTGGTTATGATTAAATATAAACTAAATTAATGAGCACGAATCAGCGATTAGCACACACGTACACAGATAGATACTTGAGACAATAAGAAGACCTGTCCTGATAATTAAGTAGCTTGTCACTTGTTTTATTGCTAGTTTTATATGAAGTGTATATAATTAACCCTTTCTCGTTGGCTCTAATCTTATCGGCGAGTAAACCCTTAATGATCACTTATGTCTATCCCACTATCCTAGAATATTGAGCACTTGTGATGCCCACGTTTCGTATACGCTAGAATAGATAGGCGAGGAAGGGGCATGGCGACCCAAGCAATGCTCAGCTAGACACAGAGGTTATCAATGCACTAATAAAAGTCACCAAAGACATCAACATATAAACTTTAATTAATGGGAAAGCAATTTTAAGGGGTGCCCATGATTTTCCGTAGTCACATGGAATCGGCCCATCAATCTTGATGAATTAAAGTGTACTAATACAATAAAACAAAACTACTTAATGAATTGAATACATGCAGGACCTTCTTACAGCTCTTGTATCTTCGTTTAGGGTGTGTCTTGTGCTGCTAATACGTTTGAATTCGTCTCCTAGGGTTCTTCTGTCTTCGGTCTCTAAAGTCTGTCTGTCTAGGATCTACAATTTCGTCTGGCCCTGGGGTATTTATAGTTTCTGTCTGAGGGTTAGATGCGGCGCATAGGATAAGTAGATGCGGCGCATTGACTTAACTTCGCGTGGGGTCCAAGATTAATATATTCAGGAATATTCGTACACCGCCTTAAGATGCGGCGTAACTCCATTTATCTATGCGGCGCATGTCCGTTGCTGACTTGGATCGTAACTTGTGAAATCTTGATAGTGATGCGCCGTATGTAAGAAGTATGTTGCGGCGTATCTGGAGCAGAATGATCTTGATCTTGTACATTTCAGTAGACTCTTAACATCTTGCTTGTTTTGCTCCATAATTAGTCCAAAATCGCCAAGTTTCACATAATACTTGTTTTTACCTGAGAATTACAAAAGTAAACATTAACGTATCAATTCTCATATATAATATAATAAAACAAGTCAAATAAATAGGATAAATGATGATAATAAAATATACTTATTTGAGTTCATCAAATATCCCCCCACTTGAACTTTACTTGTCCCCAAGTAAACCTTAGAATAAATCTTATGAAAATGTATCCTAAAAGATATTAGGATTTATTTTTATATTTAAGCATGTATTCGTTTTTTGTCATAATTGCACAACCAAACACTTAACGAATTAGAAATAAAATAAAATATTTCGATAAAAGCAAATCTAATCGTTTAACTGTCCAGTCGTGACGAATATTCTATCATAAGCTTGGCAAGTATACGCATCTCCCCCACTAAAGCTAAGGAATAACAAGTCTAAAGCGGTAAAAAGGGTTTGTCGGTTAAGGGTTGATCATTCTTCTTAATCTCTATCGATCTCATATTCCAGAAAAGGCGACAAAATCACAAATACATGATCGAATCCACGACCACGATACTTGCAATTGCTCAAATCCTTAACTCGAATAGGCTAAAGATAGGACCAAATAATCTTTACCAATAATATTATATCAAAAAGGGCGACAAAATCATAAATACATAGCCGAATCCACGACTACGATACTTAAGATTGCTCAAATCCCTAATCTCAATAAATCAAAGGTTTGGATAAAGAATGATGTAGGGTATGGATAATATTTGGGATACAAATTGGTGTAAAATAAAAAATAAACAAAACAGATAAATTAAAATCCTAAGTGTGGTAAATTAATTTCCCAACCATCCCATGAATAAGACTCATATCATTGAATAACTCACGCTTTAACACTTGAAACACACGCTTTAGGCAGACACGAATTATGCTCAACAATATCTCAATCAAAGAATAACCTTAGTTGGCGTTCCCATAACGGCCAACTCCCATTCAATCCATAAATATAATATATAACAAATAGTGGTGATATCGCCCACTTAATACAAAACTTTACATAAGTTGGTTAAACAAACATCCAACTTTTCCTTTTTCTTTTTCTTTTCTATTTTTTTATTTTTTTTATTTTTTTTTATTTTTTTATTTTTAATTTTTTTTTTTTGAATTCAATGTGTAAAATTTCACAACTTTTCTATCACTATTTTTCCGGATAATTTTTCCATACTCTTCATACTTTCAGAAATAACTGTAATAGCGAAAGTAGTAAACACACGAAAAATAAACTCAAAGATATACAATATTTACTTTCATACCAATTGCATTGTGCAATTTTCCGACCTAACCAAAGATAATGAATTACGCACGCGAACACAGGTAATGTAAGGAAACACACTTTGCCTTAAGCAATTAACCACGGATTTTAATCTACAGGGTATGCTAAGGTGTAAGGGTGTAACGAAACATTATAACAAAGGTGTAAGAAACGAAAGGAATGGCTCTGAGTGTTTTTCTAGGGGTATCTTACTCTAAAAGTGAGAGTAACAAAGGGGTTTATACGGGGGTTAACTAACCAATGTAGTTAGTTAATATCACATAACATATAAAGGCTATTTGGGTGTAATCTTAGAAATTTACCAATTTAGACAAGTCATTCCAATTATATAGATAATACTTATTATGGTGGTCTCGAATAGTATACAAGCCAAGTTCTAAAGTTTACAAGTCACCGGCACACTCATAGATTTGTGAATTTTGAAAAGTTCACAATTTTTGAAAATAATGTTATGTGTGCAGCTATGTAATTTAGACTTTAAACAAAAACATGCTAAAAATTTTAAATTTTGATATATTAAGCGCATTTTAAGCATATTTTGAAAAAGTTTAGGACAAGTAAGTGTTCTAATTCTCCAATCCCCCCACTTAAGTTAAACAACGTCCTCGTTATTTGTGTCAAAGGTTAAAAACTAGAAAATAAAAGAATTAGAACAGAAAAACTCCCCTGAGATTTGCTCGGTATGATCCTCCATTATTCGTATAAGAGCAAAAATCAACTTTCTTGTGGATGATAACGTTTAAGCTTCATAGATGATGTATCCACAGAAAATCCAGGAATCTATAATACCATTCAGACTTTAACACACCTGAGTTAAGAAGGTTCAAATTTGCATAATACATTAGTAGTTAGTAAAAATAAAACTTAAAAAATTAAAACTGAAAATCATCAGGTCAGTCGATACGCCGTATCTTATGGAAAAAGATACGCCGTATCGAGCCTGGAATAAATACGAATCAGAATAGAAGATGCGTCGCATCCTTAACCAGGGATGCGCCGCATTAAAATACTGACAGAAAGTTTTAAAGTCAAAAGTAAAAATGCAGAAAATTAAATAAGATATGACCAGTGCAGGCGATGCGTCACATCTTAGGATTGAGATGCGCCGTATCTTCTGCAGGTCTGACAGACTCGACACGGAACAGAATAGTAAAAAATTTTCTCCGGGTTGTCTCCTGGTCAGCACTTGTCTTTATTCCAGAGTCTTCAAGTTAGACTCACGTTCAGCTCCTTATTCCAATACTTCGGGTTCAAACTCCACCACCTCGTTCTCAGTATCCTCAATTTTATTATCAAAGTATTTCTTTACTCGTTGCCCGTTTACCTTGAATATATAACCATTTTTATCGCATATTTCAATAGTCCCGTACGGATACACTTTCTCGACAACGAACGGACCCGTCCATCTTGATTTAAGTTTACCTGGATACATCTTTAATCGAGAATTAAACAGTAGCACTTTCTCTCCAATAGTAAACGTTTTATCCCCATGTAACCTCGAGTCATACCATCTTTTAGTTCTTTCTTTGTAGATCTTAGTATTTCTGTAGGCCTCATCTCTTAGTTCGTAGAGTTCATTAAGTTCCATGAAACGGTTCTTCGTCGCAGCTTCCATATCCATGTTACATTTCGTCAAAGCCCAATATGCACTTTGTTCTATTTCGACCGGTAGGTGGCATGCTTTTCCGTATACAAGACGAAATGGAGTGCATCCCGTTGGTGTCTTATAGGCTGTACGAAATGCCCATAAAGCATCATTTAACTTGTCAAACCACCCTTTCGGATTATATCCAGTCGTTTTTTCAAGAATTCGCTTTATAGCCCTATTGGTTACTTCAGTTTGCCCATTGGATTGAGGATGGTATGCAGTGGAAACCATATGATACACTCCATATTTTTGCAAGGCTCTTCCCAGATGGTGATTACAAAAGTGTGTTCCCCTATCACTAATCAATGCTTTAGGAACTCCAAACCTAGCGAACAAACTTTGCAAAAATTTAAGTACTACCTTGCTGTCGTTTGTTGGTAATGCTTGCGCTTCGACCCATTTTGATACGTAATCAACAGCAACCAAAATATACTTATTACCTTTAGATTCAGGAAACGGTCCCATGAAGTCCAATCCCCATATGTCGAAAACTTCACATACATGGATATAGTTTTGCGGCATTTCGTTTCTTGATGTTATATTTCCGGATCGTTGACACGCATCACATCCTTTTATATAATCTTTTGCATCATCCAACATAGTGGGCCAATAAAATCCTGCATCAAGGATTTTTCTTCTTGTAATAACTGCACCGTGATGTCCTCCCGTCGGCCCTGAATGGCAATGTGCCAATATTGCTGGGATGTCATCACCATCTACGCATCTTCGTATAATATTGTCAGGACATAATTTAAAGGCATAAGGTTCATCCCAAATATACTCACTAGCGCGATTTAGAAATCTTCTTTTTTCGTCGGATGTTAGCCCTTTTGGAATTTCATTTGCAACAATAAAGTTTATATAGTCGGCATACCATGGTCTATTATTATTGCTCTTAATTCTTACCATCATAAGGTGTTCATCAGGAAAGTCATCAGCGATTTCCCTTTCATCAAGCACCTCCATATCAGGGTTTTCAAGTCTAGATAAGTAGTCAGCAGCTAGATTCTCAACACCCTTTTTATCTTTAATTTCAATATCGAATCCTTGGAGCAATAAAACCCACCTAATAAGCCTTGGCTTGGCATCCTGTTTATTGAACAAATACTTCAAAGCAGAATGGTCAGTGTAAACCATAGTTTTTGACAATATAAGATATGACCTAAATTTATCGAATGCAAAAACTACTGCTAAAAGTTCTTTTTCCGTGGTGGTGTAATGTTCTTGGGCATTATTTAATGTTTTGCTAGCATAATAAATTGGCTTAAATTTCTTTTCTATCTTTTGGCCAAGTACAGCTCCAACAGCATAATCACTAGCATCACACATTAGTTCAAAAGGCAGATTCCAATCCAGCGAAATTATAATAGGTGCAGTAGTTAGTTTTTCTTTAAGTATATTAAACGCCTTTTTGCAATCTTCAGAAAAATCAAACTTCGCATCTTTTAGCAATAATTGGGTCATAGGCCTAGATATCATTGAAAAATCCTTTATGAACCTACGATAAAATCCAGCATGCCCTAAAAAACTTCTAACACCTTTTACATTAGTGGGGTAAGGTAGTTTGGCAATTACATCAATTTTAGCTTTGTCGACTTCTATACCTTTCCCAGAAATCTTATGTCCTAACACAATTCCCTCTCTAACCATAAAATGACATTTTTTCCAATTAAGAACAAGGTTAGTTTCTTCACACCTAGCAAGCATTTTATCAAGTTTAAAGAGACAATCACTAAATGAGTTACCGAACACCGAGAAGTCGTCCATGAAGACTTCCATAAAGTCTTCTACCATATCATGGAAGATAGCCGTCATACAACGTTGGAAAGTAGCAGGGGCGTTGAATAGTCCGAACGGCATTCTCCTATAGGCGAAGGTTCCATAAGGGCAGGTGAAAGTCATCTTCTCTTGATCCTCAGGGGCAATGGGTATTTGGAAGAAACCTGAAAAACCATCTAAAAAACAATAATAATCATGTCCTGATAGTCTTTCTAACATTTGATCAATAAATGGAAGAGGGAAGTGATCTTTTCGCGTAGCATCATTGAGTTTGCGGTAGTCGATGCAAACTCTCCATCCAGTAACAGTTCTTGAAGGGATTAGCTCATTGTCGTCATTGAGTACTACTGTCATTCCTCCCTTTTTTCGGTACAACGTGGATAGGACTGACCCACGAGCTGTCGGAAATTGGGTAGATAAGTCCGGAGTCAAGTAATTTTACAATTTCATTCTTCACCACGTCTTGGACTTTTGGATTCAAACGCCTTTGGGGTTGGATAGTTGGTTTGAATTCATCTTCCATAAGGATTTTATGTGTACAGAATGACGGGCTAATTCCCTTAATATCGGACATACTCCATGCTAATGCTCCTCTTCGTTTATATAGTACCTGCAAAAGGGATTCTTTTTCTTTTGGCGTTAAGTCAGATGCAATAATAAAGGTGAATTAGCGTTCCCGTTTAAATAAGCATATTCCAAAGTAGAAGGGAGATCCTTAAGCACAGGTTTAACATCATCAATTTCATTAGCACTAGCGGAATAAACTTGTTCTTTTATTACGTGGTTGCTGTCATCAGATAAATGCGCCGCATCGATATTTTCGATGCGCCGTATGGCGTTACAAACAGCGGAATCAACAGCGAAATAATTGTCAATAGTATTTTCATCAACTTGATCTTCTATAGCAATTGTGTTTTCTAAATTTTTAAGCAGAAAAGAATCAAGCAAATTACTTTTTAACAATTTCTGAGTAAATTGATTAATCGTGTCATCAGAAACATCGATATTATAGCATTCATCGTCATCAGAATTAGTTTTACTCATAGATTGTTCCATATTAAATTCAACCTCATCTTTTCCTATGGTAAGAGTTATCTTTTTATTAAAAACATCAATCATGGCCCTAGCAGTGGCTAAAAATGGTCGTCCTAATATTATAGGAGTTCTAGAATTTTCGGGCATATCGAGGATAACAAAGTCAATAGGTAGTTCAAATTTATCAACTTTTATTAATATATTTTCAGCTATTCCTAATGGGTATTGTATGGACCTATCAGCTAGCTCTAAGCACATCCTAGTAGGTTTTGGTTAAAACACACTTTAACGAGCAGTGTAACCGGTCAGTATGAATATAATGGTAAGTAGAGTGTCGATCACTAAGAGTGGAACGTATTATCTAGTTATTCTAATCAGTATTTTAATATCTTAAGTTAGCTATACAACCTAATCTAACGCAAGGGGGGTTCAGCCTGAGAGACTGGCACGGTTTGGTTATGATTAAATATAAACTAAACTAATGAGCACGAATCAGCGATTAGCACACACGTGCACAGATAGATACTTGAGACAATAAGAAGACCTGTCCTGATAATTAAGTAGCTTGTCACTTGTTTTATTGCTAGTTTTATATGAAGTGTATATAATTAACCCTTTCTCGTTGGCTCTAATCTTATCGGCGAGTAAACCCTTAATGATCACTTATGTCTATCCCACTATCCTAGAATATTGAGCACTTGTGATGCCCACGTTTCATATACGCTAGAATAGATAGGCGAGGAAGGGGCATGGCGACCCAAGCAATGCTCAGCTAGACACAGAGGTTATCAATGCACTAATAAAAGTCACCAAAGACATCAACATATAAACTTTAATTAATGGGAAAGCAATTTTAAGGGGTGCCCATGATTTTCCGTAGTCACATGGAATCGGCCCATCAATCTTGATGAATTAAAGTGTACTAATACAATAAAACAAAACTACTTAATGAATTGAATACATGCAGGACCTTCTTACAGCTCTTGTATCTTCGTTTAGGGTGTGTCTTGTGCTGCTAATACGTTTGAATTCGTCTCCTAGGGTTCTTCTGTCTTCGGTCTCTAAAGTCTGTCTGTCTAGGATCTACAATTTCGTCTGGCCCTGGGGTATTTATAGTTTCTGTCTGAGGGTTAGATGCGGCGCATAGGATAAGTAGATGCGGCGCATTGACTTAACTTCGCGTGGGTTCCAAGATTAATATATTCAGGAATATTCGTACACCGCCTTAAGATGCGGCGTAACTCCATTTATCTATGCGGCGCATGTCCGTTGCTGACTTGGATCGTAACTTGTGAAATCTTGATAGTGATGCGCCGTATGTAAGAAGTATGTTGCGGCGTATCTGGAGCAGAATGATCTTGATCTTGTACATTTCAGTAGACTCTTAACATCTTGCTTGTTTTGCTCCATAATTAGTCCAAAATCGCCAAGTTTCACATAATACTTGTTTTTACCTGAGAATTACAAAAGTAAACATTAACGTATCAATTCTCATATATAATATAATAAAACAAGTCAAATAAATAGGATAAATGATGATAATAAAATATACTTATTTGAGTTTATCAGTCATGGTTGATTGTGCTTGTGTTGTAGTTCAATTCATTCATCCCTAGATGATATATGATCATAGTTGACACTTTTCATATTACGTCACATTTGATCGGATGTTTGATACAAAAATATTTAAGTTTTAAATGGAAACGTATTCACCCCCCCCCCCTCTACGGTTTCCACAATTGGTACAAGTGCCACGTCGCTCAAAATTTTAAAACAAATGGTTTTCAAAATTGAGTACGATCCATGTATCAAATTACCCATCAAGGTGATAAAAATATGAAAAATATTTAGTTGCTTAATACTTACAAGTTTTGTTGTTAAGTATACGTTATCATACTAGCTTGAAGTTTTTTTTTTAATAAATAAAAGTTGGTTTTGTTCAAAACTGAAATAACATGTACGGCACCGTTAAATATAATGGACGGCTCCACTAAATATGGACGGTACTGCTAAATTTAACGGTACCTTCGTCTGATTTTCAGAATTCGGTAATTTTCAAAAATTCGTATAAAATCAACCGTAAGTCCGTAGGAGTCGTGCCACCTATCGTTTTAAACGTAATTGAGTCTACTTTCACTTAAAAATACTTTTAGAAAGTGATTGTAAAGTAAAATTTACGAGAGTCTTCAATTCGTAACAGAGAGTCTTTTCCGGTCATGCCGATTGCACAAATTTTTCGTCAAATCACAAAGTGAACATCACACGTTGATGTATTCATGATTTCAAGGTGTTGAACTTGATCAAATTTTTAAATGGGGTGGAAAATAATTCATTTTCAAATAAAATCAAGCTAAGTGTACATTGTTATACTTAATACACAAAATGACGATAAGTATCCTTGTGTGTTTTGCTAAATAATTATTTGCTTTTCTTTGTGTCTTAGTATTGTTAGTTAATACTTTTGTATGCTTATTTTTATCTTTAGTTGAGCTAATTTTATCTATAAGCATAAGTGTATTTCATGCCTTGTTGCTATGTGTCGAATATTAGTTTTTTGGCTTATGCGTCAATAGGACTTAGACTAGACTTCTTGCACTAAGTTTCGTAATTGATTTTGCATTGCATATAGGCATAGACCATTTTTCTTGCATTTGTTGCAAGTTTTTAAAATGGTTTAGTAACTTTCTTAGGAATAGAAACTAAGTTGGTAGATCATGTGTGTCGAAAGATATTGTCTTACACAATTATTTTTCTAAAGGTTTAAGTGTAAAAAGTATATCACCCCAAAATACTTAACACTTTCATAAAATCCGTAACATGATCTTTAAAACATTACATCATTTTGTCTTGTTTGACCATGGGTTGTCTAAACAAGATAAAAGGTCATTTTAATACATTAGTATTTAAGTAAAAGAAAATGTATTAAACTTGCATTGATCTAACACAAATACAAAATGTTTTAAACATTTAGTATTTTACGTATGTTGTACAAAAATAGTTAAGATAATTATTTTTATACTAATGAGGTGTGGAAAAACTAAGAATATTATACTTAATAATATAAATAGTTTTTCTCAAATAAAAATAAATGAAAATATCAAAGTAGTAACTTAATATGTCATTAACCTCACACATACAACTAGCATTGGAATAGATGGAACACATTCCTTAAATTTTTATTTTCTTTTTAAAAAGGAGTGATTGTGAGGGTCAAGAAAGATTTCGAGTACATATCAATTCATTATTCAAATTATGATTGATATTATTATCGAATCTAATTGACAAGTTTTCGAGTGTGGACATGAAATTGGAGTCATTATTTGTCTAGCTTCAAGATAACATCAAAATATGATGAAATATATTATCTTGAATCTACATACTCAATCACACTCGATTGTTATGAAAATAATGACGTCCTCTCAAGACGAAAATAATATGCATCGGATCATAACTCACACTTGTGTTGAAGATGCCATATTGAGTCTTCATGTCCAATGGTTGTGTTCCAAACTTTAAACTAATATGTTTAAAAGATGCATAAAATACACAACTAAGTAGGATTGACAACTTGGATGTTTCATCCGAAATATACAAGTAATTTACATTGCAATGCAATTAGTAAACGTGTCAATTCCGAAAAACCAAACACGAGCAAACAAACAACATATGTAAACTTTGCTCATGAACGACTCAACACTCAAAGTCACATGTCTAGTAAAAGTGTCACACATAATATGTTATTAACTATTATGTAAGTCATCAATCTTTGAGAATATCACATGTATTTCTCTTATCAAAAGATTGAAAAATGATAACTTATATCCTATGCATCTTATTCCCTTTGTAACCTGAATGGTTATGTTACATGAGAATACATTGCATCATGTTAACAAATATAGGATATTAGAGTTGAATAATAACCTAATACGACATGTGTCATTGCATAAACAAGTAAAATTGGTCATACACTAAAATATTTGATTCACTAAGCATTCGTAAGAATGATAAGTTTCCTCTTAGAAAAGCATACTTGTTGAAATAAATAGTATTTCTCATTTTAAATAAAATACTCACAAAATCTATTGAGTTAAGTAACCTCTACTAGATTCTTTCCTCAAGTTATGCAAAGGAACATTCTTGAAACACACACGATGTAGTAGATTCTACATTGTATCACATTAGAGTGTCTCTTGGTTCTAAGAAACCAAATCATGTTAAAGTAACATGTAACAACTCAACAAACAAAGATGTTGTCCAAGAGATCATAAAATACACCATCTCCATCAAATAACCTCTAAATCTCAAACACGAAATTAAAACATTTCGCTTGCCTTTGTTAGGAGTTGTGTAAGACATGTCATTCTCTTAACCGACTTTCAAAGTATGGTTAGTTGAGTCATATTAGGCCATGTATTAGCGAAGTAAGCTAATATCATCTTTGCTATACTTCAATAGGCAAATATAGGAATTTGAATTTTTCTAACATGAGAATGACTACTGGAGAACCTATCGCACTAGAAATTCAATTTGACCTAATGGTTGAATTGCTTCCAGGAGAGAAGTTGGGTTTGTGGTATAACCCGTAAAAATGGTCGTGTTTAGCTTTAATTGAGCACCACTAGTGATAGTCTCATACTCATTCTCTAACTTGAAAAATTTTCATTCCTACATTTGACTAGAGACAGTTTACATAGTTGAACTTTATCTCCCGTTCGGATTTCATTTTAAACAAGTAGTAATTAGGATCTGCCTTAGCAAACCTAGATTGCTTGCATCCCACATACGTGTTTCAAAATGATAACATGTTCTCATAAGACATGATTAAATGTCTTCATGATCTTAAATGCTAAATGATTATCATGTTTTGCATGATGTTTGCATTTATTCCTTATGTGCATTTTACATGATTTGCTTGTAAAGCTTGCACCCACACTATGCTCTTTTGACACATTAGGAATTAGGTATGCCCATCACTATGAACCCTTAGAAGTCATAGAGTCATACACTAGTGTCAAAACCTATAAGTTAGAGTAGTCGCGAAGTTGTCCTAATTTCCCAGTCATCACTTCGCCTTCTTCCAAGTAATACACCCGTTTTTCATGGGAAGGTTAGATACAAACCTAGTAGAACTCGGAGTAGGGTTGACAACTTAAATATTTCATCCGAAATATTCGAGTAAGTTTAACTTGCGATCGCAATTGTTAAATGTCATATCCGAAGCATCATACTCAAGCCTTTTAACAACATATGTTAAAACGCTCATCCCAAAGCTAAAAGATAACATCAACCCTCGGGTGACAAAGGACTCACGAGTTGCTATATAAGTGATTAGTAGTTCCTTTCATCCTTGTGTGAATATACACGTCTTAAGATCCCAAACCCTGCTGCAAATCAGCACCATAGGCCTAGCTTTACATCTTTCAAAACCCCATGAAACACTCACGTGCGAAGCACATTGAAATCCATAAATCAACCAAACCTCTCAACCGAGAATCCCCTAACCATCTCCGTCTAGGTCTAGGAATGATGGAACATTTTCCATAAATCTTATGACTATTTAAATATTTCACTGGAAATATTTTAGTCATCTCGTGTGTCTCGTCTCATGACTCTTTAAATATTTCACTGGAAATATTGAGTCATTCTTTAAATTCCTCTCATGACTATCTAAATATTTCACTGGAAATATTAAGTCATCCCTCACGTTCCTTGCATGATCTCTTGAATATTTCACTGGAAATATTGAGATCATCTCTTCTATTTCGTGTCATGACTTTTAGATATTTCACTGGAAATGTCAAGTCATATCCTGTGTCTCGTCTGATGACTTTTTAAATATTTCACTAGAAATATTAAGTCATCTTTCACATCGCTCTAATGACTACCTATGTATTTCCTCGGAAATATAAAAGTCATCTCTTCTCGTCCAATACCGTTCAAAGAATTTATTAGGTATAAATTCTCTCCTCGTGTCGAAAAATCTCCCTAAATCAGCGAGATTTATTCGTAAAATCCTCTTAAACTCCAATGACAACTTAAATATTTCATCCGAAATATTTAAAGTTTATTTAATTTGCGAAATGCAATTAAATGTCATTTCTCGTTCTCGACAAACGTTCATCGAATCCCGTTGGATTCATTCATAAAAGAATTTATTCGGTATAAATTCTTTTAATCTAAGGTCTAGAAAAATCACAACATATGTGAAATTTCTTTGTCAGAAATCTAATTCTGGGTCAAAACTGACCTCAGCAGGTCACGGTACCCTTAAATAGGGGACGGTACCGCTAAATTTAACGGTACCGTCGGACCGTTGTCTGCTGAGACAGTTTATTCTCACTGTTTCAAAACCATTATCGAAACCCACTCGATGTAGTCTTGAACCAGAACCGTATCCTATCAGAACAGATTGTATCTATCTTCTGATTCCTAAGCCTTCTTCACTTTCACTTCCGCTTGGTACTAAACACTACCAATGCATTCGCATCCCACTCATCTCCTACACACTTCAAATGAAGAACCACTAGGATAAGTTGTTGGGTCTAAAATGCTGCTGATTCGAGAAAACATAACTCTGCTGGATAGTTATGTGACTCTGCTGATTAGTGTATTAACTCTGCTGTTTTGATAACTCTGCTGTTTGGGATAATAGGCATAGTGTAACTCTGCTGCTAGCTCACGAGGACTCTGCTGCTAGAAGATTTACTCTGCTGCTTATTAGATATGTATAGTATGTTAAGGATAAGTATAGAAAAGATACGTATGAATATTTTTCTTGTATAGGAAGTCTTGTAAACCGACTAGGACTCCTTAAGCTATAAAAGGAGGTTCTAGGGTTAGAGTTAGATATCGATTATCTTAGCATACGTATTGTTTACACTTCAAGGTTTCTTGTAACCCTATTGCTATTCAGAGCAATCGTATTAATATATTGAAGTGTTGTTTGAGAATTCGTTTGTGTTTATTCTTCTTAAGATCAAGTATTAGTTTCCGCATAATATTTGATATACAACCTAAGATCAGTTTCTATACCGATTACCTTAGATTTATCTAAAGTAATTAATAAGATCGTGAAGCTCAACTGGGATCAACAAGTGGTATCAGAGCTTGTGATCTAGAAACTGTAAGCAATGGACTCCGACTCTACACACATGGTTACTGCATCAAGGGTTCCCATGCTCAAGACTGGAGAGTATGAGATCTGGAAGATGAGGATTCAACAGTACATAAGAATGGTTGATTACTCACTTTGGGAAGTTGTTCTTCATGGAGACACTGTGCAAACCAAGACTGCTACTGGATCAGTCTTGACTCTCAAGACAAGTGAGGAGAAAGCACAGAGAAGATTGGAGGTTAAGGCTCACAGTATTCTCATGATGGGAATACCTAATGATTATCAATTGAGCTTTAATCATATTGAGTCTGCTAAGGAGTTATGGGAAGCAATCGAACTTCGATTTGGTGGGAATGAAGCTACAAAGAAATCAAGAAAGAATCTACTGAAGCATCAGTTTGAAACTTTCACTGCTTTAAGTTCTGAGGAAATTGAGGGAACTTATGATCGACTTCATAAGCTAACCAGTCAGATGGCTCTTTTGAAGATTGAGCCATCTCAAGAGGATGTCAATCTAAACTTTCTGAGAAGTCTATCTTCTGAATGGAACACTCATACAGTGGTTTGGAGACATAAGGAAGATTTTGATACTATGACATTGGATGATCTGTATAACAACTTGAAGGTGTATGAATCTGAAGTTAAAGGATTGTCAAGCTCATCCTCTACCACAAATAATCTTGCTTTTGTTTCCTCAAGCAACAAGACTACTGGTAGACATCAAGAACAGCACTCTACTGCTGGTGCTTTTGCTCCTGCTGTTGGTTCACATGTCTCTGCTGCTGACTCTGCTAACACCAACACCATCAGTGATGCTGCAATTTGTGCTTATTTGGCTGAACTTACTACAAGTACTTCAGTCATGCCTCAAGATCTGGATGAACTTGATCCTGATGATGTTGAGGAGATTGATATGCAATGGCAGTTTGCAATGCTTACTATGAGGGCAAGAAGGTTTCTTAAGCGAACTGGAAAAGAGATGAAGTTCAGAAGGAACAAGAGTGTGGGATTTGACAAGTCAAAGGCTGAATGTTTTAACTGCAGAAAGAAGGGACACTTTGCAAGAGAATGCAAAGCACCAAAAAGAAGCAATGAGAATTTCAAGAAGTCTGCTGAAGAAGAGCCAAATTCTACAACTGCTATGGTATCATGTGATGGGTTAGGTGATTATGATTGGAGTGATCTTGCTGAGGATGGTCCAAATTGTGCATTGATAGCTGAAGAGGAATCTAAAGTACAACATTTTGCTCTCATGGCCTATTCTTCTTCTGGATCAGACTCTGAGGTATCCAATGAATCATCTTGTTCTTTTAAATCATGTTCTGATACAATTGAGATACTTAAATCTAGCAATGGAAACCTTAAGATGGAAAATGAAACACTAAAGCTAGATAATCTTAGTTATGCATATGGTTTAAAGAACTTAGAAGAGAAGCTAGAATTTTATAAAAAGGTTGAAATTGAATACCTTGATCAGATAACTATATTGAAAAATGAAATTATCAAGAAAGATGATGAGATTAAGGTTCTTATGGAAAAAGTAGAAGAGGCTGAACAGGCTAGAGTTTCAGCTATTAGTGAGACTGACAAACACATAGTTAGGGTTGAAAAACAACAATATGCCACTGATATTCTCAGTAAACCAATAGGTAGACACTTTGCAGAACCAGGAAGTGGTTTAGGATATAATGCTGTTGCTCACCCTACAAAACTTAGTGCCAATGCCCCTCCTACTAGGACACTAACTTTCATATCTGAGTCTGAGGCTAAAACTGTAGGTGAAACTAGTAAACTTGTAATTGAAACTAGTGAAAAAGAAATAGAGTCACCTAAGGTTGAGGTAAAGAAGTATGAACAAGCACCCCTGATTGAAGATTGGGTGTCTGATAGTGATGATGATGAAGTAGAATCTGATTCAACCTCTAAGAACAAAAGGGAAGAAATTCCTACTGTTGTTGAATCAAAAGTACCTAGGGCTAAAAAGGTTGAGTTTGTTAAGCCTAGGTTTGGTAAAGGTATCTCTAGGAAGATGGCTGAGTATGAAAACAAACCTAGAGTATATCCTAAAAGAACAAATAACTTGCCTAGGGGAAACCAGAGAAATTGGAACAACCTAGTTTCACACAAATTAGGTACTGATTTTCAATTACTTAAGAAGGCATGTTATTGCTGTGGTAGTTTTGAACATCTGCAAGATGAGTGCTATAAGAAACCAGCTTGGAACCAATACTCAAGGGTGAAACTTTGCTAGAAAGCCTCACCCTCACCCCAAAAGAAACATGGTTCCTAGGGAAGTTTTGATGAGAGATGGTACTTCTAGAGTTATCTCTCCTATTGCACCAACAGTGCCCATAAAGAAGGAAATAGTCAATTCTGCTGTTAAGGCAAACTCTGCTGTTAAAGCAAACTCTGCTGTTAAGGCAGACTCTGCTGTTTTGCCTAAAGTTGTTACTGATACTGTTGTGGGCAATCATTTTTATGCTGTTAAAGCCTCAGCTTGCTGGGTCTGGAAACCAAAGGTTAAAGTTTTAGATCATGTTCTCAGACACAGCAGTGCACCAATGCAGTTGAAGAAATTTGACTACTTTGATGCACAAGGTAGATCCAAGTCAGTAATGGCTTGGGTCCCCAAGAGAAACTAATTCTCTTACTTTTTGTGCAGGGCAATCTACAAAAGGAGCTAAAGGATAAATTCATTTTTGATAGTGGATGCTCTTCACACATGACTGGAGACCAGAGCAATTTGGAGAATTTTGAAGCTTTGGATGGTGGATATGTTGCCTTTGGGAATGACCCTAAAGGAGGTAAAATTGTTGGTAAAGGCATAATCAGAACTGGAAAATTGGATTTTGAGAAAGTGAATTTGGTGAATGGTTTAAAGTTCAATCTTTTTAGTGTCTCACAAATGTGTGACAGAAAGAATTTTGTTCTTTTTACAGACAGTGAATGTCTTGTCTTATCTCCCGACTTTAAGATACCTGATGACAAATTAGTACTTCTTAAAGTCCCTAGAAATGACAACATATACAGTGTGGACATAAAGAACATTATTCCCAAAAGAGATTTAACTTGTCTGTTTGCCAAAGCCACTATTGATGAATCCAAACTATGGCACAGAAGGCTTGGACATCTGAACTACAAGGCTATCAACAAGTTGGTGAAAGGAAACTTGGTCAGAGGATTACCTTTAAAGATTTTTGAGAATCCTGAAGTATGTGTTGCTTGCCAAATGGGAAAGCAACATAGAGCATCTTGTAAGTCCAAATTGGTGAATTCCATAACTGAACCTTTGTTTATGTTACACATGGACCTATTTGGACCCACTTATGTGAATAGTTTGAACAAAAAGATGTATGGCTTAGTGGTTACTGATGATTTTAGTAGGTTTACTTGGGTATTCTTCCTAGCTACTAAGAATGAGACTTCTGGTATTCTTAAGGCTTTTATTACTAGGATAGAAAATAAATTTAATCACAAGGTTAAGATCATCAGATGTGACAATGGAACTGAGTTTAAGAATCAAGTAATGAATCAGTTCTGTGAGGAAAATGGTATAACTAGACAATTTAGTGTGGCTAGAACTCCTCAGCAAAATGGTGTGGCTGAGAGGAGAAATAGAACATTAATTGAAGCTGCTAGGACTATGTTGTCAGAGTCTAAGTTACCCACTATCTTTTGGGCTGAAGCAGTCAACACTGCTTGCTATGTGCAAAATAGAACTAAGATAGTTAAACCTCACAATAAGACCCCTTATGAGTTATTGCATGGTAGGAAACCACTGATTGATTTCTTTAGACCATTTGGGTGTCCTGTCACTATCTTAAACACCATTGACCACTTAGGCAAGTTTAGTGAGAAAGCAGACATAGGTTACTTTGTTGGATACTCTACTGAAAGTAAGGCTTTTAGGGTTTTCAATCAAAGGACTGGGCATGTGGTGGAAAATTTGCATGTTAGAATTAGAGAAACCACACCTAATGTTGATGGAAAAGGTCCTGAGTGGATGTTTGATATTGATTCTTTAACCAAGAGTATGACTAATGCAGGTACACAAGCAAAGAAGGATGAGCCTGCAGAGGAGTTTGTTTTGATTGAAAGAAGCAAGTTTGATCAGTACTTCACTCCAACAGATAAAGAGGGAAAAAGTTCAGATGATGCTGCTGTTCATAAGGAAGTTCCAAAGGTTAATGTAGAAGGTGATGATGAACCTTCTCATGATGTCAAGAATGATGATAAGGAATGGAATACAGAGTCAGATGTTGCTGGGCAACAAGGAAATAAACATAGCAGCAGTTCTCTCAACTCTGCTGCCAAGCCAAAGCACTCTGCTGATAAGCCAAAGCACTCTGCTGTTAGGCCGAAACACTCTGCTGTTAGGTTTGGTAACTCTGCTGCTATGGACAAGGACTCTGCTGCTGTTAAAGATGGTGATTCTGATGATGATTCTGCTGATGAGATGCCTGAATTAGAAGAAGTGTATGTGGATACTGATGATGAAGTTGTTGATGTTTTTAGTGCTGAAGCTGATTTATCAAACTTGGAGACTGACATACCTGTTAGTCCCACACCAACAACAAGAATCCACAGGAATCATCCAAAGGAGCAAATAATTGGTGATGTTCACTCTGCTGTTCAGACTAGAAGTAAATCAAAAGGGTTGAGTGATTTGCTTGATCAGGGATTATTTGCTCAAACACTCAAGAAGAGGAATAGCCACAAGGATTTACAGAATTGCATGTTTGCCTGTTTCTTATCTCAAGAAGAACCCAAGACCATTCACAAGGCTTTGAAAGATGAAAGTTGGGTTGAAGCTATGCAAGAGGAGTTGCTGCAGTTCAAGCTTCAGGAGGTCTGGACATTAGTTGATTTGCCTAATGGAAAAAGGGCAATTGGTACAAAATGGGTGTTCAGATGTAAAAGAGATGAAAGAGGTATTGTCATCAGAAACAAGGCTAGATTGGTGGCTCAGGGATACACTCAGGAAGAAGGGATAGACTATGATGAGGTCTTTGCCCCAGTTGCAAGATTGGAGGCTATCAGACTTTTCTTGGCATATGCCTCATACAAGAATTTTCCTGTGTATCAAATGGATGTGAAAAGTGCTTTCTTGTATGGAAAGATACCTGAAGAGGTTTATGTGATGCAACCACCTGGGTTTGAAGATCCTAAGTATCCTGATAGGGTCTACAAGGTGAAGAAAGCACTGTATGGATTACATCAAGCTCCTAGAGCTTGGTATGACACCTTATCTCAGTATTTGTTGAATAATGGTTTTTACAGAGGAACCATTGATAAAACATTGTTCATTAAGAAAGACAAAAAGGATATCCTACTTGTTCAGGTTTATGTAGATGATATCATTTTTGGGTCTACAAATAAGGTGTTATGTGAAGGATTTGAGAAGCTTATGCACAGCAGGTTTGAGATGAGTTCTATGGGAGAACTGACTTTCTTTTTAGGGCTTCAAGTAAAGCAGAAGTCAGATGGGATTTTTATTAGCCAAGACAAGTATGTGGCTGATATGTTAAAGAAATTTGGTTTCAAAGATGTGAAGGCAGCCAAGACACCCATGGATAAAAATAAACCTTTGCTCAAGGATGAAGATGGGGTAGAGGTTGATGTGCATCTGTACAGATCAATGATTGGCTCATTGATGTATCTAACTGCTTCAAGGCCAGATATCATGTTTTCTGTGTGTGCATGTGCTAGATTTCAAGTGTTCCCAAAAGTTTCACACTTGAAAGTAGTCAAAAGAATTTTTAGGTACCTAAAGGGTCAACCAAAATTGGGTCTTTGGTATCCTAATAATTCACCATTTGACTTGATAGCATACTCAGATAGTGACTATGCTGGAGCTACTATGGATAGAAAATCAACCACTGGAGGCTGTCAGTACCTTGGTCATAGGTTAATCTCTTGGCAATGTAAGAAACAAACAGTGGTGGCTAATTCAACAACTAAAGCAGAATATGTTGCTGCTTCTAGCTGCTGTGGACAAGTGCTCTGGATTCAGAACCAATTGCTGGATTATGGGTACAATTTCATGAACACAAAAATTTTTATTGACAACAACAGCACAATGTGTATTATCAAAAATCCTGTTTTTCATTCTAAAACAAAACACATAGAGATAAGACATCATTTTATTAGAGATTGTTATGAGAAAAAGCTAATTCAAGTGGTTAAAATACATACTGACAACAATGTTGCTGATTTGCTTACCAAAAGTTTTGATGTAAGTAGATTTCAATTTTTAGTTGCTAGTATTGGCATGATAAATCTTTAATCTTTAACCATCTTATCTCTGTATGTTTTTGTAAAGTTTTGTAAGGATTTGTGCTGTTTGTTAAGTCAAAATTTGCTGTTTGTTAAGTTGGTTTGCTGTTTAGTTGTCTGCTATTCTGCTACTCTGCTGCTATTATGGAATATTCTTGCTTGTGTTTGTTGTTTGCTACTAACCTTTCGCAGATACATAAACATACACAATCAAGTAAAGCATGAAAAGAGAAGTTCATTGATAATCAAGGCATAAGTACATCAAAGAGTTTTCATACATACATGCTAACGATCAAAAGACAACTAGATACAAAGATTCACAACCTAAATCCTAGCAAAGTCAGGCATGACCTTGCTACGAGGTCCCCTAGTGCCCATGGCTTCAAACACCCTTGGACAGGGGAGCGCCAGTACCACTGGTCGTGGTGGTGGACTCTGCTGTTGGCTGGTAGAGGGAGCTTCTTTCTTCTGCTGCTTCTTCTTCTTCTGAACAGGGGGTTTCTGCTCAACTGTACTTGGCTTTGGATGAGGCAGGTGGACACTTTTTGCAAAAGCGGCGGCGGCATTCTCCATTTGTTTTTGAAGTTCAGCGGTTAAAGGGTGCTGTGGAGGATCGATTTTTGTTTTTTCCTTCATCATCAGAATCCTCAAAGGAGGATGGTGTTGATGGAAGTGGGTCGGAATATTCCTCTTCGACAACTGCTTTTCCTTTTGGTTTTGCTGACGATGAACTTGCTAGATAACCTTGAGGAAAATAGCTTGCCCACCCTTGTGAGTCATCGGATGAGGAATCTGAGGAAATGTCGATTATTGGAGCTTTTGAAGAACTCATGATTTGTTGATTTTGAATTAGGGTTTGTGAATTGGGGATTTGATTTAGAGTTTAAAGGATTTATGGAATTAAATGTGGGGTTGGTATTGTATTTATGGAGTGATTTTGAAGATTTTGGGCATGTTGACTTTAGGTCAACACTATCGCAACTCTGCTGATGAGTTTGAAAGTTGAAGGGTCAAACTAAAACTTTTGGCGCGTTCCTAAACCTAATTAGATCAAAACGGTATCTTTCACCAATTTGATCTCATTACATTTTAATTGCTCAAAATTACATTCAACCTTCACCCAAGAACAACAATTCATATCATTTCACCCAAAACCCCCCAAATCAAATGGGCGCAAGAACGTTTTCGGATGAACACAATCAGATAGCATTTCTCAGTAAGGTTACTGCTGCTGATGGATTTTATGAGGTTATGGATTTTCTGAGTTCGTCTAAGTTAAGGTATGCATTAACAGCTGATCCTACCATTTATATATCTCATATGACACAATTTTGGTCAACTGTTAAGTTGGATGTACTAGATGGTGAGGAACGTTTAATAGGTAGTGTAGATGGGGAGAATATTGTTGTAAGTGAAACAACAATTAAGAGAAGTTTGCGCTTATCTGTTATATCAACACCCCCTACCCTTACCCCAGAATCTGTTTTGACTGAGCTTGAGAATATTGGATATGAGAGACCTGAGGTTGGTGGTACATTTTTGAAAGGTCGTCTCTGTCCACATTGGAAGTTTTTGCTACATACACTTCAACACTGCTTATTTCCCAAAGTAGGTGGTTGGAGTGAGTTTAGTGTCTCTCAGGCTATGGCTTTAGTGTGTTTAGCTACAGGGCAGCCCTTTGATTTTTCTGCTATGATATTTGAGGGGATGAAGAAGTTTGTTAAGAAGAAGTTTTATTTATACCCCAGGTTTCTACAACTTATTATAAACAGACAGTTAAGGGAACCATTGAGGCATGTAAATGTTGAGCCCTGTAGTAGAATGGCAATCAAGATGTTTGCATTTCTAAAGAAGAATGGTAAAGGATTTTCTGGTACTATCACTCCCCTGACTGCACATATCTTGACTGTTGTGGCTGCAGTGAATGAGGATGAAGAGGCTGAAACACCCACAGCTTCCCATCACACATCCTCATCAACAAGTTTGAATGATTCAGTGTCACATGAAACCCAAAACACCCAATCACCTAGGATTTCACAACATGAGAACATTGTGCTACCTCAGGCCAATGTTAGTATGGATGCAGATGAGGCTGATACAGGTGTTGGAGGTATCATGATGGAAGAGGCTGGCACTACTGTTTCCAACTTAGTAGTTGAGCAGGACAGTGTCAACATAATTAAGACCTCAACCATGGCAACATCTTTTGTAGAGGGTTCTCAGGAACCTAATACAACTGATGGTAACCCCAGCCAAATGGCTACTATGGGGGGCTCAGATGTTCAACCTGGGGTTGAGACTGAGTTTGTGTCCCAAGATTCACCTCTCGGAGAAGGTAACACATCTCGAAGTGATGAGGACAGAGATGATACTATTGAATTGATGGACACTAATGTACATATTGACATTGCAAATGATACACCTCTCGGACCAGGTTACACAGGTCGAAGTGTTGATGCTAGTATTGAACATGAAAATGAGGATTTGACGGTTAAAACACCAGTACATAATGCCAATTCCAATGATCAACCTCTCGGGTCAGGTTACACAGACCGAAGTTGTGAGGATATCATGAAACAATTGAAAGAATTGACGGATAATTGTACAAAATTGTCAAAGGAGGTCCTTGGTCTTCGAAAGGAGTTAAAGACAGTCAAGGCTACTCAAGGTGCTGAAATAAGAAGGCTTAAGCTAAGGGTTGCACACCTTGAGGGGAGGCTAAAGAAGAGTTCCAAACCAAGTTTGGAAGAGGATGCTTCCAAACAGGGGAGGAATGATCAAGAGGCTGTAGTGAATGATCAGGATCAGGAAGGTGTAATGGGTTCAGGGGAGGTTGTTAAAGATTTTGTTGAAAATGTTGGTGATGAGAGTGGAAAGGTTGACTCTGCTGATGAGAGTGGAAAGGTTGACTCTGCTGATGCAGAACATTCTGCTGATGCAGAACACTCTGCTGATGGGTTAAAAGTTTCTGCTGATGATATTGAGAAGAGTGCAGGATTAAAGGACTCTACTGATTCAGATGATGAACAGATAACTTTAGCTCAAGTGCTGCTAAACATGAACAAAGAAACTAAAACACCCACACCATCACAACAACAACAACCTGCTGCTAAATCTGCTGAAGAGTTTGAAAGAATGCAAAAGTTGGCTGATGAACAAGCTCAGATTGCTCAGGATGAAGAATATGCAAGAAGAGTTGCAGCTGAAGAGGAAGGAAATCAGTTTGAACTTATGGACAGCTCTACATTTAAAGAAGTTAGTCAAGAAGAATTTGATGAACAATTGCAGTATTTTGTTGATTCTGATATGATTGTTAGAGGAGAAGCTTTCTTGATAACTAATGATGAGCAGTTAGATGGAAGTGAAAAGACAAAAGAGCTTGTTGATTTTATACTTAAAAAGAATGGATTAGCTAAGTGGGAAGAGTTGATTAAGAGGATTACAGAAGCACAGAAGCATGGTTACAAACAAAAGTCATCTTCAAGGAAAGCATTGGTTAATGACATGAAGTACTATTTGAAGAATGCAAGAGGCTATCAGATGAAGGATTTCAAAGGAAAGTCAGATCACTTAATTGAAAAGGAATTTTATGAAACTTATGCTAAGTTAAATCCAAGAAAAGTTTCTGAGAAGAAGAGAAATCCAGAAGTTATGGGATCTGACAATATGAAAGCATCTGGGAGTGGAAGTGTTTCAAAGCCCATAGTATCTGATGTTGAGAAGGAGAAAGAAATTATTGTTGAAGCTGAAGGAATGACTGAATCCTCTGCTGGTACAAAGAGATATAGGAGGAAAGTAAAGCAAGTGGGTAGGAAGAAGAGAAGAACACAGTCAGTAGTGATGAGTGATTCGGATAAAGAAGAGAAAGAGAGTAGTGATTCAGAGAAAGAAGAAGTGACTGCAGATGATATGCAAGGAATTATGTATCTCACAGTTCATGAACCTCAAGAAGAGCCTGAGTTACTTAATGAAGTTCCTTTATCAGTAAAATATCCAATCATCTCATATTCACATGATGTTCTAGCTGATGGTCAAGTATGCTGGGTAATTAAGAGATGAAATGGTTCAAGTGTGGGGTATATTAGTTTTTCTCAGATGGTGCACTACATGGATAGGGATGATATTACTCAACTCTGGAATCTTTACAAGATGAATTATGGTGATACAAGACCAGAGTTGGTTTATGAAAGACTCAACTATTATCATTTGAAGAATATGTTTGAACCAGATGAGAAGAGTATTGAATGGAAGAAGTTACTGAGTTCCACAGTTCAGAAATGGTATTTATATCAATCTTGTGGGGTTCATGTCTTATCATGCATAGGTGTGACTGTGTATATGCTTGTGGAGAAGGATTATGTCATCAACAACAGTACATCTATTTTGTATCAAATGTTGCAGCCTGGTAAGTTGACATTACAAAGACCATTTGATGCAGATCATCAAGCAAAAGAACTGATTGAGAAATATAAAAAGTTGCTGGAATCAAAGGTTTCAAAACAGTAAAGTGTTTGGAAGCATCCTCCTGGTGGATAGTTGGATTTAAGGAAACTTGATGATTTTTGAAGAAAAATATCAAGTTTAGGGGAGGATTGTTGGGTCTAAAATGTTGCTGATTCGAGAAAACATAACTTTGCTGGATAGTTATGTGACTCTGCTGATTAGTGTATTAACTCTGCTGTTTTGATAACTCTGCTGTTTGGGATAATAGGCATAGTGTAACTCTGCTGCTAGCTCACGAGGACTCTGCTGCTAGAAGATTTACTCTGCTGCTTATTAGATATGTATAGTATGTTAAGGATAAGTATAGAAAAGATACGTATGAATATTTTTCTTGTATAGGAAGTCTTGTAAACCGACTAGGACTCCTTAAGCTATAAAAGGAGGTTCTAGGGTTAGAGTTAGATATCGATTATCTTAGCATACGTATTGTTTACACTTCAAGGTTTCTTGTAACCCTATTGCTATTCAGAGCAATCGTATTAATATATTGAAGTGTTGTTTGAGAATTCGTTTGTGTTTATTCTTCTTAAGATCAAGTATTAGTTTCCGCATAATATTTGATATACAACCTAAGATCAGTTTCTATACCAGTTACCTTAGATTTATCTAAAGTAATTAATAAGATCGTGAAGCTCAACTGGGATCAACATAAGTTGAGATAACCCCACTAGAACCTTATCACCAACCTCACAACCCTGAAGATTTTATCTTCTTAACCCTTAGGATATCTCCAAGTAATCACATGCCTCATCATATAAATATTCTATGAATATTCACAATGATTGAGAAGAGCTACGTGACTTCAAAGGTGAAGTTTATTGTATGCTATCCACTACTTGTCATGACGTTACTAAGCTCATCGCTTCGGTCAACGTTTGTTTTCCTCTTTATCTTTTACATCTTGTCCGGATGGTCATAGATTAAGGGGAGCGAAAACACACTCATATAGTCTTTCACCAAACACTCTCAAGAACACACAAATGTGGTTCTTATTCCCTAGGAAACTTCCCTTTAGCTGCCCAGAACTAGGCTGCACAGGAAAATTCGTGACTTCCAAGTCACGGTACCGTTAAATAGGCCACGGTACCGTGTGGTATTTAGTGGTACCGTGCCTATGATTGACGAATTTTCACTGTTTCCTTTAGATCCCTGCATCCCTAACCTCAAACCTGCAAAATTTTGCAAACTCACATACACCCTAGGATTCCCTCACTACACCATAGGACTCAACCACCAACTTTTAGTTCGAATCCCACAACTCTTGCCTCTATAAGGCATCACAATTGCAAGCTTATCTTGCATCTCATCTTCAAACCTTACATTAACATCATCCCTCATTCCCCATCAACTCCCTTTGAACTTGGTACTAATACATCATCCTCATCACTATCACCATCACCACAACCACTAATGGGTCATCCCATTCTTTATCCCCTACAACCACATACCCTAAGTTATCCTTGTTGTCACCACAACCAATACCTCATCATGTGCCTTAGAGATGAGTTGAGCCTTCAATTCTCCTACCTTGAGCACCTCCTCACACCATCACAAGAATCTCCACATCCTTACTTTCACTAAGTTCACCACAACCTTTAGCTCTCACACTAACCCCATCACACTCAACCCTTATGACTAAACTTCACTTTTGACAGTGATATTTAGTTTCAAAACCTTCAACCCTTATAACAATTCCACTCAAACCTTTTAGCTACATTTCACTCTTGACAGTGATAGTTAGTCTAAGAACCTTCAACCCATCAATCATCACACTCAAACCTTATAACTAATCCTCACTTTGGATAAGTGATAGTTAGTTCACCAACCTTCAATCCTCACAATCACACGAAACCCTTCATGCACCAAACACACAACTAGGATCATCCCTTGTATCAATCTCACTCAAACCTTTTGCTACACTTCACTCTTTACGGTGATAGTTAGTCTAAAAACCTTCAACCCATCGATCACCACCCTCAAACCTTACAACTACTCCTCACTTTGGATAAGTGATAGTTAGTTAAACAACCCTCAATCCTCACAATCACACGAAACCCTTCATACACCAAATTATCTCTAACACACACCTAGGATCATCCAAACTAGAAATCTAGAACCTCATTACCTCAACCCCGTTAGAGATATCCAACCCCAATCCTGTTAGGATCACATGCACATTTTTTTTCTTAGAAATATATCATGCATCTCATTGTCAGTGCAAACGATATATTAATCTAAACCATCCCAACACCAATCATCTTAGGTAGATGATTATGTTGTTCAAAAGGTTTGTTAGAACTTGCCTTCCCAATGACAACTTGGAAGAAGTCATTTGGTGTGTCAGTCAACGAACGAATCTCGTTCTTGATTAGTGTGATTGATTGAACAATTACACCTTAGGTTGTAGGTCGGGTTATGACACTTATGTGTTAACATAGTTTAACCCTTGCATGTCTTGCTATGTGTATTCTATCCCTATAATGCTGCTCCTATTCTTCTATATATTATGTTAAATGAAGCTAACCCTTGATGTAGGAAAAGCCTTTGTAAGAATTTGTTCCATGGATCCGCTAGATACTAAGGTAAATAAACAAGGGGATTAAGTCACCATAGGGGAGCATTGAGCTAGGGGGAGCTCGGGAGTATTTGAATACATAGCATGGAGTCGTCTTCACAAGTGGTGATAGAAGGCTTCACTAGGATGATGCAAGCTCGCCTTTCTGGGGAGAAAGGATAGTAGTGTAATAAGGGGGAGTAGGGAGTAAATTCAAGGAAGCGCTCGAGGAAACTACCTTTTTGATTCGACAAAAGGGGGAGAAGGGAGTGTAAACAAGTAACTTTTACATTTTACTATGTGTTACGGTTTACATATTTGTCATCATCAAAAAGGGGAAGATTGTTAGTGCAAATATTACGATATTTAAACTAAACGATTTCTTCGGTTTTAATAATGACAAACATGTAATTAGTAATACATAACGTAAAATGTGCAAGTTACTTGTAAACACAAATAATCAATGCATACTTACTTCAACACCTCCCGACATCTCAAGTATGCTTCAACGAAGTCGTAGATTTCCATCCCGACATAAATCACTCAAGGTATGGACAAACAAATCTACTAGTTGACAAATGATCAAAGGATTATATTTCTCTAAACTTCACATTTTTATGAATGGGACAAAACATTTTTCAAAAATACATTTTACAAATTATTTTTGAATAAGAAAGAAATGTTTTATTTGGGAAAATCATTTCAAAAATAGTAACAGCTATTTTTCCCCCCAAAACAGCTCAAAACTTCCCCAAATAAACTTTCACCACTAAAAGACAAAATTTGGAGCGTTTGGAGCGTTTTCGTCTGCGACGGCACCAAGGTTCCACTAAATTTAGTGGAGCCGTGGTGACAATTAGTGGAGCCGTCCGTACGTAACGACTAGTTTTTTCTTTGCCTATAAATAGTGGACCATTTTACACTTCCAACTTGATTTTTCCAGTCACTTTTCTCTGGTCTAATCCCTCCTCACTTAGATGACTTTCTTTGATCATTTGGAGAGTCTTAGTTTGTTTAAGAGTGATCCAATCCTCCATTCAAGTGATCCTCTTCATTCCTCTTGATTAGCAAGAGAAGAACACAAAGTATCCAAGTAGATACAAAGTGTTGTCATCCCTCTTGATTAGCAAGAGAAGAACACAAAGTATCCAAGTAGATACAAAGTGTTATCATTCCTCTTCATTTGCAAGAGAAGAACTCAAGGTATCCAAGAAGATACAAGAGTTGTAGTTGTTAGGTCTTGTAACATTTGTTACACTCTTGATTGTATCATAGCATACATCAAGATCATTTTTCTTTTGAGAGTTTGTGAGGGAAGATCATTGTGATCTTGTCGAGATCTTGGAGATCTCTTGAAGCCATTGGGCTTGTGTGATTGATCAAGTGGATCAAGGGTAGATCGGGTAGATCGAGTCAAGTGGGAGTAGATCATTGTGATCTTGTCGAGATCTTGGAGATCTCTTGAAGCCATTGGGCTTGTGTGATTGATCATGTGGATCAAGGGTAGATCGGGTAGATCATGGTAGATTGGTGCTAGCTAAGATTAGCACTCGACATCTAGCTTAGTGTCGGAAATAGGATAAGCGACGTGTAGATTGGTGCTAGCTAAGATTAGCACTCGACATCTAGCTTAGTGTCGGAAAACAAGTTAAGCGACGTGTACGGTTTTCTCCGCCTGAAGGGAGTTTGTTGATTAGTGAAGTAACTCTCGAGTTGGGTACTCGGGGAGTGGAGTAGGGCGAAGAGGAGCTTCGTGACCGAACCACTATAAATCATCGTGTCCGGTTTGCGCCTTCTTACTTATCTCTTTACTTTCATTTTATTCTTTATCGCTTTATGTTTATATTTGCATTGCGTTTATACTTGTGTGGCTAGTTGCTTATGTTATGTTAATTATGTATGTGTCATGGTTGATTGTGCTTGTTTTGTAGTTCAATTCATTCATCCCTAGATGATATATGATCATAGTTGACACTTTTCATATTACGTCACATTTGATCGGATGTTTGATACAAAAAGATTTAAGTTTTAAATGGAAACGTATTCACCCCCCCCCCCTCTGCGGTTTCCACAATAATTTATAAAATGGTGAATACGTTTAACTACATTGTTTAATAACTACTTAAGAAATCAAATTGCGATACAATGTTGTTGAATGTTTTGATTTAACACATTTTATTTTCATGTTGCTATGTTGTGTTAACTTTGTGACTCGGTTGTTTCATATAATGTTTATAAACGTTTATGTATCGTAAAAATGAAACTGCTTTATAATTATATCATTCAGACATCTTCTTACAAAAAAACACACAATATTATTTCATTCAGATTGAGACATTTACGTCTCAGATTTAGAGTCAAATATGCGAGTTAGATTAAGATTCAAAGCCTCTTAATAAACAAACAACACCTTAGAGTGTGGTTAATGAACCCTGTCTCTCTCTCTCTCTTTTTATTTATTTATTTAGGTCGTCTGATTATTAGTAATTAAAATGTAAAATATTAGTCTTGTAATGAAAATAACACACACATCTTTTAAGGAAAAAACATACATAAAGTGTTCAGCCAAGTAACAATGAAATTTGTAACCTACTAAAACACACGCATATACATCTTTTAAGGGAAAAAAACACTTGTTTTACAACTTCAAGTTACAACACCGGGCGTTTCATGAAAAGAAGAACAATGGATAGATAGATAGAATCAGAGAAGCATTTTAATTTTAATTTTAATTTTAAACTAAGTTGACATAACTTGTGAGAGTAGTGTAATGGATAAGGGATATTGGGAAAATAATGGGTGGACTTGGGCGTGGGAGTGGAATAGGAATATTAGTGGTAGGGTTTGTAGGGAATATGATGATCTAATCAAAGTATTGCGGAATGTTGTTGTTTCTAACACTTGTAGGGATAGATGGAGGTGGGCACTCAATGATGATGGCGATTTCAAATTCAAAATGCTTACGAGTTTGATCGAGGAGAATACTCTTCAAGTGGATAGGGGCGGTCACGACACGCTTTGGAACAAATTAGTGCCTAAGAAGGTCAACATTTTCGTGTGGAGAGCGCGCAAAGGGAGACTTCCAATACGTGTAGAACTTGATAGAAGAGTAATTGACTTGGACTTGATTCTTTGTGCGTCTTGTAACGATAGTGTAGAATCATGTGCTCATTGCTTAGTCACTTGCGATTCAGCAATAAGCGTGTGGTCCAAACTATTCAATTGGTGGAAGGTGAGGAGTGTTAACATTTTTACTATTGATGATATTTTTATCTCATAGTGGAAATGTTAATGTTCCTACCTCTCTATCGTCTATTTGGCAAGTGGTAATTTGGACATCCGGTTACTTCATTTGGAAGGAGAGAAATGCTCGTGTGTTCAGCAATAAAGTCTGAATTATTAATAAGATTGTACAAGATATTCAACTCAAAAGCTTTGAATAGATAGTTAGAAGATCAAAGAAATATAAAGCAATAGATTGGCAACAATGGCTTCGAGATCCTCGGAATATTCATCTGCATTAACCATTTGCTGTGTTTTGATCAGTTATAGTACTTCGAGCCTGCTATAAACATTCTGTGATATCAGCATATTATTCAGACATCAACAGTGGGTTCAAACTACACAGTGTAGCCCAGGTAATTTTATGTCAATATGTTTCGGTTTGTGCCAGTGTTAAGGAATTATGTTCGGGTTGTGGGGTATAGTGGGGGCCTAAAGACTTATACTAGGAATTAGTGGGTGTGTCCGATTCTTGGTACAAGTTCTTTGTCCTTGGTGACGCTCGAACTATACATATTTTATATAGCATTATTTGTTAGTTTCTTAATAGATTCTATGAACTTTCGATACTTAATTGCATGAAAATACATTTCAGGTCCATTCGACAAAGAACGTCAATAACCAACATAAAGTGTAAGCATCTAAGCCAAATGGATGCTAGAGCAAAGAATTGCCCGATAAAGAAGAAAAGCACGCCGTCCTTTCTATCAAAGTACACCGGTTACGGGGGCGTAATAAGTCTTATACAAATCTAAGTCAGCATCGTCAAGTATGGCGATCTCAAGAATTGTGTGCGCCGGTCTTCAGTTCAATTAATGAACCTTTTGCGCCAAGAAAACTATTGAAGCCCGCCAGTGTTACTAACTATGTTCACCGGTATCGCAAGTGAAGCCCGCCGATCTTACCTCAAGTGCGGCATACTTCAGAATATGATCAGTCACAGTTAGCATATAAATAGAGCCTCAATCCGTCTCAATCAACACACCTCTCATCCCAACTATTACAAAAGCTCTGCTAACTCTTTACCATTCGAATTACATCAATTGGAGTGATCAAGTGAAGCTAAAGTTCCAAATACGTTGAAGTACTATCTTGGTATTGTTATAGTGATCGCTAGTGACGGTAGCTCAATCATTGTAACTAATTCAGGAAGCATGTCTCTCATTTCAAACGAATCAATCACTTTAAGCATGATTACTAAAGCCATGTTAGGCTAAACTCCTTATTCTTGCTTTGATATGTTAATATAATAAGGTGATTGGTTGTGATATGATCTCATTTGATTTCTTGTTTATGTTGAAACCTTGTTGTGTTCTAAACTCATTATCCATTGTTTATCACTTTTGATTATACTTGTTAATTGGAAAAGGTCGAAAAACCAATTGGTATTATATAGTTTTCGAAATATGTCTATGTGTCTTGATCAATTGGTTGGAGAAATCCGCTCTTGTTAAGTTATAAACAACAAAGTTTACTGCATTGCAATTAGTTCTTGAGCTTGTTACCCACTCGTTCAAGTGCTAGTAAACATAAGTCTTGAATCAAACTAGTTAATCCGTGAAAACGTAATTTTGACAGAAACAACTAATCATTGGTTGAACTTACTCCATCATTGAGATCATCATCATTAATCATTCACTGAGTTATAGTAACTATCCAAGTAATCATATTTGTCTCATATTTGAATCTCATTTAGTTTTTGCATAATTATCTAAAACGCTTTCTAAATCATCTTAAGTAGTTAATTGATATATAGAATAATCTCAGTCTATGTGGAACGACCTGGTCTTACCAAAACTCTTTACTATAAACGAGGGTTATACTTTTACCCGTGTGTTTTGAACTAAGAGAAATCGGTAGAACTAGTTATATAAATTTAAAGCATTCGAGACACATCAAAGTTTTTGGCGTCGTTGCCGAGGACTGGCACTTATTCTATTATCACTTATTTTATCATCTTAGGAATATTTGGATTGCATTTTGTGTTTAAACTGCTTGAATATTATTGCTCTGTCTCAACAAAACCGCCGCTTTTTCACAAACTCCGCCGTTTTTCAAACACGATCAGGCGTACTTTTCCTAAAAGAACGCCGCTGTTCTGGGAAACGTGAAACTCTTTCCTGGAAGTGTTACAACTTCATTCCATAATTGATTCAAATCACCAATTCAATTTACAACATAACCCAGAAGATAATTCCAACAAATCAAACTTATCAAACTCTTTTCGAAAAACAAAAATTTCCCAGAAGTGCACCGTACTTATCACTAAGTACGCCGTACTTATCACATCAGAAACAAGAATTCAGTTCATTCGAATTGAATCTTGGTTTTTCGGTCACTATTACCCTTAGCAGCCCAGTATTGGATGGTCACACGATCCTCCAATGCAGAGCTTGCTAGTCCTTTATCCGAACCCGAACGAACCATAAACCGAAGACGTAGACGTAACAAAAGAGTTCCATTCTCACAAAAAGACTTAAGACCTGAAACACCGAAAGAGATAGTTCCTGCTATCGACGACCTTTCTCTTTATCTATTTTTCATAAAATTCATCAAACTTCACGATCCAATGGATGAAACCAATAATGAACCTATGTGGGCTAATGAGTGAACCATTGCTCCTACCCCTGGTCCTGCAATCACTTTGCCTGACACCGCCAACGAATTCGCCATCAAAGGCAATCATTTGACCCTTGTCAAAGGTAACCAATTCGATGGAAGAAACAAAACCGATCCTCATAAACACATCCATGAGTTCCTTGGCATTTGTGAAATTTTTAGATATGGAGAAACCGATAATGAAGCCGTCCGGCTTATGATGTTTCCATTATCCCTGACTGGGGAAGCAAAAACCTAGTTAGATGAACTCGACGAATGAACCATAGCAACATGGGACGAACTTCGTACTGCTTTCATAAGCCGATTCTTTCCTCCAGCATTATTCGACTGACTTCTTGGGGAAATCCGTGCTTTTTCTTAGCAAGATCGAGAAACTTTGACCGAAGCATGGCTATGAATGAAAGAAATGCTGAGGAATTGTCATGGACATGGCTTAAGTAAAGGAAACATAATCAAAATCTTTTACCATGGACTTGACGAGAGCACGCAAGAAACCTTGAATGCTGCTGCAGGAGGAATATTCCTATACAAAACCCCGAATCAAGCTTATCAACTACTCGAAGACAAAGTCTTACTCAAATATGATTGGGCTAAAAATAAAAAACCAAAAACCTCTCTTCGCAAAACTGTTGCTTTCGCCGATGAAGGTAGCAATAATTCTGATACTGATAAAATTATGGCTCGAATGGATGCCATGACCCTCAAAATGGATGCTCAGTATAAAGAAATGAAAGAGAAGCGTGAGAACTGCAATAATTGTGGTGGAAATCATTCAACCAAAAATTGTAATGATGATGATACGCCCATGTCTCGCGAAGAAGAAGCCAAGTTTATTCAATCGTTTCGAGGCACTCATTTTTACGGTGACTATCATAATCGAGATCAAGATAAATGGCGTACTGACGAAAGATCGGAATATAATCGCGATCTACCTCGATCATCGCAACAATCCACAAACACATTCGTTAAAAACATATTCACAGATCTCAAAGAGAAATTAGGTTCCACAACAAGAAACCACCAAGCTTCTATCCAAAATCTAGAGGAGAAATTTGACAGATTAGCTGAAAAACAAGCTGGTCGATCTCCTGGATCACTTCCTAGCAACACCACACCCAACCCAAGAGGTGGTACCTCTAGACCTTATGTGGAGTTTGTTATAAATCCTTAGATCGTTTATAAATCGAGATTGTTTAGATCTCATATATGATTAACAATAACAAAGTTCATAGAATATGTATAGCGAATTAACATAAGAACAATGTAATTGTAACAAGGTTTTTCTTCATTATCATTCACTAAAAGCCTCAATTCTACATGATCAATTGTAGAATGGTTATCTACCTATAACAGGAATCAAAGATCCTTGAGGCTAAAAACTAATCTAGGCGTTTACTTTAGAACACTCACACCTAGAACACACACACTTTAGTCGACTACATTTTTTATGTGCACACCTAAAACCTATGACCTATATCTCTTTATATAATAGAGATATTAGGGTTTACAAAGGACTCATAACTGTATTAGGAAACAAATCTTCTTAACTTTGATCTTTATCATCCAAAGGAATCTTCTATAATCTTACATCTTTTGTAGAATTCCTTCTTTGTCTTTTAAATCCTTCTTGTTTCATATTTGCTTCATTATTCTTTTATTGTTTTGTATTATCAAGTCAATATAATTCCCAACAATCTTCCCCTAGTTGATAATTACAAAAAATTCTTCTTGATCTTCCATGAATGAAACCATCTTTCCCTTAAGCTCAACTCTTGTGAACTTACATAGCGTTATTTGTTAGTTTCTTAATAGGTTCTATGGACTTTCGATACTTAATTGCATGAAAACACATTTCAGGTCCAATAGACAAAGAACTTCAAGAACCAAGATAAAGTGTAAGCATCTAAGCCAAGTGGATCCTAGAGCAAAGAATTGCCTGATAAAGAACAAAAGCACACCGTCCTTTCTATCAAAGTACGCTGGTTATGGGGGCGTAATAACACCCCAACCCGATAAGGGTAAAGATATCACAATAATGGTTTCATATCAGATCAAACAAAGCATACATCTATAGTAATACAAGAATTCTCAAAGGATACAAATGAAATACAGAAACTACAAGGTTACAAATGAAACTTCCAATAAATACTAATTCCAAAAATAATAACTTCTAGTCATCTCTAATCCAGAGTTGCTATCAAGGTCTTCTAAATCCAAGGTTCTCTCCACTCATACCCAGCTTCCTACTAAAACCTGCCGCAGGAAAAGAAATGCGGCTGAGCTACGAGAGCTCAGTGAACAGATACATAAACAAAGTAATGATAACGAAACAAAAATAAGATATGGTGCAATAGGGAAATATCATAAGGTATAACAATTAGAAAGTATAAGGAATAGGATAGGATAGTAATCCACCACGAGCCCAGACAAATCAAATGTAGTAACCATATCTTCATAATCATATAGAGGGGAGACCTCTCAGATAATCAGATAATATGAGGGGTGTCCTCATTCTTCAAATTGGAGTGATCAGCTCCCAGATATATGTGAAGGGCATGTATTGCACACAGTACCAATCACCAGACAATAATAAATCAGATAACAGATAATCCACTAAACAGATAACAGATCTAGGATGCATCCATACTCCCCTGCAGACAAATCGTGGCCATATATATACTTGAGCTCATAACAGATAACAGATAAGGGACGGTGTGGAACATCACTCAACAACACTAGAGTCATGCCATTGGTGCATCAATGACATGGCCATGTTACCTTCATGGCTAGGGTCACAAATTTTGGCTCGGGTATCAAACTAAGAGTCAAATATCATATCAAATCAGAATGTCATATCTAAAGGTTCATAACAAATGGTTCATAACAGATGGTTCATATCAAATATCTCAGAAGTAATATCAAAGGTCCAAATCAGAGTTAATCAGATCAAGGTTTATAAAGTAAAGGATCATAGCAAAAGTTCACAACAAAAGGGTACATAGCAATGGCTTCGGGAATCTTAAACGAATCAGAATTCAAAGTCAAAATTGAGGGAATAAGACACCCTTACTGAAAAAGGGCAGAGTATCTGTACCTTATACCGCAAGTGAAAACACAACAGAAATATAAAGGTCGGAAGCAAACTCCATCTTCAGCGAATCTACACGAATTCATGACTGTCTTATTAATTCAGATTACTTATTTTAGTCGTCTTTCCATTTTTTAGTAACTTTCCTTTTTAGATAACTTTTCGAAAATAGCAACTTTCCATATTTAGCAACTTTCTATTTTTAGCAGTTTTCCATAATTAGCAGGTTTAAATATTATGATCAGGTTAAGTCATTAATTAATTATTATTATGGAAATAGGGTTCATTTTATCAAGTTATAATAGTTTAGGGTTAAATATAACAAGTTTCCATATTTTAGGGTTTTAATTGTAAATACACCAAAGTTAAAGGTTTAAAATGAAAATACCTCAAGTTACTCATTGAATGCATAAGTTATTCAGAATTACACATTAACCCTTTATGTTTCACAATTTTACAGATTATACCCTTTTAGTTAATTAAATTACAAATTAAACCCTATAATTACACAAATCACCATTTAACCTTTACCATATTTATATTAACACATCAAGCCTTCTATTTTACCAAATTATAGAATATACCCTTAATTTAATATGTGGTACGAATGCCCCTTTTAAATTTCATAATTTACAAAACTAGTCCCTTGAATTTATAAAACTATAATTCGAATTACAAATTATTAATAATTACATATTAAGCCCTTAAATATCCAAAATTACACATTACACCCTTTATATCATTATTTATATGAATCACCTTTAAGTTTCTAGAATTTACACTTTTAGTCCCTCTATTTTAATTAATTGCAATTCAAATCACAAAATTACCAAATGAACCTTTTACTTCTAAAATTTACACAAGATACCCCCATATTATATTTTATACGAGTTACCCCTGATCCAAAACATGTTACAAAAAATAACCCACAAGTTTCAATAATTACAAAACACACCCTTTTTCTTTTAAATTTTCAATCGGTAACACTTTTAAATATCAAACCCTAACCTTAACCAAATCCAATCATCACCAATAATTAATACAACCTTATAAATGCATTAAATGCTCAGATCCGTCATCAAAACATGAAACCCTAGGTCTCACGATTTTATTTTAATTAAAAACCCTTTTATTCTTAAATCCGATTAGTAACAAAAATTCACCATGACTAATACAAGCTTCGAAAAATGCAAGATCTATTTTTCCAGAGTTATATGATCAGTATAGAACCCATAAAAATTATATACAAAGCCCAAAAAAATCGTATAGCTTATTTTAGATCTTATGTACGTTTTTGATATATAGAATTATCACGACTTATCTAGCGTGCATGGATCATAATAAGTATTTTATTCAGATCATATGTGATGTAAATAACATAGGAAAAATACCAGGTTAATTTTAGAACGAGTAGATGAGGCGTACGAATTTTGTACCTCTCGCTAAATCAAACCGACCAAAGAAAAACTCCCACGTTCGAACCAATGAATCCACGACCTTAGCACTATTTTTTCCACCTTCCTTGGATGCGTATGAATCCAGGAAAAATAACCACAGCCTCCAGAAAAATCGTGAGATGAAGAGAGAGTTTTTGTGTGTGAGATTTAGGGTTTTCGGTAGGATCAATGGGGAATTAATTAAAAACCATGTGATATGGAGAAGGGAGGGCATGATTTTCGGCCCATAATGATAGATGGGATCAATTTTCTGATTTGCACAAGTTTCCTTTTTAAATCTCAATGTTTATCTCCTTTTATTTGATTTAAATTAATTTAAAAATATATTAACATATAAATATAAGTAAATTTTCGGCCCATTAATGTTTAAGTGATGAGACAATATTTTTATGACATGTAAGATATTAAAATGTAGTAACAAAATTTACCTTACTTCATATGTTGGTCATTTCCAAAGGTTTAGGATTTATTTGGTGTTTTATGTACTCTTTAATTAAATTTAAAGTTTCAGGGCAATTTGGTCATTTTGCATGTTTTGGATTTTTGGGTATTACAGGTGTAATAAGTCTTATACAAATCTGAGTCAGCATCGTCAAGTATGGCAATCACAAGAATTATGTGCACCGGTCTTCAGTTCAATTAATAACCCTTTGGCACCAAGAAAACTAATGAAGCCCGCCGGTGTTACTAACTATGTTCGCCGGTATCGCAAGTAAAGCCCGCTGATCTTACCTCAAGTGCGGCGTACTTCAAAATATGATCAGTCACAGTTAGCCTATAAATAGAGCCTCAATCCGTCTCAATCAACACACCTCTCATCCCAACTATTACAAAAGCTCTGCTAACTCTTTACCATTCGAATTACATCAATTGGAGTGATCAAGTGAAGCTAATGTTCCGAATGCGTTGAAGTACTATCTTGGTATTGTTATAGTGATCGCTAGTGACGGTAGCTCAATCATTGTAGCTAATTAAGGAAGTATGTCTCTCATTGCAAACGAACCAATCACTGTAAGCATGATTACTAAAGCCATGTTAGGCTAAACTCCTTATGGTTGCTTGGATATGTTAATATAATAAAGTGATTGGTTGTGATATGATCTCATTTGATTTCTTGTTTATGTTGAAACCTTGTTGTGTTCTAAACTCGTTATCCATTGTTTATCACTTTTGATTATACTTGTCAATTGGAAAAGGTCGAAAGAACCAATTGGTATTATATAGTTTTCGAAATATGACTATGTATCTTCATTAATTGGTTGGGGAAATCCGCTCTTGTTAAGTTATAAACAACAAAGTTTATTGCATTGCAATTAGTTCTTGAGCTTGTTACCCACTCGTTCAAGTGCTAGTAAATATAAGTCTTGAACCAAACTAGTTAATCCGTGAAAAAGTTATTTTGACGAAAACAACTAATCATTGGTTGAACTTACTCCATCATTGAGATCATCATCATTAATCATTCACTGAGTTATAGTAACTATCCAAGTAATCATATTTGTCTCATATTTGAATCTCATTTAGTTTTTGCATAATTATCTAAAACGCTTTCTAAATCATCTTAAGTAGTTAATTGATATATATATAGAATAATCTCAATCCCTGTGGGACAACCTGGTCTTACCAAAACTCTTTACTATAGACGAGGGTTATACTTTTACCCGTGTGTTTTGAACTAAGAGAAATCGGTAGAACTAGTTATATAAATTTAAATCTTTTGAGACACATCAGTCCTCTTCTGTAGCTCATGATTTGTCAATTGAAAATGGGAACGTGTGAATATGAGAATGACGGCTCGGTCACCTCTCCGATACTTACTCCAAGCGACAGCTACTATTCATTCTCATAATATTTACCCCTTTAAGGTTGTTTTATTATTGGTATTCTTGGTTGGGTTATGTTATTAGTACCCCTCCTGACACACTAAAAGTACAAATATTTTGTGTTTTGTACCTCCTTTGACCTTTTGTTTACAATACAACACAATTTTTTATTTGTTTCTATTCCGTATTTTTTGTCCGTTTAATAACTTTGACTTGTTAAAATTTATAATTTTTATTCCGCACTTTCCGTTTCATAATATAAAAATAATAATGATAATAATTAAAAAAAATAATAAAAAACCCCAAAGCCATGGAGGGTATTACTTGTAAAAATAAAAGGGTCTTTATAACCTAACCTTTTTTTGTTAGCAAATGTGATGAGACTGTTGGTCATGCTTAGTTTGTAATCTTGACTTGTATCCATGTGACAATTATTACAGTTATTAGTTCTCCTTGTGCAGGTGCAGGTTCTTTTTTCATTTTTAAGTTTAGTATTTTCCTTTGGGTCCTGTCCGCACTTAATTATCTTGTTTAAGTGTGGCGGGACGCCTTGCATTGTACTTTGTTTTGACTTTTCGAGGTTATTAATAGTATGTTGTCTTTTTAAAAAAATAACTTGTGAGAAATGTTAATTGTTCATTGAACAGTAAATATTCTTAATAAATGGCAAAAACGGTCCCTATTGTTTAATATTTGACAAAAACGCTCCTTTTCAGAAATGGCAAAAACAATCCATGATGTTCAATGAACAGTATCATAGCCGTATCATGTTTGGTCAATCAAAGGTGGGGGTGGCAATTCAGTCGTGTTTGGGTTGACCTGTTCGGGTTCGCGGGTTGGCAGGTTAGTATGACTTCTACCCAAACATGACCCGTTTATCAATCGTGCCAATAAACTCAACCTTAACCCGGGCCAGTGTAACATGTTTGTGACCCGTTTAACATGTTTAAGTAGATAGGTCGAGCGGTGATGGGTAGATAGTTTGTTGATTTAACTAGTTTAAATCCAAAAATAATATAACGATTTAAAAAATGATAAAAATAACATACAAATAATTGTACAATAATTTCAATGATATCCGAATTATGACAATAATTTATTGTATATTAAGTATATAAACAAATACATGTAATCCCTTCTTGGTCCACCCAGTACACCATCATAGGAGGTAATGGTTGGTCTTCACTCAAGGAGTGCGTTCACAAACAACTGAAGCCATTTTTTAGTGATGGAAATGTAGGTTGTTTGGCATAGCCCTTGAGTGGAAGGGATATGGGTTCCTAGTGATGCCATTCACATATCTTACTTTGATCAATGTCGATGATGGTTGAGTGGTCTTGGCGGGAAGGTGTAATGGAAATATAGCTAGATGGTATGGTGCTTATTAAGGTGAATTCAGGCGTTGAAAATGGGTATTGCAGTGATGTGAATGATAGCTATGTATCTGCTCTGTTCAGATGCTCTGTCTGAGATCTGTTTTGTCAGACATCCTAGTAGCTCTATCTGATATCGGTGTATGAGTAGTGTTCTGTATTTGTGATTGTTTGTAGGGCAAATTCTGATATGGGAAATGCCCATAGTAAGTATATGTTATTTTATGATAACATCAAATAGTCCTGATATTTCAATGTCAATTTCTCCCCAATATGCTCATTATTTGTATCATTTTACTTGAATATATACTCTTATTTGTTAATATTTCATTTTCAGGTTATTAATGAGCATAGGAACAAAAAGACGTGGAATTGGAAGGTTATTAAAGAAAATATAAATGAGTATGCTGGCCAGACAAGAGTTACGGCGTAATTCCCTACTCTACTTACGTCGTAACTAAGATTAACACTAGAAGACCAAAGTCAACACAGTTCAAGGTTACGGCGTAACTCCGAAACAAAAGTTACGTCGTGTATATTTCAAGACTTAAATGAACTTCATGGTCAAGATACTTATGCCGTAACTATTTGCAAAGTTACGGCATGACCGTTTAACGAGAGTTCTACGATCGTAACCTATCTTTAAGTTACGACGTAAGGTTATTATAATGGATAAGATCGTCTGAGATACAAAGGTTACGGCGTAACTAACCCTAGTGGTTACGCCGTAACTAAAACGAGGCTATAAATACAAGCCCTAATTCCGCATTTTTACACATCTTCTCAACACACAAAACCAGAGGACGATTTAGGGCTTCAAGAAGGACGATATTCAGCAGCATACAAGTCATTTCCAAGGGAGAATTCATGCCATACACTTCATAAGTTTTAGTATTTCGTATTACATTCTTGTATTTAATTTCATGTCTTCATTCATGATGTTAAACATTGAATTTTCTGCATGTATTAATATGATTGGCTAAACACCTTTGGTGTTAGCCTAGTTATGAAATTGTTATTGCTATGAGTTAGTTTTCTAGTTTTCGTATCACTTTATATGTATGTTTTCTTTTTTTATTCGTGACACCCTTGTTTTGGTAGTATGGATGTTTGGTAGTATATAGGACACTAGGAGAATTGACCATAGGACCTTAGTGAAGTAGATTGTGAATAGTGGTAAGAATTGACCATAGGACTACCACTATCTTGTGTGAGAATTGACCAAAGGATCACTTACCAAACGGAAGTACTTAAGAAGTTAGGGGGAACCTAAGTTCCGAAAGGTCGGGTTTCGTAGAATAAGTCTTAGATCGTAGCCGTGCTTAATGACTCTTCCGTAGGGTTAACCCACGAACTCTCGTAATCATTAGGTTACGGAATAGGACGCTATGGAAAATAGGCTAGACAAATCTACCTAAGGAGTCTAGTGACTTTAACCCCCATATGGAGCGATAGATAACACTAATTAGAAAACGTAAACATAGCATAACAAGATTAGTAATTAGGCTATCACATTTCTCCCTATTGATTCTCTCTTCACATTTAATTTGCTTTCATTTTATTTTTGTAGTTTCATAATTAATCAATTCAAAACCCCCTTTAAAATCAGTGACATTAGAACTTAGATTAGATCCGCACTCATAGCTCTTGGGACGACCTCGGCTTTACCGATTGCTACACTACACACGACCGTGTACACTGCATGTTAGTTCAATAGGTAAACCTTAGGTAGACGAGACTTTATAAATATTAAAACCTGATCAGAAATCCTGCATCATTTTCTCATAATGTACATTGGTTGAAAGTTAATATAAATTCACCTTTTGCACAAAAAGTAAAAATAAAAATACATATAATCCAAATGCAACATAAATAATCCAAGTTATATATTTTACATACTTAAATGGATTCAAGGGTTAATCTGTTTAATATTTACTCAACCCAGACATAACCCAATTATTAAATAGGTTAGACAAGTCAACCTGTTTTTTAACCAAACTTGTTTAACTTCGTGTCGGATGCTTGTTGTTTATCGTGTTTTGTGAAGAATTACCACCCCTAATAAGGGTGATATACTGTTATGGTGGAACTTGTAACATACTCACATAAACGTTGTCCTTCTAGCGATATTTTTTAACTCGTGTATTTTTCTTATTTTTCTTAAATTTCTTAGCTTGAGTGCCAACATTCTCAGACTTGATTGCATCCTCAAGTGATCTTGCAACAGCTTCTCGGCTTTCTATCTCCTGTTGACGCTCCGCAATACCCGTGAAGATTGGAGAACTGACAACAAATTTTTATAATATATTATAAGCTAAAGCAACTGATTAGAATTTTGAATCAATCTGTTGAGTCCAAGCAAAAAATTGTATGTTACCTCAACAGGGTAGAAAAGTCATCTTCAGATGCAGATGGAATATGTACAATGTGACAGTTGCCATTATTATTCACCGCAACAACCAAGGCCTCAAGTTTATCCTTCCTCCCTTCGTCCTCTTCACCAATGTTGATGACATCAAGAGCTATATTATGACTTTTTATGATCTCTCAAATCCTTCCCAAATGTTCCTTATCGCCTTCTACGGGACATAGAAAACAAGAAACACACAGAAAATATATAAAATGAACATAAAAAACACTACAACAAATTAGCCTTTTGTTCACGCTTTTTTCTTCACACTTTATGAACCGCGAACTTTTATTTCATAATATTCACACTTATAAATGTGGAAAAACAAGTGTGATAAATATCTTAAAAACCTTCACCCTTTTTATTGTGAAAACAAAAGTTCACACTTAAAATAGTGAGCTAATTTAGAAATTTTGTTTTCACATATTATAGTGTGAAGAATTTAAAAAAAACCTTCACACTTTTATGTGTGAAAAAAGATATAACTTTTATCACACTTTAAAATGTGAGATAAGTGTGTTTTTTGTTGTTGTTGAGAATGCTATCAACAAAAGATGATATGTGATGTGATGTGATAAAAGACGATATGTAATAAGATAAAAAATGCTATCAACAAAAGCGCATTACCTTCTTTAGTGTACCAAGATTAGTGTGAAAATAGGTTGTTAAACTACATATGCATATTGGCTAATGCTTCAGCAACGACGGATGGAATTTATTAACTAATTTTTGTTTTTGTGCTTGTTTAACTAAAAGTATTCATTGCATGTATTGATGTTATATATATGAATTTTATGGTTTAACTATGACTTGTTGTTATACTAGTGTTAGAAGTACTTTTAGCCGGTTTTTTTATATGTGACAGAGCACAATAACTAGCATATGGAAGTCACGGTTTACATGCGCAACTTAAATTTATCGTGTATAAATGACTGACCTGTTAACATACGTGAAATCACCTGACTCCCAATTTCTCTGTATGACTTGGTTTAATAAGCCATTTTGTTTGTTAAAACCTCTAATACCATACTTTTGGTGTATCCTGTAATGTTCACACATGCCTTCAAGCAAACATTCCTTTAGGACTTGTTTTTGGTTGGCGTCCTATATGCCCACCAAAGGTATAGTTACTTGAACATTGTATATGGAGTTGCCTCTATATCTTAAAATATGTTTCAAGAATTTTAATTGACTTTATATCTTGCTGACGGGTGTGAATATTATTCTCACATTGTGTGATGCTGAGGATTCGGTTGTGATGTTTGCACCATACTACCTCAACGGCTACATGTCATTCTAGATTACATGTGTCACCAACATTCTGGCAGGCCCTGGTGATCCAATTACGCTTCATCCAGATGCAGGTTAAAGCTTTATTAATGCACCTTTTTGTTTACCTCAGTTGTGTTTCTCAGCTTTTTTATTTATTTATTTATTTTTTTTAATTAAAAAACATTTTCCCGCGTATGCCAACTTATCTGGTTGGAGCACGAAGGGTCGCGTGTATTGTCCAGTTTGCACCAGTTCTACTTGTTTTACAAAAACGCTTACTAGCTTATAGTTGTATCAAAACATAATAAGCATTTAGTATTTGGGTCGCTTATAAGCTTATTATGGTTTTGACACTTTGATATGTAAGAAACCACAGAAAATGAGCTTCTCAAAAATAGGAAACATAAGCCTAGAAGCTTTATGAACATGTAAGCCAATGAGCTCCAAATTAAGCTTACCCAAGCACCCCCTATTCTAAATGTTTGTTATAGTTTGGTAGGTTTTTTTGTTTTGTATTGTTATTTTTTTGGCACTATTAGGATTTTGCTTACTTTTGAATCTGTGCAACAAGTGTGTGCAGTTGAGTTTGGTGCCTGCGGACGAGATATATATGTTAAGTCTGTAGGGTGAAACAATAAACAAAAGGTTAGGTATGTTGGTTCTGCAATTGATATTTCATACAATGTAATGTATCGGCTAACTGGATTTCATATTGTTTTGCCTTTAGACTGAGGAAGATGGAAGGGTTTTCCCGGTGAGTGATAATTAATCTACAATAGTGTACTGCCTTTTAAATGAAGCAAGGCGGAGAGGTGGTATTTTTGGTACTAGTGTTAAATATTAATATCATGACAATCATAATTAAATACAATTAACATCAAAGAAAACATGCGGAAGTATAAGAACAATAACACATAATTAATTAACTGAATTTAAACTTATGCTTACCTTAATGATTCTAGCAAAACAAGAATCAATCCAAACAACAATAGTGATGAACCCTAATTAGGGTTTATAAGGATTACACGAATTGCCCCTTACCGATTTTACTATTCAATCAAAGAATCAAACAATAGTGTGTTTGATTCACGTTCTTGTACACACGTACTAATACCAAGTAAATGTTTATGCAAGTAAAGAACACAAAACAATATTTTTTGACAATCAAAAAATTATGATCGACCCTAAAGGGTGTTAGTTCGATCGGTTTTAACACAAAGAAAAGAAGAGAAAGGCTTTGGGTATTGTATGTGTACAAGAGATGAGAATACAATAACCCTTGGCCCTCTATTTATAGTTTAAGAATCTTAGAGAACAAGTTAGGTTAGGTTTGGGCTTCCCCTCCCCTTAGGCCGGTCGAATTACACCTCCAAGAGGTGTTCTAGAAACTTCTTGATCTCTAATTAATTCCATCTATAAACCTTCCTTTTTCCGGTTCAACGGTCGTTAGTCAATATCGTTAATTACTAACGGTCGTTATATGTTTTGTGTATATAATAATTAAATATAACTTTTTATAAATAATTATTAATCATTTACTTTTCATACGTAAAGTGTGCAATCCCGTGATCTCGAGTTCGATTCTAATATACGACTACTAAAATAATGTCCACAAAACTAACAGCTCCCACTTTGACATATTTTAATAGTGTAATCACATCGGTTAGCGTCTTGCAATACGCCGATGCCTCTAGTACAACTCGAGTAGGTTTCCTGGAAAAACCTTTAATGATTCATTATTATTATTATCCTTTTGTTGCTAATACTACAATAAATAAAAATATGGATCTAAATCATTCTCTATTCAATTATTCTGTTTCTCGTTGTTTGTGATTGAGCAAGATTACCAAATCTTCTGAACATATTCAGGGGAGATCTTGGGCGGGGCCACGCAAATATCTTGTCAACCCTATGAGGGGCCCAGCAGTATTAAACTCCAAAATAAATTTGAAGGAACAAATTCTATCTTGACTACAAGCATAACCTATGAATTTTGCAACAATTCCGAAAACAATCCTTATGACTATCAGTTACGTATAGCGTTAAATTGTTCCACATAATGCACTACATTCATAACAGTTATCTGGTATCTCAAGTCTGAGGATAACTATTCATGATTTACTTAATAACAACATCCATAAATTAGCATCATGTAGTTTGAGATAAGTCCGATATTCAATTCATTGAATATCATGTTAATTTGGCATGTCAACGCATCAATATACTTTCAAGTATATTATACCAAAACTCGGATTTTTCTTAATTTAATGATATTCCCATATCATTAACTGACAATGGGCGATTTAGAATAACTAATTTATTCACGGATTAAACATGCAAATATAGGACAACAATATTAAATAATGATCATAAACATAACCAATACTTTATTTCATTAAAAAATAATAAATGTTTACAATATCCTTTATCCAAATACTAAACACAGTCATGCATGAAACTACTAGCTAATATAAGTCCAATGTCATTGGCAAGTTCATTAAGATTTTCTTTAGCTAAAGCCTTAGTGAATGGATCAGCTAAGTTATCATCTGTGTGAACTTTCAAGAGATTAATTTCTCCTATGCTGACTTGTTGTCGAACATAGTGATACTTCCGTAGAAAATGTCTGGTGCCCTTCCTGACACCAGTTTCATTGGCAAATATGATTGCAGCAGAATTGTCACGATACATATTAATAGGCAATTCAATTGAAGGCATAACACCAAGCCCTGAAATGAATTTCCTAACCAAACAGCCTCCATTGCAGCTTCTGAAGAAGTTATGTATTTGGGCTCTATCGTAGACATCGCAATTGTACTCTGCTTCTTGCTCCTCCAGTCTACTGCTCCTCCATTGATAACAAAGACATAACTAGTCTGAGACTTCGCATCATCTTTGTCACATTGCCAGGATGCATCACAGTAACCTGTTACATCAAGTTCTGTAGCTGGATTTCCACCATACACAAGAAACATATCTTTCGTATGCCTAAGACACTTTAGAATATGTTTAACAGCAATCCAGTGTTTTTCACCTGGATTCTGTTGAAATTAACTGGTGATATTTTGAGTGAATGCCACATATGGCCTTGTGCATCTCACCGCATACATAATAGATCCTACAGTCGAAGCATAAGGAACTTTGCTCATGCGTGCCACCTCTGCAGGTGTTGAAGCATATAACTCACTGCTCAAGCCATGTTTCACTTCCATTGGCAAATATCCTTTCTTGGAATTTGGCATATTGAATCTCTTCAATATTTTGTCAATGTAAGCACTCTAACTTAATCCAATTAACTGCCTTGATCTATCTCTATAGATCTTGATTCCCAGAATATATACAGCTTCCCCTAAATCCTTCATAGAAAAGCACTTTCCAAGATATGCCTTAACCTTTTGCAAACTTGGAATGTCTTTTCCCATGATCAATATGTCATCAACATATAGGATAAGAAAAATTACATTGCTCCCACTAGCTTTGTGATATACACATGGCTCATCAAGATTCTGAGTAAATCCAAACCTTTTGATTTCTTCATCAAATCTTTTATTCCATTGCCTTGATGCTTGCTTCAATCCATAAATGGATCTTTGAAGTTTGCATACACGGTTTGGAAATTTTGGATTTACAAACCCCTCAGGTTGCGCCATATAGATGTCTTCATCTAGGCTACCATTTAAGAAGGCGGTTTTGACATCCATTTGCCAAATCTCATAGTCATAGTACGCGGCTATAGCTATGAGAATCCTAATAGCCCTAATGTTAGCTACAGGAGAAAAGGTCTCCTCGTAGTCAACACCATATGTTTGAGTAAAGCCTTTAGCTACCAAACGAGCCGTATAGGTGTGTACCTTGCCATCCATGTCAGTTTTCTTCTTGAAGAGCCACTTACTTCCAACTACCTTGGCATTGGGAGGAAGGTCTACTTCAATCCAGACATTGTTATCTTTTATGGATTGCATTTTTCCATTCATAGCAACTACCCATTTATCCCTTTTAGAACTCTCAATGGTAGCCCTATAATTAGTAGGTTCATCAAGATCCCCTAATATAGTTTCCTCAACTTCTACATTAAGACATAGACGTTCATGAGCTTTCATATGTCTTGAAGACTTGGGAATGGGAAAATTTTCAACTTCAGGTGGAAGACCCAGACTCTCAGGTTCCACAGGAAGTACGCTAGTATTTTCATAAGGTAACGTATCTACATGATCATCTTCCAGATCATAAACTCTCCCACTGAATTCTTGAGATATAAGTTCCTTTTCAAGAAAGTCTTCATATCTAGCAACAATTACTTTGTTTTCAGGTGGGTAGTAAAAGTAGTAACCCATCATTTCCTTTGGGTATCCTACAAAGGTACACTTTACAGATCTCTGTTGGAGTTTATCTGCTGAGTCACGTCTAATATACGCCTCGCAACCCCAGACCTTTAAATAAGACAAGTTTAGGGCTTTTCCATTGCATATTTCATATGGTGTCTTATCAACCTTCTTAGTGGGAACCATATTTAAAATACGAACCACAGATTCTAAGGCATAATCCCAAAAAGATAAAGGAAGAGTTGTAAGATTAAACATTGATCGTACCATGTCTAACAATGTACGATTTCTTCTCTCAGATACACCATTTTGTTGTGGAGTATATGGAGATGTGAGATTCTGGACAATTCCATTCTCAGCTAAGTAATCTTTAAACTTTTGTCTTAGGTATTCACCACCTCTATCAGATCGAAGAGCCTTAATCTTCTTTCCTAGTTGCAATTCTACTTCTGCTTTGAAAACCTTAAATGTTTCATACACCTCATGTTTATGTTTAAGCAACTAAACATAACCATATCTGCTGAAATCATCTATAAAGGTTAAGAAGTAGCTAGCACCTTTCCTTGACACATGTCTAAGTGGTCCATACACATCAGTATGTATTAAACCAAGTAGATCAGAAGCCCTTTCCATATTACTATGAAAAGGTTTCTTAGTCATCTTCCCAGATATACAAGACTCACATTTATCATATGATTCATCATTGATACTTTTCAAAAGCCCATCATGTTGTAGCTTTTTCATGCGAGTCTTGCCAATATGAGTAAGTCTATAGTGCCAAAGGTAAGAAGAATTCAAGTCTGACTTAATTCTCTTACTTATGATATACATTGAATTAATTTTATTAGATACACAATCATTCATGTCAATCTCAAACACACCATCCACAGCAATAACATTAAAATAAAAAATACCATTTAAAGAAACATAAATTCCATTACTATTGATAGTGTGAATAAAACCCAAATCCAACAAACATGAAAAGGGAACAACACCTCTAATAATAGAAGGTGCATAATAACAATTGTTTAATGATAGTACTAAGCCCGAAGGCAAAACTAAATTAAACACTCCTATGGCTTCAACAGCTGCAGGTGCTCCATTTCCCACATGCAGATATTGCTCCCCATAGGCAAGCTTCCTTTCCACTCTAAATCCCTGCAGCGTATTACAAATGTGAATACCGCATCCAGTATCATATACACAGGAATTAGTTTTATCATTTAAAGTAAATAATTCAATCATAAGTAAGTTACCTTAAGTGCTGGCGTCCAAGTGCCTAGTCTTCTTGTTCTTACTTTCTCGCAACTCTTGGATATAAAGAGGACAATTCCTCTTCCAGTGACCAACTACATGACAGTAGTGGCAAGCCTGATCCTTCTTTGGATCATCCTTCTTCTTAGGAGGGTTTTTCTTCGGTTGAGGTTGATAAGTCATAACTTTCTTACCCTTATCAGCCTTTCCCTTTCCCTTACCTTTCTTGTTCTCATTTGGCTTGTTAATTCTACCCCCATGAATAGCAAGTACCTGGGGTGTAGAAGCCTTTGGTGGTAAAACTTTCTCGTAATTAATAAATAGTGCATGTAAATCAAAAACTGTCTTCCCCACGCAGTGCATATTGAAATTACGCACAAAACCAATAGATTCCTTAGTCAGGGATCTATTGATTAAGTTAATAGCAATGTCTTGTTCATAGACCTTGCCAAGTGCTTGTAGTTGATCCATGTAACCTTTCATTTTCAACACATGAGCACTTACAGGTTCACCATCTGCCTGGTTACAACCGTGTAGAGATTCCATCAAATCATAGACCTCAACGGTTTGTGGTTTCTCAAGCATTTTTTTGAGTTCGTTTAGCATGTCCATAGGGAAGTAATTCTCAAACTTCTTTTGTAAAGCATGTTTCATCGCTCCCAACATCAAACATGCCACATCATTATGTGTCTTAAACTCAGCTTTCCACAATGCTTTGTCCTCATCAGTTGAAGTTTCAGCAGTAGGTTCAACAGAACAAGGCTTATATAAGTATTCAAGTTGATCTGTCACTCGCAGGATGTTAGGAATTTTTAGAATATATTTATTTTTCATTCCTGCTGGTAGTTATATTCATTCCTGGTGGTAGTTATGGTTCCTGCTGTAGTTGGTTCCTGCTGGTAGTTCATTTTGTTTCTGCTGTTTAGTTAGTCATTGCTGCGGGTTATCCCGTATGTTTAGAATGTTTGTTAGAGTTATTTTTAGAAGAGATAGTGTATATCTCTTTACACGGTTTGTTATGAGCGGTATTAGGGTTTGTTAGTCTATAAAAGAAACCTGCAGCTAGGGTTTATGTATGCTTATCAAAAACATTATCATTAGTAAAATAAACGATCCATAGAGGATCAAAGTATTATAGTTATTCATTCTTCTTTAACTCTTGTGTTTAGTTTCCGCCTGAATACAAGTTTAATTCATAGAGATTCTCTTAGGCTGTTTGTGTTTACATAGACGGTCTACCAAGCTCATAAGATCTATCAAGGTGCACGATCCTACAAGTGGTATCAGAGCCTGGTGAGGATCTCTGACAAAGAAGAAAAAGTTCTCTAAACAATCTCTTAAACCCTTTTTCAGTGGAAGGCGACAATCCTGAAAATTCTGTCATCAATAATGAAAAACCTGAAACTTCACAAGTCCAACAACAAATAGTCACAACCACTGTGTCTAACAGTAATGCTAAATTCCCATACCTCAAGAAAGATGAGTACGAGATTTGGGCTATGAAGATGGAGTACTGGATCTCAAACAGTGATCATAACCTATGGAATGTGATCCTGAAAGGGAACGGCATGAAGAGAACAGGAAGGGATGAGAAAGGCAACATCACTATTCTTCCACCTATGTCTGCAGAAGAGCATATTGCTCTTCAAAGGGAGACCAAAGCAAGAACTCTTTTGCTTCAGGCTCTCCCAGAAGATCATATGGGTGACTTTCATCACCTGGATGATGCTAGGGAAATCTGACGTGCTATAAAAGCTAGATTTGGAGGGAATGATGAGTCCAAAAAGATGAGCAAGTCCATGCTCAAGCAGGAGTTCCAGGAGTTCAGGATCTCTGAGGCTGAAGGGATTCACAAAGGTTATGACATGTTTCAAAAGATCCTGAGCCAACTCAACCAGTTGCAGGCCAAGCCAGACAATGAAGACTGCAACACCAAGTTTTTGAGGGCTCTGCCTCCCTCCTGGTCTCAGGTTTCCATCACCCTTAAGGCAAGAGGTGGGCTCGATTTCATGAGTTTTGATGATCTTTACAACAAACTTAAGACCCTTGAAATTGACATCAAAGGGTATTCAACCTACTCATCTCACACTCCATCTAATACTGCATTTGTTAGTGCTACCAGTACTAACAAGGACTCATATGGTGGTAGCCCAACTCCCTCTTCTTCATCTATTTTCTATTCCCCTGCTACACCTAGAACACAGCCAAGATCTGGCAATGTGGTTGAGGAGGTCCTTCATTCATTTGTTGCTGATAGTACACCAAAACAGCAGCTTACTTATGAAGATTTTGACCAGATTGATCAATTGGATCTGGAAGAGATGGACATCAAGTGGCAGTTTGCTATGCTGTCAGTGAGGGCCAACAGATTTGAGAATAAGGCAGGGAGGAGGATCAAATTCGATGGACAGGAAGGAGCAAGGTTTGACAAAAGGAAGGTGACATGCTACAAATGCTCACAACCAGGTCACTTTGCTAGAGAATGCCCAGATAAGAAGGTGGATGACAAAACAAGGTATTCTGCTTTCAAGATTCAAGAATTGGAGTCAGAAGATCCCAAAGCCTTGTTGTCTGTGGATTCCATGCTGGATTGGGAACAACATGAGGTAGCTGATGCAGTAAGAGGAGCTGCAAAGAACTATGGGATGATAGCTGGAGCTGGAAAGAAGGAACAAGTGGCTGAGGATTTTGCTTTGATGGGCTACCCATCTCAGGTACAAAATTGTCCATTTGGTTGTGATGTTAAATATGCTGAACTGAAAAAGGAATTTGATTATATAGAGCCTCAATATAAAGAATTGTTTATTAAAGATCAAGCCTATAGAAACTCGCTTAATACGTTAGAAAAACAAAAGGTTTGGTACCAACAGAATCAGTTAGCTTATGAGGAAAAGATAAGGGTTTTGGAGAGAGACTTAAAGTACACCACTAATGAGTTAAAAACAAGTTGAGAGAGAATATGATAAGGTAATTTTAGAGAAAAAGGATTTACAAGCTAAGTTAGAAAGTGAAGAGATCAAATGTGCTTCATATAAAGAATCAACTAGGCTTGTAGATATATTGAATGCTAGTTCTCAGTATGTAAAGGCTAAGAGAGGTATGGGGTGTCCTAAAACTGATGACTCTTCTGAGTCAAGAAGATTTGACCCTACTCCTATAGGGGAGGATTGTTAGGAATTATTAGAATATATTTATTTTTCATTCCTGCTGGTAGTTATATTCATTCCTGGTGGTAGTTATGGTTCCTGCTGTAGTTGGTTCCTGCTGGTAGTTCATTTTGTTTCTGCTGTTTAGTTAGTCATTGCTGCGGGTTATCCCGTATGTTTAGAATGTTTGTTAGAGTTATTTTTAGAAGAGATAGTGTATATCTCTTTACACGGTTTGTTATGAGCGGTATTAGGGTTTCTTAGTCTATAAAAGAAACCTGCAGCTAGGGTTTATGTATGCTTATCAAAAACATTATCATTAGTAAAATAAACGATCCATAGAGGATCAAAGTATTATAGTTATTCATTCTTCTTTAACTCTTGTGTTTAGTTTCCGCCTGAATACAAGTTTAATTCATAAAAATTCTCTTAGGCTGTTTATGTTTACATAGACGGTCTACCAAACTCATAAGATCTATCAAGGTGCACGATCCTACACATGACAATCCTGACTGAACGATACCAATTATTGAAATTCTGAGAGCCAGTCAATTTTTCTCGTTCAAAGAATGATTTGAACGCAGAACTCATAGTAGTGTTATTGTTTTGAGCCATTTCTACAGATAAAGAAAGTTCAAACATTAGTATTTTCGATAATACAATTTTTCAAGAAAATAAACTACCCAAGGAAATATTCATATAACCATAGTATTTTCTTGAAAACTATGATCCAAATTATCATAGTTTCATTACATCAGTTGATCTGCTAGTAATGAAAGTCTACGATAAGGTAATCTGTCGAACAATAATTGGCAAACAATTTCCAAATCCTAGATCATTATGGGATTTATATTGGCAAACAATTTCCAATATAAGTATGTTTTATCCCCATCTTATGCCTTAAGTCCAAACTCTCACTTACAACTCAATTAAGTAGTCTAATTAAAAAAATGTTAATTAACATAGTCTCATTACATCAGTTGATCTGCTAGTAATGAAAGTATGAAATTACCTTTCCATTGTAATCTAATCCAAGCTCTCACATTATGTAAATTACAACTTCAAGTGTTCTTTTAATTAGATGGCATTAACTTAATTTTAAGGGTACTAGTTTTTTATGTTTATAATCAAAATATGTACGAAGAAGCATGCATACATCTTCGTATCACAAGTTTTTCAAAACCTTTTTATTTACCAATTTTAAGATAAGATTAAATCAACAAAGTTTTAATTGAGGTATTGGGTTCACCAATAAAAGAATTACCTACAATTATCGCCCACTATATCCATCTACTGCATGAGTCATAAAGACCTAAGTTATTCAGATAATTACCACAAAATGGAACGTGGAATTTAGGTCAATTCACCCTTAAGATGATTTTGTACACAAAATAGTCGTACTTGGTAGCTCCAATTTGACGCACAAATGAGCGTAGAAACAAATGTCAGCGCGAAGCTTATTAAAAACTCGTTCCTACTTATACCCCTCTTATAGTTTGTCACAATTGGGTGAGCCGTTAATAGTATTGGTACAAAAACTCATCACTTAATTAAAAGTTTATGACTTTAAATCTTAAAAAACATGTTATAAATTATAACCTTGCTAGTCTCGCCTGGGAGCAAATTATCGTGCTAAGCGAACCACTATCGGCACATAAGACTTTGCAAGATTCATAATTTATCACATCAAGTTTCACCATTATTTAGTCCATTTATTTTCTATTCAAAAATTACCCTTTTTTGCTTAAAATATGTCATACAATTAAACAAAAAACAAGTAATAACAAAAATAAACAACTAAATAACGCACATAACTTAACAATTAATTTATGTAAACAAATAGCCACATCTAAACTTTATTTGATAAAATCTATTAATAATCAATTCTAGGTTTATATTGTATATATTTAACTAAGACTATCACTTACAAATGTAAGTGAGTCACATTCATCGACGTATCGATTGCGTTAGTCATAATTAAATATACACCACATTGCACATAATTGATTACTTAATATATTGGAGTCTTCCCCAATTCGACATCTATCAATTAAATTACATGTGAAAAACAATTTAAATCATCACAACAATGAATCCATGCCAAACATGCACGTTTTCATGGATTCTACCAAACAATCAGCAAGTTGCCACAAGATCGCATACTAACACATAAACATGTTAATCTTAAGGTTCCTAATCAAATTAAATAACCAAACATAAACCCTAAAACATAATAAAGGGCAATCAGCCCTAAATTAAAAATTAGGGTTTGATTGGAATTAACCCTAAAATCGACCAAACATGTTAAAACACAATCAAGATTTGCTTTTTATGTGTTTCAATAATTAATTACATGTTATAACGGCTCGTGATGCCAATGTTGGAATATTAATATCATGACAATCATAATTAAATACAATTAACATCAAAGAACACATGCGGAAGCGTATGAACAATAACACATAATTAATTAACCGAATTTAAACGTATGCGTACCTTAATGATTTTAGCAAAACAAGAATCAATCCAAGCAACAATAGTGATGAACCCTAATTAGGGTTTATAAGGATTACACGAATTGCCCCTTACCGATTTTGCAATTCAATTCAAGAATCAAACAATAACGTGTTTGATTCACGTTCTTATACACACGTACTAATACAAAGTAAATGTTTATGCAAGTAAAGAACACAAAACAATATTTTTTGACAATAAAAAAATTATGATCGACCCTAAAGGGTGTTAGTTCGATCGATTTTAACACAAAGAAAAGAAGAGAAAGGCATTGGGTATTGTATGTGTACAAGAGATTAGAATACAATAACCCTTGGCCCTCTATTTATAGTTTAAGAATCTTAGAGAACAAGTTAGGTTAGGTTTGGGCTTCCCCTCCCCTTAGGCCGGTCTAATTACACCTCCAAGAGATGTTCTAGAAGCTTCTTGATCTCTAATTAATTCCATCTATAAACTTTCCTTTTTCCGGTTGAACGGTCGTTAGTCAATATCCGTTAATTACTAATGGTCGTTATATGTTTTGTGTATATAATAATTAAATATAACTTTTTATAAATAATTATTAATCATTTACTTTTCATACGTAAAGTGTGCAATCTCGTGATCTCAAGTTCGATCCTAACATACGACTACTAAAATAATGTCCACAAAACAGGGCAAATCTTTGAAAAAGCATCATACTTGTCGCAAAAATCTGTTTCGCGTTGCGAACAAAAATTCTGCAGGTTGTGAGTAAAAAAGTTACATAAATGGACTTTTTTTAAGCATTATGACCATTTTACCCTTCGAAGTTACATAAATGGTCCCTGTGGGTTTGCGAAAATTGCATCCACTGTCCTTACGCTAAATCACATAAATGGTCCTTGTCCCTACGCTAAATTGCGTCCAACGTCCCTAGTTTTTTTCGAATTATTTTTTCCCAACATTTTTTTCTCGAAAATATTTTTTTTTCAGAAATGTTTTTTCGAAAATATTTTTTTTTTAGAAATTTTTTTTCTGAAAATTTTTTTTTAGAATTTTTTTTCGTAAAGAATTTCTAAAAAAAAATTTAGAAAAATTTAATGAAAAAAATTTAATTTCGAAAAAAAAAATATTTTTCAAAAAAAAATTTCGGGAAAAGAATTTCTAAAAAAAATTTTGCAAAAAAGTTTCTAAAAAAATTATTTTAGAAAAAATAAAAGGAAAAAAAATTAATTTTTCTAAAAAAAATTAATTTCGAAAATATATTTAAGAAAAAGAAATGATTTCACGAAAAAAAATTCAAAAAAAAAATTTCAAAAAAAAAATAATTCTTAAAAAATATTTAATAAAAAGAAATGATTTCACGAAAAAAAAAATAATTCTAAAAAAAATAATTACGAAATAACATTTCAAAAAAAAAATTGCTAAAAAAATAATTTCAGAAAAAAAAATAATTCCGAAAAAAAATTTCGGAAAAAAAAATATTTTCGAAAAAAAAAGTTAATTTGAAAAAAAAATAGGGACGTTGGACGCAATTTAGCGTAGGAACAAGACCATTTATGTAATTTAGTGTAAGGACGGTGGATGCAATTTTTAAATAATCTAGTGTAAAATGGTCATTACAAAAAAAAAAAAATTTTTTTTAATTTTAAAAATTTGTCTTTAGTACGTAAAAATAGTCCATTTATGTAACTTTTTTACTCACAAGCTACAGAATTTTTGTTCGCAACGCGAAACAGATTTTTGCGACAAGTAATATACTTTTTCAAAGATTTGTCCCTCCACAAAACTAACAACTAGTAGCTACAATATATTTCAGTAACTTAAGTACATTTGTTTGCAATTCCAAAATGACCCCCTGGAGGACCAAATGTTGCACCACGAATTTGTTAGAGTTGATCTCTTTATCTCTGAGTGATTTTAGACACCACATTCATTATTAAATGATAGTAAACTGATTACTCGTGGGATAGTTGAACATATGTTACATTTATATATTCAAAGTTTATCATACTCGATGATGTCTGACTCTGTGTTTTTTACATCAGTTACACTGCAAACGGGGAAGTCAGTAACATCAGCTTCTACTATTGCTGGTGGCAAGTGTATGGTCAAGATTGAGAAGCGAACACTTGATTATCTTGATTTTGTCAAAGCTGGTTTATCTATTAATGGCTAGTGGCAGCAGTCATCAGGTTTTTTTTTTTAAGCTCATTAACATATCTATCTTAACATACAATAACTGGATTTAACTTTTTGATTCACCGTGATACTATTACAGGGTTATAATGGCTCTCACTTGAACTGATCATTATGCAGGGCAACTGATGCACTATGGCATATTTATAGTCTCGGTACCTTTGTACTTTATTTTTTTATATATATTTTCTTTCTACTGTTAAGTTGCATTATATCACTATTATTTGGGAATCTGAAAACGTGTTTATTGAATTCAGATGGTTGAGATGGTAAAGAAAGGATCGGTTTAGAAGCTGTTGGTAATTCACAAGCAATAACACAATCCTTATAATATATAAACTATGAACTTTATTATGAAATTGCAAGTATGAATACAAGGTTTTTCTGTTTATTCGGTTGGCCCTATTTATAAGATGTGAAATGACACACCTATGGACACACAACCTATCGACATACCGTTTCAATATAACGGTTATATAACTTCCTAACTTTAAGACATATACATAATACACCCTTAAACTTTATAATATACTATATTTAGTTTATATCTTCAACACTTCCCCTTAAACTAAATATAGTTTAAATGAGGTCTTCATCTTCATCTTTGTAACTGGTGTACAGTAACGTTGGCTCGTCATCCTCGTACTGAATCAGATTTGCCTCATCCTTTTCATTTTTCCATTTTGGACATTCATTGCTAAAATGCCCAAATTCATTGCATTTAAAACACTTCACGTTGCTCTTGTCCCGTTGTGGTCGACCATCGCCTTGACTTCTCCCGGACCCACGACCTCGTCCTCGGCCACGTCCAAAGTCTTTCTGGTTTGAGTTTCCACAACCGCAATGCTCACATTTATGGTGTTTACCCTTTTCCATAGCATCTTCCTTCGTAAATAGAAGTTTACCAGTCATGTCTTCCTCCTTAGTTTGCTTCTTTGTGCGTTCTTCGAAAGCCTTTAGTCTCCCCACGGCTTCTTGGAATGTCATTTTGTTCAAATCCGCAAATTGCTCAATCGCCGCTACTATCTGAATAAACTTTTCTGGCACCGACCCTAGAAGTTTTCGAACCTGTCTCTTTTCATCCAAAGTATGTCCAAGACTGCTCGCTTGTGAAGCAATCTCACTAATTTTTCCCGAATAGACATCGAGTGGTTCATTTGCACCCATTTTTAAAGATTCAAACTCTGACTCGAGTGTCTGAACGCGTGCTTCCTTAACCCTTTCAATTCCCACGTGTCGAACCTTTAATGCTTCCCAAATTTCTTCTGCCGAAGTAAGGCTTGCAATTTGCAAAACCATATTTTCTGGAATTTCTTGGTATAACATTGCAATTGCTATGTTGTTTTTCTTTTGATCAACTTCAGCGTCCGTTGTTGGTTCAACTGCTTCCCAGATTCCATAGACATTAAATATTGCTTTAATCTTTACTGCCCAAATCGTGTAATTCGTTGAATTGAGAACCGGGCATTGGAACGTCATTGATGTTCCACTATCCTTCGTAAGTTCGTTCTTATTTTTCTTGGATCCGTCGCCTTCCATTTTCTTTTTCTTCCTTCCTTTTCCAATCTTGATCTGATTGAAAATTTTACTTTCTACTCGGGTTTTTCCAAACCACTAATCCGGGTTTCTTTGATTTCTGGGCGTTTGATCAAACCCGCCTTGCAAATAATTGTCACTTCCGCCTGTTGCTAACGAAAACTATGTCCGCTTTTCCGCTATTGACAATCAAACCCGCTTATCTGCTGTTGATAATCAATCCCAATAATCCGCTGTTGATCCTGATCAATCCCGCTATTCCGCTGTTGATAATCTAACCCGCTACCCCGCTATTGATTATCAATCCCGCTAATCCGCTGTTGATCTTAAATTACCCTAACCCAATCTTCTAAAACCAATAATCTTCTTCTTTAAGAATCAAACTTTTCGTTTTTCTAAAGTATACCCACTTGACAGAAAAAACTATACAAAAATTTGAATCCTTTTTTATTCTTTCTAACAAAAGTTTTCCTTCCTTATAATCACCAAAACCGGTGATTTTTCTTTTTTAATCAAGTTTATCAAACAATTATTTCTGTTTATGTTGTTGCTTATTTGTAACTATCTAAACAAAAATTGTTTTCCCACTAAATAAAAAAACTATTACGAACAACTATAACCCTTTTTTTTTGGTTTTGCAAAAAACAATGCAAGACACCACTAACAATTGTTTGATATTCCTATTATTATATTTTGAAATAGCCCCACAGTATTTAAAACAAAAAAAATCAAAAGAAAAAACGTATCTTCGTCTTCCTTCTTTCCCCTGTTTTTTTGACTTCCTTTTGCTTTCTTGTTTTGGTTGCTACACACACAAATCGTACAACAACCCTTGTTTATTTCCAATGAGAGACAACCCAATCGAGTTCTTCTTCCTGATCGTTACACTCTGTTTTTTCGTGTTCTTAAATTTCCGATTAAGAACAATCACGACTCAAAACTGTTATGTCTCTGTTTCTGAACAAGAATCAAAATAGTGCCCTTCTGATCGATTTCCTTTTTCTCCTCGAATCGAATAAACCGCTCTGATACCACTGTTGGTAATTCACAAGCAATAACACAATCCTTATAATATATAAAGTATGAACTTTATAATGAAACTGCAAGTATGAATACAAGGTTTTTCTGTTTATTCGGTTGGCCCTATTTATAAGATGTGAACCGACACACCTATGGACACACAACCTATCGACATACCATTTCAATATAACGGTTATATAACTTCCTAACTTTAAGACATATACATAATACACCCTTAAACTTTATAATATACTATATTTAGTTTATATCTTCAACAGAAGCCAGGTTCAGAACACATGGAGTTTTTTTTATATGTGTATTTAGTGATATTGTATTGATATTATTAGCGACGTGCTTGTATTGATTGCATCAAAGAAAATGGAAGTTATTTTAAGTTTCTATTAATATTTTAAGTTTTTTTGGTATGTCATGTTGAGTTTTGTATGTTGTCACTAATATAATTGTGACGAAGCTATAGTGACGACTAGTGGCGACCCTAACTTATGTCACTAAACAGCATTAGTGATGACTTATAGACTATTAGTGACAAAAACATTTTTGTCACTAAAAGCAATTTTTCTTATGAATTGTTTCAAAGTCTTCACACTTAGAAGTGTGAAGAATTAAAAGCTCACACTTAAAAGTGTGAATATTTGTTTTAAAATATCACACTTGAAAGTGTGAAAATTTGTTCCAAAAATTATCACATTTTTGTTCTTATGCGATGGTATCAAAGTGATAGACAGAGCAACACAAAAGTAACTTTTATTCAATAATAAAGATCAATAGTCGGCACAGATTATGAACAATCAGTACCGAACGATTACAAGTAACAAGAAAGATCAAATGATCTTAATACATTAAACGAATACCGAGAATGAGAGAGCAGCTATGTATGAGGCTGCGTATTATGGATGGGTGTCTCTAACCCTAGGATATGGTTGCAATATAACAGCAATAAAGAAACTTCGCCCCCCCTTCATCTTTTATTCTTTGACACAAATGTCCTTGAACTTTTATAAGCAAGAATAGAATAACCACCTTTGGCCCTCCAACTATATCCTGCACACTAGATACACAAATGAGATAAAAAGGGGACAACATGTTTGAGAGACAGATTATATTGGTGTTTTGGAACATTCCCCCTTAATCTGTTTCCCAAACATGTCAAATAATTTCAACTTGTCACATAAAAATTTATGTTGATACACTGGAAGATGTTTAGTTAGAATGTCTGCAATTTGGTTTGAGGAGCCAATTTTTGTGGCACTCAAAACACCTTTTGCAATTTTTTCTCTGATAAAGTGAACATCTATTTCAAAGTGCTTAGATCTATCATGAAAAACAGGATTAACAGCCAGTTGCAAAGCAGATTTGTTGTCATATAACAGGTTAACAGGAAGATTAATGTTAACATTTAGGTCTTTTAAGATTTTTTGTTCCCAAATAATTACACAGGCTGCAATAGCCATAGACCTATATTCAGCTTCTGTGGATGATTTTGAGAGAGTGTTTTGTTTCTTGCTTTTCCATGAGATTAAGCACTTATTAAAAAACACACAGTACCCAGTTACAGATTTCCTGGTTTTTATACATTTTGCCCAATCTGCATCACTATATCCTTCAAGAACATTATTAAAACTGTTATGATCATACCATAGGCCTTTACCTGGAGCACCCTTTAAGTACCTCAGAACATTTAGAGTAGAGTCCAGATGTGACTTCAGGGGTGTATGCATATGCTGAGCAAGGCAATGAACAGAGTAGGATATGTCTGGTCTAGTATGGGTAAGGTAGATCAATTTTCCCAGCAGTTTTTGATACCCAGTTATATTATCAAGTAATGGGTCTTCTTTAGTAGGAATAAAAGTAAGCACAGAGTTGGGTTCCATAGGTGTAGACACAGGTTTACACCCTAGGAGACCAAATTCTTTTAGGAGTTCAAGACAGTATTTCCTTTGTGAGAGACAGATATCATTCCCAGTTTTGATCACTTCAATTCCCAGAAAATATTTGAGTGATCCCAAATCCTTTATATTGAACTTAGTTTTAAGAAATAGTTTGAAATGTTCAATTTCATTAACACAGTTTCCTGTAAGGACAATGTCATCAACATAAACTAACAGGGCTATGAACTTGTCATCTTTGGATTTTGTAAATAAAGAGTGATCACTGACAGATTGAGCAAAACCATGTTCTTTTAGAACACTGACAAGTTTTTCATTCCATTTTCTTGGAGCCTGCTTAAGGCCATAGAGAGATTTGGTGAGTTTGCAAACCATGTCTTTGTTATTTTCATCAGCAAAACCTTTCGGGATGGTCATATAGATATCCTCATCTAGCTCACCATAAAGGAAGGCATTATTAACATCAAGTTGGAAAAGAGGCTATTTATTTTTAACAGCTAAGGCAATGAGAAGTCTAACTGTAGCCATTTTCACAACTGGAGAAAAAGTTTCATTATAATCTATGCATTCTCTTTGATTAAAACCTTTAGCAACTAGCCTTGCTTTATATATGTCTATTTCACCATTGGATTTATATTTGATTTTCCAAATCCATTTGTACCCAATGGGTTTTCTATTAGCAGGCAAAGTGGTTATAATCAAAGATTTATTTTCATTTAAAGCCTCAATTTCAGCATTCATAGCATCAATCCAATTAGGGTCAAGAATAGCTTCCTCATAACATGTAGGTTCTACACTTTTATTCAGATTGGAAGCAAAACAAAAACTTTCAGAGTCTAGATTAGAATAATTTACAACCTTTTCTATGCGATATTTCACTTTTCCTTCAACAATAAAGTCATTAAGACTTTTTGGCATTCTAGTGGGTTTGGTTGACCTCCTTGTAGTGATGGCTGGCAAGACTCCTTGTTCAGGATTGGACTTATCAGAGTCAGGGTCAAAGTTGACATCAGTGTTGATGTCTATTGAATCTGTTTCAGGAGAAACAGTGCCCTTAGGGTGTGTATTCTCTTTTATAGAAGTTGCAACATAGTTACCATCCTCATTAAGAAGATTCAACTATGTGCCATCATCATTGGAAGACACTCTCCCTTCATCATCGGGTCTTTTAGGGTTGTCAACATCAAAAAAGTTTTTGTGGTTCAAGTCTTTTGACACACCAGTTTCAAACATCTATTTTTGAAGATTGTTTTTCATTTTGAAGGGAAAAACTGTTTCATAGAACTTGACATCTCTTGAGTAAAAGACATTTTTTGTTTCCAAGCTTAAGAGTTTATAACCTTTTTTCTCATTAGAATAACCAATAAAGACATATTTTTCAGACCTGCTATCAAACTTATCAGAATTGTTAAGTATTGTAGCATAATATAAGCAACCAAAAACCCTAATATGAGAGAGTGAAGGGTCATGCCCATACACAAAGAAGAAAGGAGATTTGCCAGACAACACAGAAGAAGGTAACCTGTTGATAATGTAAACAGCAGTTAGAACACATTCAGGCCACAAGTAAAGAGGTAATTCCCCGTGAAACATAAGGGATCTAGCCACATTAAGAAGATGCCTATGTTTCCTTTCTGCTATTCCATTTTGTTAGGGTGTGTAGACACAAGAGGTTTGGTGTAATATCCCTTTTTTATGAAAAAACTGTTGAAGTCTATTGTTGACAAATTCAGTTCCGTTGTCACTTCTAAAAATTTTGACATTACTTTCAAATTGATTTGACAGCATTTGAGAAAAATTGACAATGGAATCATAGACCTCATATTTTCCTTTAAGCATATAAACCCAGACTGACCTTGAGTAATCATCAACTATAGTTAAAAAAATATTTGTAACCATCTCTGCTAGTGATTTTATAAGGGCCCTAAACATCTAGGTGGACAAGTTGACCAATTTTAGTAGATTTATGTTCACTTAGAGGGAATGGTTCCCTGGTCTGTTTGGCTTTATTGCAAGTATCACAAAGATGATCAGAGTCAGTTGGATTATCAAGTTTAAGGCTGGGCTTAAGGACATGTAAGACTTGGTCAGAGGGATGACCAAGCCTTTGATGCCAAAGGGGTCTGGAAACAAAACATGAGGAAATGCAGTTATTAGAAACAATCTTACAGGCAGAGTCTACATCAAACAAGTACAGGCCATTGCATTGATTACCAATCCCCACATTCCTTTTTGTTGCAGAATCCTGAATATAGCATTTAGATTCATCAAACCCAACAAATAACTTGCTGTCTCTAGCAAGTTTATGAACAGATAGCAGACTGACAGTGTACTCAGGCACAACTAAAACATCATGTAAAGTAATGCAGTTATTGATTTTTAAATCACCAATTTTAGTGATTAATGCCTGGGTACCATTTGGATGTCCAACAGTAAGGCCAAGATTAGAAACATCTACCACATTAACCAAGAAATTTAAGGATACAGTCATGTGTTGGTTTGCTCCAGAGTCAACAATCCAGCCCAGACTGATTTTTCCTTTTAAACAATTTGTGTTTGCATTAAAGTATTTTTCAAAATTCAAATTGAATTTTACACTTCCATTAAAAAAAAGTTCCTGAAAAACATTTACCTGCCATGTTGGCATTGACAGAACTTTCATTGAGAAGACTCATAAGTCTGGCCATCTGTTCATTGGACAAGGAGACAGGAGAATTGTTGGTTATATTTTCTAAGTTAACTTCAGCAGAGGCATTGTTACTAGTGGCAGGTTTAGCATTGAAGTTCTTTTTATGACCAGTAGGGTAACCAACAAGTTCATAGCATCTATCAACAGTGTGACCAATCTTGTTGCAGTTAGTGCATTTTAGGTTGGGATTGGGTCATCTGTTGTTAGGATTATTACCAGAAGAAGAGTTTGAACCTTTGTAATTGTTGTTGTTATTGAACTTTTTCTTGTTATCAAAAAATTTTGATGCAAAGGCAGAAGCATTAGGTTTAGTTAATCCTGTCCCAGAGGAGTAATTCCTGTGGGATTCTTCCCCTGAGATAACAGAAAAAGCTATTTTGACAGATGGCAAAGGGTCTCTGGTTAAAATGTTGCTTCTAATGGGCACATAAGTGTCATCAAGCCCCATTAAAAACTGCATTAGCTTGATAAGCTGGTTATGTTTTTCAAAATGTTTTGCAGCATCACAAGTACATGCAGGAAGACTGATCATAGAGTCAAATTGTTTCCACAAAGAGTTTAGATTATTGTAATAATCAGCAAGAGAGGACCCATTTTGACTCAAAGAGTTAATGTTTTTGTGTATATTAAAGACTGCAGAACCATCAAATTTATCATAAGTTTCTTTTAATTCATTCCACATTTCATAGGCAGTCTTAGAGTATATGGCACCAGCAAATAATTCAGTACTTAAGGAATTTAAGATCTAAGTAAGCACAACAGAGTCACAAGTATCCCATTGATTGGCAAGACTAGCATTAGATACATCCTTTTTACAGGTTCCATCAATGAAACCAAGTTTGTTGTGATTTCTTAAGGCAAATGTCATAGCAATATTCCATATTTTATAGTTTTCAGAACCAGTTAGTTTCACAGACACAATGGGAGTACCACTAGTCAAAGTTGTGAAAATCGCGCCTAGGCGCTAAGGCGCACGAGGCTCTAGCCTTGGGGCTTTTTTTGGATCGAGGCTCACGACATGCATGAATCCCACAAAAAGCACGCGCCTTGAGGCTTTTGCGCCTTTGCGCCTTGGTGCGCCTCGGAGATGTAACAGGTTTTTGGGCTTTTTTTCTAAATATTAAGATAAGATACATGGGCCTTATAAGTTATATACATGGGCCTTTTAAGTCATAGGGTGAGTATTTGTATGATTTGTAAATTTGAACTGATTTTATGTTTATTTTATTGATTGAAATTTTCTTTAAGAAATTACTTTGTTTCATTAAGTATTTTTCTTTATTACATATTATCATGAAAATGTGGCATTATGACTTGAGTATAAATACGTTGCTTGCTTGATATTTTGAGTTAAATTGTGAGCTTTGTTAAATGTAAGTCTGCAAGTGTAGGAAACAAGCATATTTAGTCTGATATGAATTTTAATCTCTATATAGGTCATCGAGCCAAAGAGTTGATCCATTTGAGAAGTGACAACTGGTCCATTTTAATCTTTATAACGACAATATGTGTCATGTATTAAGTATTTTAATGTTATTTTGTATTATTTAAGCTACATAAATGGTCATATATGTTATAAAAAAACTTAATGTATTTAGTGCGCCTCGTATTCATGAATCCCGCGCCTTGGAGTGCGCCTCGCCTCGAGGCTCTTTAACCCCCTTTGCGCCTTAGTGCGCCTCGAGCCTTTCAAAACACTGCCACTAGTATCATTAGGATGCAAGTAAAGAGAATCACCAAAGGCAAGTTTCAAATCAGAAGAGGAACTCACATTAATCACAGTTTCATTATTATTAATGGGTCCAATGAAATCATCATCAGCCATAGAGAACACACAAATGAGAGACTAATAGGAAGATTATCAATCAAACAGACAGATAAGTCACAGATAAACAGCAGACAGATTAGGCAAGAACAGATAAATCACAGATAAACAGCAGAACAGGAAAGAACCAAAAAACCTCCAAACACCACCAATTACAGATAAACCACCAATCCCAAATCAATCTTCAACTATCCTAGCCTATCCTCCTTCAAACTAGAAAGATAAATAAAAACTGAAAAATAAAGAGCAGTATGTAAACTCACACCCAAGACTCAACGAGTAACAAGTCTGTGGACTGGGGTAAGCCAGAGCAGGTATTCGTACCGCTCAAATGGTGGCAGATCAAGATGTTAACTTACCCGTTTGCACCCACACAACTCGATTACTGTTGATCTTAAATAAGAAGGGATGAGACTTACAATGCTTTAGGCAGCGGAAAGAACAAGAACCAATCACAAACACCCTAGATTCACTTAGTCTAGGGCTGTTTATTATCCAATTATACCAGATATCACAGTGAGATCAAAATCCCCAAATCAGAAAAAAAAAAAAAAAAAAAAAAAAAATTAGGGTTCTAGGAGCAAACCCTAATTTTACAATTGAGCCTCAATAAGAATCAGAGCCACCAAGTTAACCACCACAGATGTCCCAGAACACAATCAATAACCACTGGAGAGATCAAGAACCAAGAAACCCTAATTTCCAGTGAAACCCAGAAATCCGGATTGGGGTTAATCAATAGCCTAGCTCTGATACCATGTGCGATGGTATCAAAGTGATAGACTGAGCAACACAAAAGTAACTTTTATTCAATAATGAAGATCAATAGTCGGCACAGATTATGAACAATCAGTACCGAACGATTACAAGTAACAAGAAATATCAAATGATCTTAATACATTAAACAAATACAGAGAATGAGTAGCAGCTATGTATGAGGCTACGTATTATGGATGGGTGTCTCTAACCCTAGGAGATGGTTGCAATATAACAGCAATAAAGAAACATCGCCCCCCCTTCATCTTTTATTCTTTGACACAAATGTCCCTGAACTTTTATAAGCAAGAATAGAATAACCACCTTTGGCCCTCCAACTATATCCTGCACACTAGATACACAAATGAGATAAAAAGGGGACAACATGTTTGAGAGACAGATTATATTGGCGTTTTGGAACAGTTCTCTATTAACAACAAACCATGTGTTGGTACTGAATTAAAAGTAGAGCTGAATTCATATTAGAAACGATGTAGAAGAGTCAATTAAGTTAGAGTTCTTCTTGATAGTAAATATCGATCAACTTGTGGGTGGAGATAATTTAGTGAAAACGTTTTGCATGTACAATCAATGGATATATATTTATGCTGTTGGGCTTAAAGTTGGGCTTATGTGATAATAAGACATTTCCAAATAATTAATAATTGTACCATAAAACCATACTAGTCATCAGGTCGTTTCGTAATTTTCGATGACCTTAGAAAATAACAATAAAGAGGCTCTAACACATTTATAAATTAAAAATAAATTATGTGTAAACTTGAATTACATGCCTCGTATATTTTTAATATCTAATATATTTATATATAGGACTAAGAAAAATCGGCTCCACTTGCACACTCCTTTGGCTCCTTTTTTTCAGTCAATTTATTCGCGTCTTGTCTTTTGTTTCTAGTCGACTATTATCTACACATCTATTATCTTTTATTTAATAAGAAAAAAATATATAGTCCTTCTATTGGCTAATAAAAGTCTAAATTGAATTGGTTTGGTCAAATTTTTGATAAATTCGGCGAAGAGCTTTGGTGATGAAAAAAAATTAAAATACACATGGTCTTATGAGTTTATGTTTTCCTTTTTTTTTTAATTAAGTGTACATAAATTTTATATTTTAATTGTTTAATATAATTTTATTGATTTAAGTGTATAGTACTCATTTTTTATGATTTTTAGAAAATACATATTTAACAAGTATTATTATTATTATTATTATTATTGTTGTTGTTGTTGTTGTTGTCATCATCATTATTAACTTGATCATAATACTAAAACCTCCGTATAAGTACCTGATAAATATCAAGGTAAAAAAAAGCGTTACTGAGTGTATGCACGAGATTAATTGTAACAAATATAAACATTATATTGACTGAATTTGAATTATGTTAAAAAAAATCAAATTCAACTACTTAAACAACAACATTATTAAACAAATTTTAAACCGAAGAATTATAGTTACAATATTATTATTAGTTGTCATTGCAATCTAATCCGCATTTAGTAATTATAATACCAAAAATTTGTAAATGCATGAGAATATATATATCAAAATAAGAATATATAAATATATATATATATATATATATATATATATATATATATATATATATATATATATATATATATATATATATATACACATATATAAACCAAAGGGCTTGTACCTAATAGTACATTTGTTGTGTGAGAAACTCCCCAACCAAATGATTGTGAGTTAAGTTCTACTTATGACATGTGAGGTGGTTGTTGTGTTTAAATTGTGAGATAGTTGGTTATCATTAAAAAAAAAATTAAGTACAATATATGAGTACACACCAAACAAATATTGTCATAAGGGTGGAGGGAGTGGTTTTACCAACACCTACCTTCACCAAATTTTCACATCATCAATACCTAATAAAAACCTTCCAACTCACACTTTATCAATTCACCACAATTTTCACCAATTTGGTGGCATTGGTTTCACCTAATCACCTAATTGCCACATCATTTTTTTTTTAATACATAAAATCCCACAAAAACTATATAAAATTAAAAACATAATACTTAAAAATAAACAAACCATTACATAATATTTAAAAAACCAAAACAAAACACTACATAATACTTAAAAAAACAAAAAAAAAAAAAAAAAAAACACTAATCGTCATCGAGATATGGCTAGTCTTGAGCGGCCACGAACTCCATGAGATCATACCGAAGACGATGATGGACGTCTTCGTCTAGTAACTCGCCTAGGACACTATTATCAAACACTCCGACATATAATAAATCCCCCTACCCTTAAACTAGTCCACATACATCATCTATACTTTATCTTTTTAACTCTTCCTCCCTGGTCTTTCTTTTTGCTCTTCCCCAACACATAGCTGCTATCATCAATCACCATCAATCAGCTTCTCTTCTTCCCAAACAAGGTCACGAAATTATCTAAGGTTCTTCAATGGAAAGGGACTTCAGCTGTAAACATACCTTCACAAGACTTTGACCTCAAAAGTAGGTTGTAAACTTTCTTCCTTGCTGCCTTTTTATCCCATTCGAATAACCATGGGGCATCACAAGTCCCCAACACAAATCTTATCACCTACTCACATCCCTCTCTAGGGTTTGAGCCGCCATCATTATCACATTCAACACAAATCTTATCACCGAGATCTTGGTTTTATTCGTCTGTGTTGTGAACCTGGATTCAGATCCGTTATTTCCATATATGTTGTACATGGTTTGGAGATAATCAGTATGTTTGGGCGTTTGCTCCTTGTTTAACCCTTTTTTTTTTTAAAATTCGAACGTTGGTGTGGGCCAACACTTCCCCTTTCTCAATCGGCAATAGTTACCGATTATATGGTTTGCCGAGCTTCACCAACATGGTGGCGGCGGTGTTACCGAGCTTTACCGAGCTTCACCGATGGTTTGCCGAGCCTACTCCCTCCAGCCTAATATAATTATTAGTTGTTCTTATAATATGAATCACACGTGCTATATCACAATCGCAAGACACTACACGGCCAATTTTTTTATTAAACTAAAACTATAAAATACTAGTAAATTTTATCATGTTTATTCCCCTATAACTAGTTTGGACTAAAAACGTTTTTTAAAAGTATGATATTCATATGTGATTGCCTGATTGGTCAACTGGCAAAAGTTCTTTATAGATCCAACTTTTATCATAGAACCCATCAAGCAATCTTAGTCACTCATTTTTTTTATCAAAATAAAAAAAATAAACTTTCACCCTTTTTTTAAAACTTAAATATCTCGCAAACCGTAAATCATCAAGCTACAAAAAAAATACCATTGCGACGAGAATTAAATTATCTATCTATAGACATGCATTTTTATATGCTTTCGACGAACTTTTTTTTCGATGAACTTTTTTTTTCCCAAAATTTCCGCCCAGAAAAATCATATATGATTCGTAAAAATCGAATCATATATGATTCGATTTTAACGAATCATATTATATGATTCGTAATATGATTCGTTAAAATCGAATTATATATGATTCTTACGAATCATATATGATTTTTACGAATCATATTTCTGGGCAGAAATTAAAAAAAAAAAGTTCGTCGAAAGTATATAACAATGCATATCTATAGAAAGATCATTTAATTCTCGTCGCGATGGTATTTTTTTTTTTTTTGTAGCTTGAAGATTTACCGTTTGCAAGATATGTTGTTTTTAAAAAAAAGATGGAAAATAAAAATGGGTGGCTATGATTGGTCAATTGGTTCTATGACAAATATGAGATCTATATTGATCTCATCTCTTAGTCAACTAGGGCATATGTGTTTTCACCAAAACATCCTCTTTCTTTTGAAACCGATTGTTGAATTTATTTTCTATTAAGTTGCATATGCATTTGTTGTATCGTATCTGTCTCTTCATCGAATTTTAATAATAATGGTCTTAAATTCAGATAAATCATTAGATTTGCATGATTCAAGATTATAAAGCTAAGGCCATTCAAAAAAAAAAAATATTATAAAGCTAAGACTGGTGACATCTATATGTGAGTATGGCATGGTCGTTTTATTTTCTAAACATTTGGCCCCTATTGTATGTTGGTTATTTACAACTCACAAAAGAATAATAAATGCATTAACAGAAAAGTGGTTAGAGCGAACAAGTTAGACTTTGAAGTAGCATTCAACGAGTCACAAAAAAGTAGGTCATTTACTCCACTTTGGTTATAACAAACGAGCTGTCTTCATTTTTTGGTTGAGTCTTATAGTGTAATAACCTCAATATTCTATTTATAAACTTATTAAAAGACAAGGACATCATATACGAACAACGTAGCAACCAAACTACAAGATATCAATGAAACCACAATATCGGTCAATAACTCTGTGTTTTTGACAAATATAATTCTATGTATTAACAGTTTACACCATCTTCAAATCTTCAATGATAGAGCATGAAAAAAACGTTGTTGCGTCAACACAACAACAATAATAACATCAGAACCTTAATCATTTGCAATATTAACAACGAAATCAGGGATTCACCAAAACGTGCACATATACAGTTTAAGAAATAAACACTTAATTGGTTTTATCAAAGTATTGAGTTATTGACATCGCAGCATAGAGCGATAATGTTGAGCATTGTTTTATAAAGAAAAACAATGGCTATTAGAACCATTTTGTATTTCTCATGTGTTTGGGTATCTGCAATACTAAGAGTAAACTATTTATTTATTTATTTATTTATTTTTGAAAGTTGAATTATATTACTCCAAAACAATATATAAAATTAGAGGTGGCCATTTCCCGGTTCTTTCAAAAACCGGTTCCGGTTCCTGGTCAAAGTCAACGAACTGGTTCCGGTTCGGGTTTTTTCGGATCTGAGGTGTAAAAAATCGGGACCAGTATAACCGGTTCCGGATCGATTTTAAAACCGGTTCCTTGGAAAAACCGGTCGAACCGGATCCAAAAAACCGGTGCTAAAACCTTAACAGTGGCATGCAATTTTCTCGATTCCGGGTTTTAACCGTTAGAACCGGTTTGTCTAGTGTCTAAAACTGGTGCTAAAAGAGTTTTGTGGAAGAACCTGTGCTAAAAGAGTGCTAAAACCTTAACATGGTGATGATGTTTTAATGATGATGTTGTTTGTTTTAATACACTAAAGATGCGTTTGGTATATGCCTATGGAAATGATGGAATGAGTTTCATTTCAAATAAAGATTTTTGTTTAATAAATCTTCATATCGAATATGATAATCATTGATATATTTCATACTACATACCACTCAAAAAGGCAAAGTATGAAAACTATCATATCTGAGGGGTTCATCTTAAATCTAAACTCATACTGATTGTGATTTATGAAAGTATACCAACCGCACTCAATGATAAAACTAAATGTAAAATAATGTAAAAAATAATGTGACACTAAATTGACAATAATAGGATCGCTTGACATAACTATATAATTTGCCAAGGTTTTCAAGATCGGGATCCTACACAGGATTATTTTCGTCTTTGCAAGATCGTGATCGTAAAATCGGATCGGGATCTTAAGATCCTAATATAATGTCATTTTCTTGATAGTTTTTGTAATATTATACAAATTTACAAATTATTATATATCATAAACGCAAAATTATATGAATGTTGTCATAAATTATGATTATGAAATGTTTAATAAGATTACCATGTTGTCTTTTAAATTCTACAAAAAATAATCCAAAAATATGCAGTTTTTTAATTTGTTATCCGAGAAAAGTAAGATCGGATCGGATTAGATCTTAAGATTCTATTGTCAAGATCGGGATCCTATAAAATCTTAAGCTTTCAAAGATCCTATGTAGAATCCGGATCATTTTTGCTTTGTAATATCATAAAATTCTAAAATCAGGATCGGGATATTAACGACTATGTAATTTGCATAACACTCAAAAGTGAAAACCATAAAAACACTTTTCTTTTCACACTAATCCGTATCACACGCAAGTTATACCCTTCTCAACCGACTCAAACCCATCATCACCCAACCCAATCTCATCATCCCACTTTCCCCTATAAATATCCCACACATCACCCCCCTTATTCACTTTCCCCAATCCCAAACCAAAACACAAATTAAATTCATAAAATTCAGAACTCAAAAAATCGAAACAAAAAAATCTACCGCTTAATCCCTAATTAAGGACTTTAATTTTAGTTTCCGGCTGTTGAATCACGTGATTTGCACGTGACTTGTGAAAATTTGATTTTCTAGGGTTTCTAATTGAAGAAGATGATGATGAATCAGGTGAGATATAATCGTAATCATAATCATGTTCATATGCTTAATCAAAATAGTTATTATTCTGATAATTTTCTGATGAATCAATCACAGGTGACGGTGAATAACCGTAGCGACGGTGGTTACGGCGGTGGTTATGCCACGTGGCAGCCGGTGGTTAATAACTCCGGTTATCGAATTAATAATAAAAATAGTAATAATAACTGGAAAATGAATAAAAGGAATGTTAATAATAATATTAATATTAAAAGTAACTTGAAGGAAATGCAGCAACAGAATAATCGATTAAAACCGAGACGTTTTGCGAAAAAGAAGTTTAGTAAATCAGCTCCATTAGCGCCTAGGAACACGACTTCGTTTTTAATACGTGCGAAAAAATCAGGAGGACTAGCGTCTTTAGTTTCGCCGTGTGCTGCTACGCCGGCTGTGTTGCCCACGCCTGTTTTTTCGCCGTCTAGGGAGGTTTTAGGTGACATGGCGAAGGAAGAGTGGGGTGTGGATGGGTATGGGAGTATGAAAGGGTTGATTAGGCTTAGGTCGAGTGGGAGTGGGAGTGAGGATGATGAGGGCGAGGGTGAGGGTGTGATTGATGTTGAGAGACGATTGGATCATGATTTGAGTAGGTTTGAGATGGTTTACCCGAGTAATGGTGGTGGGAATTTGGAGAGTAGAGTTGATGATCAGGATAGTCATATAGCGAGATTGGAAGAAGAGAATATGGTATTGAAGGAACGGCTGTTTTATATGGAGAGGGAGTTTGGTGATTTGAGGACTAGGTTGCAGTCGTTGGAGGTTAAGAAACAGAAGGGTTTGGAGAATGATTCTAAGAATGATTGTGGGAGTAACGATAATGATAACAGTGACGGGAATCAGTGTTCAGTTCATATTGAAGGTAATAAGATGGATAACATTGACGAAAACGAGGATTCTGTTCATAATGAAGACCATAAGATGGAAGACGAGGATAATGAGATGGTTGAAGCGAAAGAAAAGGATTTAAATGGGATGGTAGTTAATGTAGATAGTAGCAACATCAGCATTGAGCTAAGAAAAACCATTGACGATATGGTAGGAGATGGGGCCTGTGTTAGTGGGAACTAGGCATGCCTATTCTGCTAACTGAACTTTTGGTGTTTAACTCGTTTGTTTTTTCATTTCTGCAAATTGGTCATACATCCGTATTCATTTTAGTCGGGTCAGGATATTTTCTAAGTTTTTGTTTCCATGTTTTGTTTGACTTTGGTTTTAGGATTGAAGTTTAGGGATTATAGATGTGCATTTTGTGTGTTTCTGAACTTTAGGATTTCGAGTTTTATGAAAATGACTTCGGTGTAATTCAATGTTTCTATATAAAATTTGTTATTAGGTTATTATGTATCTGTTATGTTGATTTTTTTACACCTTGTTTTGTGGGTTAAAACTAAAGATAAAGGCAGCCATTTGTTTTAAAAGCTTTAACTGTTATAATGCATCTTCTGTTAGTTACCTGTAAAAGATGAGTATGTAAGAGTAAGACCCTTGATGACTTGAATTGTTAAAACTTAAAACTCTTTGAAGCGAAAACTCGTGCATATCTTTGCCCAAATTTAGACTCATATACATGTTTTGGAAGATAGAGGCTTAACTGAAAACAGAATATGCATATGACGCCTTATATTACTTTACATGCCAAACTACACCATTTATACCACTGTTAATTTATAAAACTCAGTTGACGTTGGTCATAAAGGTGGAGACAGGAAGGGGGTAGCCAAAAAAATTGCGAAAAAAATTGTAGTGTTAATTTTTTTAGAAATATATGGCTATTTTTGTAGGTGACCCCTTTGTAGGGTAGTTATAAAAAGTTTTAAATTTTGCCCCCTCAATCGTAACTTTCTGGCTCCGCCCCTTTGTCTTATATGTTACCATTGTAGTTTTAACTTTCTGGCTCCGCCCTTTTGTTTTATATCTTACCATTGTAGTTTTAACTTGTTTTGATACTATGATCATGGTTCTTTTGTGGGTTGTAACTGCATTTCTATTCAATAATAATATAACATGATTTTTTATTAGAAAGTTTTAGTTGATAGTTTTAGTAAGTATTATGAAAAAGTAATTTACTAAAACAAAACCAAAATATTGATGAACATATAAATAAAGGGGTGTACTAACCGGACCCTTCCTACACATGGGACCCGCCTACTTTTGATGAAATGTACAATCCGATAAAGCAGACAGTACAAGCAGCGGCAGCGGTAAAGTCAACACACCCTCCCTACAGGAAGGGTCGGTATATCTTAACCCATAAATAAAAAGTTTACCATCAATAATTTAACTTGACAAAACATTCGTTCAATAATTTGACTTGACAAAACACATGAGAAAACATTATGATTAATACTTCTATATTTTGAATTAATAATTAAATGGCACAAGATGGCATGAATCATTGTCCTTTTCTTTTCATCAATATCTTCTTTCCTTTTCTAACCTTTTTTAAACAAAGGCACCTGGCTTTTGAACACATCAATTTTTCTAAATCTTAACTTCTTAACTACATATTATGTGTTGGTTGAATGTTTATGGTATGTAAGTAATTAAGATGTTGTGATTAGATTAGTTAATTACAATGAACACAAAAACAAACCTAATATGAATTAAATTTAAATATATTTTACGGTCATTATTATGGGTGTTTGATGATCGAGTAAAAAGTTGATGTGACCATTGTTTTAAAATCTGGGTCGACCCGATCAGTTGAATGGGAATCGGTTAGGAGACAAGTTGGATATGGTGGGTTTTTTTTCTTATTTGAGAAATGAATTGAACGGCGGTTTTTCATAGACCCGGGTTGACCCAGTTTGATAAACCCGGTCGGGCTTTTTTATTTATTTATTTATTTATTTTTATTTTTTTAAGAATAAATCATTTTCTTTCCTCTAAAACTAACAAAACCCTTTTGTCATTTCATTTTCGCTAAACTCAATTTTATTTTATTTTTTTATTTTTCTTGGTAACCGTGATTTCTGACCTTTTGGCCGACTAATCCACGGGGTTTGAACCCACCGTCACACAGACTCAAACCAGGTAAAGCCCTCCCTTTTCAGGAAGTTAGCGTGACCACTTAAAGTTGTTTGCACCTAGCAGGGATTGAACTTGAGACCTCACACATTTTAGAGTGATAGTCACAAGCCCTTTTACCACTAGGCCACCCTTAAGTGGTTAAATTTATACTTGTATGGACAAATATATTATGATTTGAAAAGTTTATAGTTAAATTGAAAAGTTAATATTATGGTGACAAATGTGATTAAGTTTTGATGAAACAACAAATTCTAGTTATTAATTAATATTTGTATTATATTTGTTTGATTTAAAAAGTTTGTTAATACATACAGAAATATACAAATACCGTATAGTCATCTTATTATTATAAGTTATAAACAAGAACTATAAATATGTTCTAACTAAAGCTATAATTTTTTTTTTTAATTTATTATTATTATTTTTTTAAGTATTGAAGATATGAAAATGACACTAAAACCTAATATTGTCATCTCATTTTTATGTTCAATTGAATGTAAGATCGGAATTGCACAAATACCTAGTATCAAAGATGTTATGAAAAGTATACGTATGTGTAAAACTGGTTTGACTCGGTGGTTGAACCGGTTGAACCAGTGATCTGGTAAACCGACGACTCGATCGGGTCAATTAAAAATCAGGTTTTAGAACATTGTATATAACGTTAAGGTGACGATAATGAAGTTGATTGTTACTATGCCCTCTCTCTTCTGATTTATGTTTTAATCAAAAGATATGTAAGATACTTTTAGCTGGTATAATTGCTTTGTGAATATTTACATCCTAAACATATTTAAAAGAAAATGGTTAAGTAAGATCCTATACATTTGTTTGTTTCTGCTCAAATAAATATCAAACCAACTAAACCATACAAAATTACAAAGTAAGTACAAACTCTTTTATAGTAATATTCCCTTTTGTCAACTCTTAATCAAGTGGACCCTTTTTTTTTCCTACTTTCCAAAACAAGCATACTTTCATCCATAAATATGTGTCTAAAGATAGAGAGGTGAACACTCTCGAAAATGGATGAGTCATTATTATCACCGGAGATCCCTGTCACTGGACGGAGAAGAAGATTAAGCCGGAAATACTCTGTGAACTCACTCAGAACCGATTTCTTAACTCGGTTACCTGATAAAGTCCGTACAACTGTTGATATCGAGTCTTCTTCACCTTTTACTATACCTTCTAAATCATCGGAGTCGTTTACTCAAGGTACTTTTTTTAGTAGTTTTAAAGTAAGTGTCCATCTTACTATTTTTAGTATTCTGGATGTTTGTTTAAGCTTGTTTTCTGGGCTTACGAGTTACGAGGTTATCGTTAAGTGGACTTATTTGTATTGGATTGGTATTAGTATTTGTCTTAGACTAATATAAATATCGGGTCTCATGTAAACACTATTATCAATCAATGGTGATATGGTTTTGGCTTATGTTTCCTAAGCCTATTTTTTCTGCTTATTTTGAAACTGATAGGCTTTGTATTTATTATGACATACTGTACTAAACTTATGTAAGCTCGTAAGCTCGGGTGGAGCCATAAAGTTATGGTCGACGGGGCAATCTTTGATAATTTTTAAAACCTACACTACACAAATTGGTTCGTTAGGGTAGCAAATTACAAAAATAGCCACATATTTTAGAAAATTTACACATTTTTTTCGCTAGGAGTCATGTCTCTGCCACTGCTCGTAAGCCCATCAGTTTCGAAATAACCCGAAAAAAATAGGCCATAAGCCCATAAGCCAAAACCATGTAATCTTGTAAGCAAAAAAACAAGCTTAAACAAATACTCCCCAAAAATAGGTGTCCACTTTTTGAAACATTATAGTAATTTTGGACGGATGGAATAATAAAATATTTGTTTATTTTTGCTGTTTTGCTTTTGTTGTGGGATTGTTGTAGGTGAGAAGGAGTATTATGAGAGGCAGTTTGCGACGTTGAAGTCATTTGACGAAGTTGATGCGATAGTGGAGAGTGGTGAAGTGGATGATGAGGATTTGGAGGAGCAGATGCAGCAGGAAAGAGCAATGAAGATATCGAATTATGCTAATATTCTCTTACTCGGGTTTAAGGTGAAATTGTGTTGCTTATTTGGATTATTGGATGTTTTAAGTCCACTTTGTGTCGTTAATTGTCTTTTTGTTGTTGGTTATGACTTCTTATTTGAATGTTGAAATTGACTTAATTAGATTAAAAATCGTGATCTATTTGCTAAGAAGTTGAGTGATCCGTTTTAAATGTTGTTTTTTACTTTGTATGCGATGAAATTTACGAGTTTTAACTTGAAACTTATTTTTAAGGGCAAGTACTGATAAACATGATAAAGTTTGTTGATGTGTCGTTGACATGTCAATACCTAAAATTGCCAAAATACCCGTGGGACGTCCCAGCAAAATTTATTATATGAGACCAAAAACAGAAGTACGTTTATCATAATGGTATTTAAGAAAGTGAGTTTATGATTCTGTGACATCAAAGTGACCATGTATAACATGAAATTTAATATGAAATTTACGGGTTATAACATGAAACACATAGCACTAAGTTGGTTGGTTGCAAAGGGGAGGACTTAGCAAATGTAGTCACGTTTTTAGTCGGGCGGACACTTTTATAAGGGGGTTGTTGAGTCGTTTTGGAGCATAGACTCAACATTGCCTTTACCATAGTGTCATCCGGGTGGGGCATTGTGGACCCTCAGCGATCAGTGTTTTGTGAATTAGATCGGTTGTATTCTGTAACATATAATGATTATCACATGATTGTCTGTCGTTTTGTCTTTGCTATGCTATTTTTCAAGCGTTAACTAGATATAATGTGTTATGCCTAAATTCGCGACACAGATGATACAAAAATGTTTGATATTGATGTACTAATTGACTGCTCATTCACAGATCTTTGCTACAATAGAGACCGGTTCCATTGCCATTGCCGCATCTACACTAGATTCGTTACTTGATCTAATGGCTGGTGGCATCCTTTGGTTCACTCACCTATCTATGCAAAGCATCAACATATACAAGTATCCTATTGGTAAACTGCGCGTCCAGCCTGTTGGAATCATTATCTTTGCTGCAATTATGGCTACACTTGGTATGTTTATTTTAATGATTTGACATTAGTATACGTAAAATGGTGACGTTGGCATAAAATTGATGATAATGGGAGTTGAACCTTGATTTTTTATAGGGTTTCAGGTATTGATTCAGGCTGTAGAACAGTTGGTTGAACATAATCCTCCTGAGAAGATGTCGTCACTTCAGTTGTTGTGGTTATATGTAATTATGATAACTGCATCGGTTGTAAAACTTGGGTTGTGGTTGTACTGCAAAAGTTCTGGAAATGAGATCGTTCGTGCCTATGCGAAGGTAACATCTTTTATTAGGCCATCGTATTCGACTTGTATATCTAATATTAACAAAAATGTGGTTTATTAACAGGATCATTACTTTGATGTGGTAACAAATGTTGTTGGGTTAGTTGCTGCTGTTCTTGGTGATAAATTTTACTGGTGGCTTGATCCTGTTGGCGCTATTATTCTTGCTGTTTATACGATTGTAAATTGGTCTGGAACCGTTTTGGAAAATGCAGGTATATTCCAGTTTTACTCTTTTATTTGATTGTACTAAATGTGAGTCAACCCGAACCATATAAAAAATGACCCGTTTCAACCTGGTACCCTATCAGACCCACCGTCTTTGCCACCTCTATTATTTGTGCTCCACATAGTTACTTGTAGTTATCGATATTAATATAATGTGATTATTATGCAGTTTCATTAGTGGGACAATCAGCACCTCCTGAAGTACTGCGAAAACTGACTTATCTTGTTACAAGACATCCTAAAGTGAAGCGAGTTGACACAGTTCGTGCATATACGTTCGGGGTTCTGTACTTTGTTGAGGTTAGTGTTTGTGGGTTCTAAATGTTTCTTGGTTAGAGTTTAGTGATAATATTCCGTTATTCTGTGTTTAGGTTGATATTGAACTACCTGAAGATTTGTCATTGAAAGAAGCTCATGCAATCGGAGAAACATTACAAATAAAGATTGAAAAACTTCCTGAAGTTGAACGGGCATTTGTTCATCTAGACTTTGAATGTGATCACAAACCCGAGCATTCAGTTCTGACCCGACTTCCTAACAGTGATCCTTGAGCCAAATGTTTATACTTTATACCTTTTTGGGTAATGAGTTGTTGATTTCCGATGCGTTTATTTGGCTCGTCTTGCTAAAGAGAGCCAATAATGTAACTATATGAGAAATGTAAATCTCATTTGCTCATGTAAATCTATAAGTTAATAATTACCCTTTTATTTTATTTTTTTTAATTTATGAATAACTCATCTTGAAGCTTCAAGTGAGCCATGTGTTCTTAAGTCTTATCAAGACTAATTCTATATGTGCTTTAGCTAGAACCCATTCAAAAGATAATAGACACATTAAGATAAACATTTAAATTTTGTTAAATAGAAGAGTCAATAGGATTTATCAACTTTTATGTACTTTCTATCAGAGATATAAAAATCTAAAATATATATTTTTTTTAAAAGAGATAATAGGTGGAATATTTGAAGGAAACTAAACCAAAAAAAAAAAAAAAAAAAAAAAAAAAAAAAAAAAAAAAAAAACAACACTAACTAACACAAGATTTAATCACCCAACCAACCACCCCTTGGTGATCTTTACTTATTATTAAAACAATATACACAGACGACTTGTCCCCAACACGGATTCAAGCCAAGAACAATACCACCAGAAATATGGTAGTCCCTCTATAAGGTGCTACTTACAAGAACTCACACACTAACCCAAACCTAACTGATACAATACCAAACTATCAAGATCAAGCAGATGTTGATGATACAAACCTATACTAAAACCCAAAACTGACTAAACAAACTGAAGATGATTAATACTTGAGAGAAACCAACAACTGTGTGAATAAACTTCGGGTGAGAATGAATAATCCAAACCCTAGCTGATATGATGAATATATAGCTGACATTTCCACTTAGCACCCTGCACTTACACAGACTAAACAAACACAGCTCAAACATAAGAGTTAGAGGAATCAGTTATAAACAATTTACATTTATAACCCTGAAGGTTCATAAGTTTGCTAAGTTGTGTTAATAATTTCGACACCCCCTCTCAAACTGATGAACCTGCATAAAGGTTAATCATGCCCAGTTTCCTGACCATAACACCATGTTGCACAGAACCAAGTGCTTTAGTTAAAATATCAGCAGTTTGATCTTTAGAATCAACCTTAACAGTTTTGATCAAGCCACTTGCACCTTTTTCTCTTACCAGATGCACATCTATATCAAAGTATTTAGTTTTTTCATGCATAACTGGACTGGCAGCAATCTGAATTGCAGACTTATTATCACAATACAACTCTACAGGCAACAAATTCTCAGAAATACCAAGATCTTTCATAATCTTAACAATCCACATAACCTCACAAGTAGCAGAGGCCATTGCCATGTATTCTACTTCAGCAGAAGACTTAGACAATGTAGCCTGCTTCTTGCTTTTCCAAGAAACTAAATTTTCATTAACAAAAACACAATAACCAGATACTAACCTTCTAGTGACTGGACACTTAGCCCAGTCTGAATCAGTATAAGCAACAACATTGAAACCACTATGACTTTTGCTAAATCCAATACCATTACCAGGTGCCAATTTTAAATACTTAAGCACCCTTAAACCAATATTAAAATGAGAATGTAAAGGAGCATGCATATGTTGACTTAAGCAATGAACAACATAAGCAATGTCAGGCCTAGTCATAGTCAAGTAAATCAATTTCCCTACAAGTTTCTGATAGTTAGTAATATTCTTCAAATACTTATCACCATCTGTTTCATTGTGAGCTAAAACAATATTCTATGGTAAGGGTGTCATAATAGGCTTGCAGGCCAACAAACCATATTCATGTATAAGTTCAAGACAGTATTTTCTTTGATTCAAACATAAACCAGTTTTAGTTCTTAAGACCTCAATACCAAGAAAATACTTTATCTCACCCAAATCCTTAATTTTAAACTTATTCTTCAAAAACATCTTAAAACTTTCAATCTCAGTTTCATTATTGCCTGTAATAACAAGATCATCCACATAAGCCAGTAAAAACAAAACTGTATCATCTTTACTTTTAATCAGTGTTGCAAAACAAGGCCTACAAGGCCGATTAATCGCCGATTAGGTGCTACAAGGCCACCAACCTTTCCGATTTGTGTAAATCGGTCAAACAACTCGGTCAACCATGGTCAGTGATGGTTAATGACGGTCAATGGTGGTCAAGCTTTGCCCAACACCTTCAAACCTTACTGGAAATACCAAAAACTCGCCGTAAAATTGTTTAATAACTTATACTTGTTGTTTATATCTATTTTAAGATTTTTTTAAAGAAAAATCTTGCTAGTAATACCTAAAATTTACCGGAAATACCTAAAACTTGCCGGAAATACAAAAAACTTGTCGAAAATGCCAATCCGATTAATCACCGATTAATCCCGCCTAGATCGATTACAAGCTACAGGGGGGTCGACCGCCCGACTACCGATTCGCGATTTTTGCAACCTTACTTTTAATAAAGATGGAATGATCATTCTTAGATTGCTCAAAACCTGCTTCAAACAAAGCTTCAGACAGTTTATGATTCCACTGTCTAGGAGCTTGTTTCAAGCCATATAAAGACTTTTTTAACAAACAAACTTTGTTGTCCCCTTGCTTAAAAAACCCTGGAGGAGGTAACATGTACACCTCTTCATTTAAATCATCATAAAGAAAAGCATTATTAATGTCCATTTGAACTGCTAAACTAATCAGACATCTAACAGTACCCATTTTAACTACAGGACTAAAAGTCTCTTCATAATCAACACCCTCTTTTTGACCAAAACCTTTGGCTACTAACCTAGCCTTATATCTTTCAATCTCACCAGAAGATTGATACTTAATTTTAAAAACCCATTTACAACCAATAGTTTTCCTTCCACAATTTCCCAAGTACCATTTTCATATAAAGCATTCATTTCCTCAGTCATAGCATTTATCCAATTAATATCTGTTGAAGCTTCTTCATAAGAAGAAGGTTCACCAGACTTATTCAGATTAGAAACAAAACAATAATTCTTAACACTAAGCACAACATGATTAGCATATCTATGTAAACCATATTTAACTTTATTATCAAGCACATATTCATTCAACTTAGCAGGCAACTTAGAAACTCTATTAGACCTCCTAATGCTACCTTCCTCAGACTGAATAACATTTTGAAAAACAGGAACCTCATTTTGATTTTGAAAAACATTTCCCTCAGATTGATTTTGATCACCTAAGGGAGTTGCAATGTGTTGTTCATCATGTCCAGGTTGAGGACCAACTGCAAGTACTGGTTGTTGAGGTATCTGTTCTTCAAAACCAAACTCATTTGAGTTATCCACAGACCCTAGTTGATGCACATCACCTTCTCTACCAGAAACAGATGTATTTTCAGGATGGGACATAAAATTGTTTAAATCTTCATCATTGGGAGTTGAAGTTTTGGTTGTTATTTCAGACTTAAAAGAATCAAAAAAAAAAAAAAAAAATTAAACTTGTGACATCTGTATCAGTCTCAAGAATAGAACTATTTTTACTCATCTTAAAAGGAAAAACAGTTTCATAAAATTTCACATCTCTTGAGTAAAATATAGATCTATTTTCAAGAGTTAACAGCTTATATGCCTTTTTACCACTAGCATAACCAATTAAAACACAATTTTCAGATCTCTTAGAAAATTTATCAGTTTCTTTTAAAATAGTAGCAAAACACAAACAACCAAAACTCCTAAGATAAACAAGACTAGGTTCCCTACCATATACCATATAAAAAGGAGATTTCCCATTCAGAACATAGGAGGGTAACCTGTTAATCAAGTATGTAGCAGTTAAGATACACTCAGACCAAAACACAAGAGGAATCCCCCCCTGAAACATAAGACTTCTAGCTACATTTAGCAGATGTCTGTGTTTTCTCTCAGCAATCCCATTTTGCTGAGGTGTATATGTTACAGTGGTTTGATGAATAATTCCCATATCATTTAAAAAATCATTCATTTTATTATTCACAAACTCAGCTCCATTATCAGACCTAATAACCTTAATTTTCTTATCAAACTGAGTCAAACCCATATTAAAAAACCTGACAAACATGTCAAAAACTTCATCTTTCCTCTTAAGCAAATACACCCACACAGATCTACTAAAATCATCAACAACAGTCAAGAAATATCTAAAGCCATCTCTGCTAACCACCTTGTAAGGACCCCATACATCCAAATGAATGAGGTCACCAAAGACAGTTGATTTATGTTCACTAATAGGAAAAGCATCCCTGGTCTGTTTAGCCTTATGGCAAACATCACAAGGACCATTATGATCAACATTAGTCAAATTTAAAGATCCTTTTAATAATTTCAAAACCTGATTAGCAGGATGCCCCAGTCTATTACGCCAGATTTCCTTAGACACAAAACAACTAAGAAACTCACTTTGAATCACACAAGCAGACATATTATCAGACTTATCAAACAGATACTGGCCCCCATATTCACTACCAGTCCCCAGCACATTCTGCTGACTCAAATCCTGAATATAACATTTAGTCTCATCAAAACCAACCCTTAACTTGCTATCCTTAATCAACTTGTTCACAGACATCAAACTAACACAATACCCAGGAATGACTAAAACATCAAACAGAACAACATTCTTATTAAGTCTCAAATTACCAACATGAGTAATTTTGGCTACAGTACCATTGGGATGACCAACAGTAAGTCTTAAATCAGAAATATCAACAAGATTAAACATGTTTAAAGTGCTATTAGTAAGATGCTGATTAGCCCCTGAGTCAATCATCCACCCCAAGTGATAATTGACTCCATTAAGTTTAACATTTGCACAAAAAAACTGATAAAAATGTTGATTAAAAAACACACTGCAGTTAAAAAAGGAACAAGAGGAACTACCTCCCATGTTAGCATGAGCAGAAATACCAGGTTTCTCATTTATAAGACTCATCAACTTCATAACCTGTTCATTACTAAGAGACAAATTTCCAGTAGTATTTTTAAAACCATTATTAACCACAGAGGTAGCCTTAGAATCATTGATTTTGTTAAAGCCATTAACAGGTTTAAGATTAGGATTCTTTTTTAATCCAGGAGGATAACCAATAATCTCAAAACATCTATCAACTGTATGACCTTTTAAACCACAATTAGTACAAAGTAAACTGTCATAATTTCCTCTATTGTTAGACCCAGAATTATTCCAATTTCCATTGTTTCTTTTTCTATTATTATCAAATGTTTTAGAGACAAATGCAGATACTTGAGATTTATCATTTTTCACAGCAGTACTAGTAGAAGGAACCCCTCTATGAGATTCTTCTTTAGAAACAATTACAAAAGCATCCTTAACTTCAGGAAGGATTTCCCTAGTTAAGATATTGCTCCTTATGGGCTGATAAATGTCATCAAGACCCATAAGAAATTGCATTAACTTCAACAATTTAGCATGATAAATCAACTCAGTCCTAGCTTCACAAGTACAATCAGGCAGTTTGGTAAGAGTGTCAAATTCTCTCCATAGAGAATTCAACTTATGAAAATATTCAGAAACAAGCAAACCACCTTGTTTAAAACTATTGATTTTCTGAAGCAGGTTAAACACAATAGACTCATCAATTCTATCATAAGTATCTTTTAAGTCTCTCCATACCACATAAGCATTATCAGAAAATATATGACCAAGATACATATCTTGAGACAAAGAACTTAAAATCCAATTCAAAACAACTGCATTACACCTGTCCCATTGGGCCTCAAGTAAAGGACTAGCAGCATAATCAGACTTAAGACAAGTACCATCAAGAAATCTCATCTTATTTTTAATTTGCATAGCCAATTTAACAGCACTAGACCAAACTCTATAGTTCTCAACACCAGACAATTTAATAGTCACAATAGATGCACAATTAGAATCATTAGGATGCAAATGCAGAGGATTACTCTGATCTAAACTACTAATCATAATAGCCATAATGAAAGAAAAGAATCAAACAGATAAACAAATAATCAAATAAAACCAAGAAACTAACAACTAATCAACAAACAACTACCAAAAAAAGAAACCAAATACTAATCAACAAACAAACAATCACCAAACAGATAAACCAAACAACCAAGAAACCAACTACCTCAAATCAACTCCCAAGACTAACCTAATCCTATCCTCCTGCGACCTAGACTCAAAACCAAAAAAAACTAGAACTAAAAAACCTAAAACACACACCCAGAGTCAACTTAGTTCAAGCCGGCAGACTGTGAATGGCCAGAGCAGGTATTCGTACCACTCAAGGTGGCAGATCAAGATGTTAGCCAAACCGTTTGCGCCCACTAAACTCAAAACCAGTTACTCTAAAGGAAGAAGATGATACTTACAATGCTATAACCAGATGCAGCGGAGAAAACCACAATCAATCACTCTAGATTCACTTAGTCTAGAGTAACTGACCCAAGAATTAGCCCAGAAACCACATATCCCCAAAAAACCCCCAAATGCCAAATTAAGGTTTACAAGAATCGGACCAAGAACTAACAATTAATTGTTAATTCTTCAAGAAACCAACACCAAAACCTTCCAATTGATCAGAAATAAAAAACCCCTAAAATTTAGGTTTTCAAGAAAAAACCCTAAATCTTCAATTGAACACACCAAACTTCGATTAAACCTAATAACAACACGATTCAACAACAAAAAATGTTGAATCAACAAAACCCGAACCACGATCCACCAAGAAGTAAACCGATCAGAACCTGGCTCTGATACCATGTTAAAATGGTATCAAAACAAACTAACACAAGATTTAATCACCCAACCGACCACCCCTTGGTGATCTTTACTTATTATTAAAACAATATACACAGACGACTTGTCCCCAACACGGATTCAAGCCAAGAACAATACAACCAGAAATATGGTAGTCTCTCTATAAGTTGCTACCTACAAGAACTCACACACTAACCCAAACCTAACTGATACAATACCAAACTATCAAGATCAAGCAGATCTTGATGATACAAACCTATACTAAAACCCAAAACTGACTAAACAAACTAAAGATGATTAATACTTGAGAGAAACCAACAACTGTGTGAATAAACTTCGGGTGAGAATGAATAATCCAAACCCTAGCTGATATGATGAATATATATAGTTGACATTTCCAGTTAGCACCCTGCACTTACACAGACTAAACAAACACAGCTCAAACATAAGAGTTAGGGGAATCAGTTATAAACAATTTACATTTATAACCCTGAAGGTTCATAAGTTTGATAAGTTGTGTTAATAATTTCAACAATCATCAATCCATCCACCATTGTTATCCTCAACCTTATGCTCAATAACCTCCATTAACCCTACACAGTACATCCCAACCATCATAAACCCTCATAAAACCCTTTTATCTGTAGCTTCTTCTTAATCCAAGTTTCATTTAGTTCATCCACAAGTAGTCCATTTTGACCATATTTTGTTATACACAAGTGGGTTCAAGCCACCTTTGGATACTCAAACTTTTCTTGCTACTATTAGTGTTTTGGTTGCTATTTCACTCTCATTGTTTCTTGGTCTTAAGGTTTGCACTTACTTATTTAGTTTTCTCAATTTTGTTGTATATTGGTTACTTGTTAGTTAAGTTGTAGTGTATTTTAAACTTTTTGAGAATAAATAGATTAAAATTCAAAATTGGTTATGAATGATAATTGATTGGTTTTCTCGTAGGGAGATACAGTTCCTTGTGAGAAATGTGCTGGCAATGGTTAGTTATTTAGTAAATGCAGTATTTTATGTGTTATTTACTTATTTATACCATTTCCTATGTATATATATATTTGAAAAGAACCAATATTAAAGATTTCACGGATAGAAAAGGTTTGGTGTTTAGTTTGTGACAAAATCTTGTGCCGCTTTTGCACTCCAAGTGTGAAGGGTTTGATCACTGTTTTATATGTGGTTAGGATCACTTTTGTATATGTGAATATACCCAAAAAGTGTACACTGTTAGCATAATTGTTGTAATGAATGTTTCTTAGAGTACAGGAAAAAAACTGTGTTCTAAATAACAGTATGGTTTGATGAATAGGTGGCACAAAATGTGTTTTCTGTAGTGATGGAAAGATGAAAATGGAGACGGGTTCGGTTGAGTGTAAAGTATGCAAGGGTGCATGTAATTAACTAATGTTAAAGTTGATGTGGCGCTGACGTGGCACTGAGTGAATCTTTAATCCGAGGTGATGACACCTTGTACTCTTATGCACATAACTAGATTCACTTGTTTTGATACTATGATCATGGTTTTTTTGTGGGTTGTAACTGCATTTCTATTCAATAATAATATAACATGATTGTTTATTAGAAAGTTTTAGTTGATAGTTTTAGTAAGTATTATGAAAAAGTAATTTACTAAAACAAAACCAAAATATTGATGAACATATAAATAAAAAGTTTACCATCAATAATTTGACTTGACAAAACATTCGTTCAATAATTTGACTTGACAAAACACATGAGAAAACATTAGGCTGACCCAGTAAGGAGGGTCAATCCCTCTCAATATCTCTACCACGTCAGCTTTCTCTCTCCAACGATCTTTAGGCGATTAGGCTGGGCACAGTCTGTGACCCAAGCGACCTGGGTCACCGGCTGCCACGTCAGCTTTCTCTCTCCAGCGACCAGAAACGACTAAAGTGCCACAGTCCAATACGTTTTTTTTTTTAACACACAAAAACATACAAACTAAGTTTAATAATCGGTCGATTTGTAGATTGATATTGAAATTGGCAAGTGACCGACCGATGCATTACAACCCAAGAGACCCTTCCATTAATCGGTCGCTTTGTATTTGATGAGGCAACCGACCGATATATTCTGATAGATTGGGGCCAGCCTTAGGCAACCGATCGATATATTCTAATAATCGGTCGCTTTGTGTTTGATGAGGCAACCGACCATGATCAATTTTCTTTCTTTCTTTTTTTTTTTTTTTTTTTTTTTTTTTTTTTTTTTTTAAACATTTTTAACACAAACTCAAATTTCATTAATAATTAAAACGTCACATAATAATTCAAATAAAATAAAAACATTACAATAAAATTCAAATAACATTAAAACATTACGATAATAAAACGACTAAACTAGTTTTGATTATGACGATGCCAAATGTCTTCCACCAAATCGGCTTTGAGGCTAAGATGAGTTGTTTTGTTGCATATCTCCCTGGTAATTTCCAACGATTCCACATGCGTTCTTATGGGATCATAAGAACGGTGCTGCTCCGCTGGAAAGAATACGGGAGATATCGCCCGCTCTTCGTCCTGAATTATCATATTATGTAATATGATGCATGTGTACATTATATGTGATAGACGCTCTTTGTCAAACCCTTTATCCGGATGCTTAATCATTAGCCACTTCCTCTTTAGTACACCAAAAGCACGTTCCACATCTTTTCTTGTTGCTTCGTGCATCGTCTTATACAATATTCGTTTGTGATCACCTGTCCCTGGATTTTTAATGGACTTCACAATAACAGAGTATTCCGGATATATCCCATCAACAAGATAATATCCCCGTTTATAAGGCACGCCGTTAGCAACGAATTCCACATCCAATATGTACAATCAATGCTTTCTATCATCCTAGGAAACCCATGACTTTCGTAGTGATGAGCATAGAGTTTGTCAATGTCAGTAACCGTCGACTTTCGCAGATACTGTCACACCCCCAAATACCGGATTTACAGCGGAATGGAATACCTGGGGCGTGACTGCTATAGCATCACAGTTACAGTTATATTGAACGACCTAAAGTGTCGTTTTAAAAATACATCGTTTGATTTCATAAAAGCATTCAGAGTTTACAAAAGATAGGTCCCAAAAGATGAATCAAGTTTGCGGAAATAAGTTGTTACAAACCAAACGATTGTTTAAGGTGCATATAAATACAAGTGAGATGCGTCGTCACCGCGACTCTATGTTATGTCCACATAAAGGCCATGATACGAGTGCCTTAATTACCTGAAAATACATTGCTAAAAAGGTCAACAATAATATTGGTGAGAATCATAGGTTTATGTAAATGGTAAATCTCTACGGAACCACAAGTATAAAGTGAAATGGTATAGATGTTGTGTAAAAATCATACATTGGCTCTTAAGCTCATGGCCCCGAAGCTAGACTGATATAAATTCCCCAAACTGAGTGCTTTGCCAGACACTCTGAAATGATTAAAATGAAATGCGTTCGTATGACCAGTTGGAGCTACCAACCCGAACGGAGGCGTCACCCTCAATAGATCTATTCACTCACTCTCGCTTACATCCAAATTAACGGTCCATGATAAATAAAAGGGGACTTTAACAAGGCAATGATGGTAACTTAAGCAATGTACATGAATTTGATACTTTGGTCAGTATATAAAAAAAAATTATGCAATGTATTCTCCCCCGAGAGTTTAGAAATTAAATAATCAATTGAAAACGGGGCTATGAAAACTCACCTGATGCGACAGCACAATGACAATAATGGATATGATGAAATGTGGCTCGGTCTCTAACCGCAACCTATTATGAATAATGTATCTAATGTAAGCAATGAATTTACGCAACACATGAAAATACGTATGTTATCGATACCACTCGAGACTTTTGAAAATAATGTTTACCGTCGAAAAATATATTTTTGACGTCTCGTTAAGTTTATAAACACTTTTCGTGTAAATACGTTGCAACGATATCCCATAATCGTCGTTTGATAATTTATCAGTGAATATTGTGTTTTCGTCGTAAAAATAATCATTTTTCACAACTTGAAAATACGACCAAATGACCTTGCAAAACTAGTCATAAATGTGTGCTCGTTAAGTGTTAGTGAATAGGCTCGGTGTCTTTGAAAACATTGTAACGATGTCTTGAAGACGTGTCATTTAACTTTTGATCATACGGGTCTCGATTAATAAGAAATACGGCTCTCAATATAGTGTATTGCAAAAAAAGTTTTTAACTTAGTAATATTTTCCTTATTAGAAAGCTGAAAATATATATCGAAGATGTCGGGTTTCAAACGCGTATATCTCGGTCGTTATAGGCTCGTTTTCTACGTTCTTTATATCCACGGCTTCGTATTAACATGAACTAACATAATTTCAGTAGGTCGGGTCGTCTAGATCACGTCTAACGCCACGTTTTGTCAGTTGAATATCGGCAAACAGCACGCAAAATTTTCAGAAATTAGTTTTTCGTCGCCAAACTTAGAAAAATCATATCTTTCTCGTCGTAAGTCGGTTTTTACTCATTCAAGCGGCCACGGTTTCGTTTTTGAAAGTATTTTCTGAATATGAATGCCAAAATAGTCCAAAGTTTACTGAGTTTTCCAGATTTCACGAAAATGGACAGCACCTTTTCTATTGTTTGAAATAATCACTTTTATGGTTCAAGGCTTGTTCAAAACACATTCAATCAACACCACAACTAATCTAATCCTACCATACACCTTCTTAGGGTGTCATGAGGTCCTAAACATCACCAAAAAAGGTGGATTTCATGAGGTTATTGTTGAAATTTAAATAGCATGACACGCATCTAAATAAATAAACACATCAAGTACGCTTAGCGGAAGCAGGATCTATTATTTAACACGTATAAAGAATTACCGAATAATAAATAGAGTTACCTCAAAATCCTAGTAAAAACAAGGATCGATCTTCTCTTTCTTCTCTTGATCAAATAAAAGGATTAACATGGAACCCCTTACCCTTTTGTTCCACAATTCAAGATGGAATAACTAAAGTAAGTTATTACCATGGTCTTGTACACACGTACTATAACCAACTAACGTTAGATGCTAGTGTAAAGACACATTTATTAAACCAAAAACCTTTGTTTAATAAAATACAAATCGATCTACTTTTAAAGACATTGATAGGTTGAATAGTTTAATAAAAAAATCTACCCACGTGTAAAAGGCATTGATTGATTGAATTATCAAATCAAATCAATCAATTTGATCGACTGTATATAGAAGAAAAAGGAAGACTACATTTATTGATTATAGTAGCTTGTACGGAGAGAGTCAAAACTAATATAACCAATATGTATTTATAGTGTAACTTTTCTTTGAGCACAAGAAAACCGATTTAGGGTTATATCCCTAATGCCAATCGGATCTCACTTCGTAAAGGAGTTCTAGATCCTTCTTGAGCCTCTAATTAAACTAACAGTCCTTACTTTATTCCTTAACGGTCGTTAGTCAACACCGTTAATTACATAACGTTCGTGATGTATCATTTCGTGTCCTAAATAATTAAATACATAACATGGTTATATATATTAATTATTTCCGTTAGTCATTCATACGTAAAGTGTGCAATCCCAAGGTCCTAAGTTCGAATCTAGACATACACATTTAATATTTTTTCCATTAACTCTAACAACTCCCACTTGGAAATCTATTAAAAGTGTAATGACATTGGTTAACGTCTAGCAACACGCCAATGCCCGTAGTACAACTCGGGTGTGTGGTCTCCTGGAAAAACCACTAGATGATTAGATCATCATACTTATCCTTTTGTTTCTAATACTACATTAATAAAGATATGGATCTACGTCATTCTTTATTAATAATTTTGTTTCTCGTTATTATGATTACGCAAGATTACCAAATCTTCTGAATATATTTAGGGGAGATCTTGCTCATAGCCATGCAAACATCTTGCTAATCCCACGAGGGGCCCAATAGTATTAAACTTCAAATAAATTTGAAGGAACAAATCCTATTTTGACTACGAGCATAACTCATACACTTTGCAACACTTTCGAAAACAATCCGTATAGCTACCAGTTACGTATAGCGTTAAATTGAGTCACAAAAATGCACTACATGTATGAACGATTATCTGGTATCTCAAGTCTGAGGATAAATATATACATGATTTACTTAATGACAAGATCCATAATGTAAACTCATGAAGTTGGGATAAGTCCTATATTCCAATCCTTGAATATCATGTGATATTGGTATCTCAACCTTACAGTATATTCTACCAATCCTCACATTTGTCTTAATTCAATAATACTCCCATATTATTGATCGACAACGGACTATTTAGAATAACATAAGTTATTCATGGATTTAAACATGCAAATATAGGATACAATTTATTATTAATGAAAACAAACGTACCACGTACTTTAATTCATTGTAAATAATAATTGCTTAACATCCCTTATCCAAATACTAAATAGATCAAGGCATGATAATTCTCATTAATGAATTATGCCTCAAGTCATGTTCCACATACTTGTTGACAAAGCATAAATCAACTAATTTTGATCTATCAGAAATTTTGAGAATACTTATTTCAAGAATTCAATTGATGAAATTCTTGTATGTGTGCATCCATCTTTCTAGATATTGCCACATACTTCATAAAATGTGTGACATCCTCATCCACAAATTTATGACAATTAAACTACCAAACCTTTGTAGTTAAAGTATTCTAATTCTTTAATGTATAATGCAACTATGCTCATATTGAGCATAACTAGTACACATGGCCTTTAACAAGGATAAACTCCTACCATGACTAGTATTGAGTGTCATCTCAATCTTATTAGCATCATTGTATCCAAACAACAATATGCTTTTTAAAATTCCATAAACTTTAAATATTCATCGTGTAATGTTTGACATCTTCAAATCTATCAAGATTTGTCAACTACATCAATTACCCAACAAACTGCCATATGGTTCATATTTAGAATTTTGGAGCAATTCCAGGCAGAGGATGTTAGTTCTAAATCCACCATATACATTACACTTAGTTATCTAATAATTTTCAATTAGATACTAATGTTGTCAAATCATCTTGCATCCAAGTATGATACAACAAATAACATGATTTACATGAAAAATTCTTGTGTCAAACTTAGATTTTATTCATGTCATATCTTTTCAAAGATATGTATCTATCTAGCCTTCCTAATAGATTATCATGTTTATTAGAATCAGTTGTTTTACCGCTTATGTTTTCAACAATAAACATATACTCCAAGGTTTTATTTTCTAAATTTTCATGTGAAGTTTCATTCCAAACCAAGACTTAACATTTAATGGAATTGTACTTCTTATATGTTATACAACATATATGAAATAAAAATAAATAAATATAATACTCCCACTAGCTTTCAGGAATATCAAGACATATCAAAACTTAGATTTAATAACTAAACATAAGTATATCTCCTAGATGCACTGCATAAATCCATTCACAAATGATTTGCACTTTGTATACTACTAAAGATTATTTGAATTCAAATACTCCTTTCAATTACTTATCGTCCTCGCTCAAGTAATTATCCAAGAAAGAGTTTTGATATTTCATTATCAATTTCATATAAATGAAACTAAAAAATGACAATCATAATCTTTAATACATTTAATGTGCTTAGGAAGAATTTCAATCACATTTAATTGCTTAAGTGTGATTGATAATCTTTTTACACATTAAATATGTATACAAATTTGTCCATAATGATTTTCACACCAGAATTTAAATCTCTAGGATTTTCATTCCTTTTGTGGAAACTCATCTTTATTCTATAGTGTAACTATAGAGTTTGAGATCAACTACGTTACCAACTAGTTATCTTCTAGGACTACATCTAATTATTCATAGTATGAGTAATTTGCCAAATTAAACATTTGCAATTTATTAACAGGCATATCATGATCCTGTAACTCATAATCCTCAACATATTCTACAAATATTTGAGATATCCTTGCGGATCTATAAAATGAGAATTTCATCATCTTGAGATTTAACATTAACATGTTTAATTCTCATTATGATTGCTAGTGTATTTTTAAAAGATTATGTATCTTGTAATTTTATCTTATCAAGATAAAACTCCCACTTGCCTTTTGCAATTTATAGTTTACCTATATGTTAGACTATGTTGATAGAGTCCAGTTTGTATGGGCCAAGGCCCAAAGCATCTTTGGTTAGGGTTTGTTCCCTATATATGTATCCTTCCCTGTTATGAATAGACACAACAATTATCTCAATCTAATATGGTATCAGAGGGTTAAGATCCTAATAATACCTAACCCTAAACTTTCGCCGCTTTATTCTTCAGCCGCCGCCTCCGGCTTCCGGCTACATGCCGGAGGTACGGAGGGCTCTCTTTAAACATTAACCGCTGTCATTTTTCATTTTCAAATAACATGTTATTTTCTTAGATCTGTGATTCTTCAACAGTGTCCTCTCCTTCACTTATATCCGAATCACAAACCCACTAAACAGAGCATCCCTTACCCTTCCTATTGTCGCATATCATTAACTCCAACCAATAACAAAATCCATCTCATGCAAACACAACTATCAAGACCTGTTCTTATTCTTTTTTATGTGGTCGACCGTTGGTTCAATGATAACCAGTCGCCACCTATTTCCTTTTAGTGGTTGACTATTGGTTCAATGATAACCAGTCACCACGTTTATATTTTCTTTTTCTTCTGTTACCTCACAGCGGGTTCTCTATCAAACTCGCATCGTTCCTTCATCTTCTTGTTTGTTGATCGTTGGGTTTTCTGATAGCCAGTCGGCCTTCCTCTTTTCTTCTTTTCAGTGGTGGTGGACTGGTGGTTGTTGGTGATGGTTGGATGGAGAGTAAAAAGGGTGTGGATCGGATGTTTCATTATTAAAGATAACGAAGGTGATCTGTTATTATTAAAGTGGAAATGGTGGGTCTTGGACAAATAGTTGTCCTTGATTTGTGGGAATAGAATATAACAACAATTGAAAGTGAGTGCGGACTGTAAAGGAGACATGGATTTTGTGGTTATAGTATTTTATGTCATTTATGTCATTTTGTGGTTTGTTGCTTGCTATTAGCTTTAATCTCCAGTTCGAGATTTCGAGATTTCGCCGCTCGAACTGCGGGGGAGTGTTAGACTATGTTGATAGAGTCCAGTTTGTATGGGCCAAGGCCCAAAGCATCTTTGGTTAGGGTTTGTTCCCTATATATGTATCCTTCCCTGTTATGAATAGACACAACAATTATCTCAATCTAATATATTTGATGAACTCAAATAAGTACATATTATTACTATCATTTATCCTATTAATTTGACTTGTTTTACTATATTATGTATGAGGATTGATACTTAATCGTTTACTTTTGTAATTCTCAGTTGAAAACAAGCATTTGGTAAAACTTGGCGATTTTGGACTGAAAATGGAGCAAAACATGCAAGAAGTTAAGAGTCTACTGAAATGGACAAGATCAAGACTATTCTGCTCCAGATGCGCCGCATCTCACTTATGACATGCGCCGCATCACTATCAAGATCTCACCAGATACGATCCAAGATACAAGAGGACATGCGCCGCATCCAAAGATGAAGATACGCCGCATCTTCTGGCGGTGTACGAATATTCCTGAATATTATAATCTTGGACCCCACGCGAAGTTAAGTACATGCGCCGCATCTACTTACTAGATGCGCCGCATCTTACCCTCAGACAGAAACTATAAATACCCCAAGACCAGACGAATTCGATGTGCCATATATTAGACCGAAGACCAGAAACCTAGGACGAATTCAGTCAAGGCAGCAGCACAAGACACACCCTAATCAAAGATACAAGAGCTGTAAGAAGGTGCTGCATGTGTTTAATTCATTAAGTAGTTTTGTTTTATTGTGTTAGTAAACTTTAATTCATCAAGATTGGTGGCTTGTGTAATGTGACAACGGAAAGATTGCACTCCCTTAAAACTGCTTTCTCATTAATTAAAGTTTATATGTTGATGTCATTGGTGACTTTTATTAGTGCATTGATAACCTCTGTGTCTAGCTGAGCGTTGATCGGGTCGCCATGCCTCTGCCCTCGCCTGTTTATTAGATCGCCTATGTATTCTATGGTCTGTAGAAAAGTAGGAGAAAGATAAATAGGATAGTCATAAGTAATCATTAAGGGTTTACTCGCCGATAAGATTAGAACCAACGGGAAAGGACTTAATCTCGGTGCGTTGCATCGAACTATACACTTCATATAACACTAGCAATAAAACAAGTGACAAACTACTTATCATAAGGACAGCCCTCTTATTGTCTCGAGTATTTATCTGTGTACGTGTGTGCTACTTGCTGATTCGTGCCTATTGGTTTAGTTTATTATTTAATTGCAACCAAATCGTGCCAGTCTCTCAGGCTGAACCCCCTTGCGTTAGAATAGGTTGTATAGCTAACTTAATATATTAAAATACTGATTAGAATAACGAGATAATACGTTCCACTCTTAGTGATCGACACTCTACTTACCATTATATTCATACTGACCGGGTACACTGCTCGTTAAGTGTGTGTGTTATTGATAAGTCGGCTAAATATAAATTTAAAACTTGAGTAGGCATTAAAACTGCTAAACCGCAACGACACATCACGCGCATCAAGTTTTTGGCGCCGTTGCCGGGGAGTGAATTGTTATTATCTGTTAATTTGATTAGTATTTTAATTAGGTTTTTAATTTTTTATCTAACCGCTAATTTTGTTGTGTATTAGATTAATTTGCATTCATTGTACTATTTTGCATATTTTCTGTTTTTGTGTGTTATTTGTTTACTTTTATTTTGTTTTTATTTTCGTGTGTTTTATTTGTTTTTATTTTTCGTATTTTTTGTTTTCTGCTATCGTTGTACTGAGCTAAATCGAACGATACGGCGCATCTGATTTCTCAGATACGGCGTATTGCGTTCAATTTTTTATAAAATACAACGCGTTTAATTAATTCGATACGACGCATCTTTTCCCCAAGATACGGCGTATCTGTTTTTAATAAGAAATTTTTTCTAAGCGATAAAGCGATACGACGCATCTTTTCCCCAAGATACGGCGTATCTATTTTTAAGAATTTTTTTTTCTAAACGATAACGCCATACGACGCATCTGCTTCAGCAGATACGGCGTATCTATTATTTTAATTAAAAACAGTTTTCGATTAATTAAACAGATACGGCGCATCGATCTCTATCGATACGGCGTATCTTCTGAATCAAAAATCTTATATTTTGAATCGTAACGAAAATACGGCGCATTAACTTTTGTTAATACGGCGCATTTAATTTTAAATAAATACCGATTTTTGATTATTAAAATTGATACGGCGCATTCAAATTTCTAAGCGGCGTATCTATTTTCTGATTAAAGTCTGATTTAATTTTAAAGATTATAAGATACGGCGTATCCAACTTTTTGGATACGGCGCATCGTCTGCAGATATCAGTAACTTTAATTTTTCGTATTCTGTTTTCGTTGTTAATTTTCTGATATACTACTTTCTCGAGCATGCCCTACTGATATTTTTGTGTTGATTTCAGGAAGTGCATGACCAGGAGTTCTACGAAGAACTTGATTCAACCTTTCGAAGATCCTGAACGAGTCTTTCATTCGCTTAAAAGGCTTTTCAACACAAAAAACTTTGATACTTCAAGTTCATTCGAGCTTGATTATTTTTCTGAAGAGAAAGAGGAAGAAGAAACAGAAACAATGGGCGAAAACACAACTATGGAGGAATACATGAACAAAACCCGTGCTGATCACACTTCAGGAGTTGCTAGACCAAAGTTTGATGATAAGTCAAAGTTTGAATTGAAGGGTCAGTTTCTCAAGGAGCTAAGGGAAAATGCTTTCAGTGGATCGGAACATGAGGATGCTAATGAACATGTTTAAAAGGTCCTCGAGATTGCGGATTTGTTTACTTCAGAAGGAGTCACTGACGATCAACTCATGCTAAGAATCTTTCCAATCTCGCTAAAAGGAGCTGCTAACAAGTGGCTAAGGAATGAACCTGCTAGTTCAATCACTACATGGGAAGGTTTGAAAAGCAAATTCCTGAAGAGATATTGTCCACCTGCTAGGACTGCTAAAAAGATGGAGGCTATCAACAGTTTCAAGCAAGAGCCTGATGAAACTCTTTATCAAGCTTGGGAACGATTTAAAGATTTACTGATAAAATGTCCTCAACACTATCTAACCCCTATGCAGGAGATAATATTGTTTTATCAAGGATTGGACGTGCCTACTAGACAAATCTTGGATGCTAAGGGAGCTGTGCCTCAAATGAGTGCAACCAATGCCAGGAAAGCGATCCAAGATGCTGCTGATCATTCTCAAAAATGGCACGATGGGACCTCTACTAGATCTAAGAGCAGCACTAATTTTGACGGGATTGCTGCTATTCAAGCTCAATTGGATAAAATTAGTAGAGAGATGAAGAAGCGTGATGAAAGAGTGTATGCTGCCCAAGTTGGATGTGAAAAGTGCGAAGGACCTCACTACACTAAAGATTGCCCGAATAAGAATGAAAGTGAGACGTTTGAAGAAGCATATTACACCCAATTTGGACAACCATTCCGACCTTCAGGAAGATTTAGGGAAGCTACCCCGGGATTCTATCAAAAGAACAACTTCAATCCCGCTTATCAAGAAAGGAGGCAAACTTTAGATGACACTCTAAAGCAAATTATGGCCGATGCTGCTAAAAGACATGAAGAGAATACTGCTATGATCAAAGAAATACGAGCTTCAACGGACACTACTACAAGAAATCAAGGAGCTTCGATCAAAGCATTAGAACAACAAATTGGTCAAATGAGCAAAGTTCTTCAAGAAAGGGGATATGGAAGTTTACCTAGCTCAACCGAAACCAACCCAAGAGATCATGTCAAGGCCATAAGCACCACTGAAGAAGTCACTCCTAACATGCCTAGAAGATCGATGAATGGTAATGATGGTGCAAGACCCGAATTTTTCTTTAATTCTTCAATCAGTTTAAGAAGACTACTAAAAGAAAAGACAAAGATTGAAGAGGAGATCAAGGCTACAATGAAAGAAGGGAGCTCTGCAACCGATTTAAATGCCTTGCCTCATAAAGAAAAAGACCCAGGAAGTTTTACTCTACCTTGTTCAATTAATGATATATCTTTCAATAATGTGTTACCTGACTTAGGAGCTAGTGTTAGTGTTATGCCTCTTAAGACATTCACTACCCTAGGACTAGGAAAATTAGCACCAACTAAGTTACTTATTGAATTGGCTGATAAAACGGTAAAACGACCTGAAGGGATTGCTAATAATGTGCTAGTTAAGATTGAGAAGTTTATTTTCCCTGTAGACTTTGTTATATTAGATATGCCCGAGGATGTTAAGGTTCCTTTAATCCTTGGTCGACCTTTCTTGTCTACTGCCCATGCTAAGATTGATGTGTTTAAAAGAAAAATCTCATTAAGGGTAGGGAATAATAAACTGGTCTATAAGTGCCAAGATCCTGTTAAAAGCATAATTAGAGGTGTTTACATGCTAGGATTAAGAGAGCGTATGGACCTAGATCTTGAAGCCAGACTTATGGGGGAAACATTGATTCAAAACAACTCAACTAATCCTAATCATGAGAACTTTGAGGAATTTATTGACCTAAATGTACCTACCGAACTTAGACGCGATGTTGTTAATGATTCTGATGATGAGTAGTATGATTGCGTAGTAATTAACAAACGTAGGAGAATAGTTGAGAAAACGTTTTTGAATAATGATATGTTTATTGAACTACCACCCCACCTTGCTTATTTATGCCTATATGATAATAAGAATTTCCCGTCTATCATTTTGTCATCTCTGCCCGAAAGGGACAGAACTTTGTTTATACAGATACTGAAGAAGAACGGCGTGGAAATCAAGGATGAGCAAGGAGTGTTCAATATTACCGATTTGGCAATGAGGGAGCGCGATGTTTCCGACTCCTTCAATGATCGATACTAATGAGCTGAACGTGAGTCTAACTTGAAGACTCTGGAATAAAGACAAGTGCTGGCCGGGAGACAACCCTGAGAAATTTTTATTATTCTGTTTTTGTGTCGAGTCAGTCAGGCCGCCGAGGATACGGCGCATCTCAATTCTGAGATGCGACGCATCTCCTGCAATGGTCATATCTTATTTTATTTTTCTGCATTTATTTTTTATTTTCGACTTTAAAACTTTTTATCAGTTTATTTTAATGCGGCGCATCCCTGGTTAAGGATGCGGCGCATCTTTTATTCTGATCCGTATTTATTCCAGGCTCGATACGGCGTATCTTCTTCCATAAGATACGGCGCATCGACTGACCTGATGATTTTCATCTTTAATTTTTATGTTTTATTTTTCCTAACTACTAATGTGTTATGCAAGTTGAACCTTTCTTACCTTAGGTGTGTTTTGAAGCTTTGGTGGTATTATAGATTCCTGCATTTCCTGTGGATACATCGAATATGAAGCTTAAACGTTCTAATCCACAAGAAAGATGATTTTTGCTCTTATACAAATAGAGGATCATACCGAGCAAATCTCAGGGGAGTTTTTCTGTTCTAATTCTTTTATTTTCCAGTTTTTAACATTTTATACAAACAACGAGGACGTTGTTTAACTTAAGTGGGGGGATTGGAGAATTAGAACACTTAACACTTACTTGTCCTAAAGTTTTCAAAATATGCTTAAAATGTGCTTAATATATAAAAATTTAAAATTTTTTAGTATGTTTTTGTTTAAAGTCTAAGTTGCATAGCTGCACACACGACGTCGTTTTCAAAAAAATTGTGATTTTTCAAAATTCACAAATCTATGAGTGTGCCGGTGACTTGTAAACTTTAGAACTTGGCTTGTATACTATTCGAGACCACCATAATAAGTATTATTTTATAATTGGAATGACTTGTCTAAATTGGTAAAATTCTAGGATTACACCCAAAAAGCCTATTATATGTTTTGTGTTATTAGCTAACTACACTGGTTAGTTAACCCCCGTATAAATCCTTTTGTTACTCTCATTTTTAGAGTAAGATACCCCTAGAAAAACACTCAGAGCCATTCCTTTCGTTTCTTACACCTTTGTTAAAATGTTTCGTTACACCTTAAACCTTAGCCTACCCTGTAGATTAGAATCCGTGGTTGGTTAATTGCTATAGGCAAAGTGTGTTTCCTTACATTACCTGTGTTCGTGTGCGTAATTCATTATCTATGGTTAGGTCGGGAAATTGCACAATGCAATTGGAGTGAAAGTAAATATTGTATATCTTTGAGTTTATTTTTCGTGTGTTTACTACTTTCACTATTACCGTTATTTCTGAAGTCATGAAAAGTATGAAAAAATTATCCAGAATTATTGTTTTGGTGATGTGGTGAAATTTTACACATCTATGTATATGTTGATGTCAAAAAAAAAAAAAAAAAAAAAAAAAAAAAAAAAAAAAAAAAAAAAAAATCGAAAAAATGAGAAAAGAAAAAGAAAAAGAAAAAAGTTGGAAGAATGATAAACCAACGATGTAAAGTTATGTAAGTGGTCGATATCACCACTAGTTGTTGTATATTATATATATGGATTGAATGGGAGTTGGCAGTTATGGGAACGTCAACTAAGGTTTATTCTTTGATTAAGATCTTGTTGAGTATAATTCGTGTCTACCTAAAGCGTGTGTTTCAAGTGTTAAAGCGTGAGTTATTCAATGATATGAGTCTTATTCACGGGATGGTTGGGATAGTGATTAACCACACTTAGGATTTTAATTTATTTGTTTTGTTTATTTTTTATTTTACACCAATTCATATCCCTAAAATTATCCATACCCTTTATTATTCTTTATCCAACCAAACCTTTGATTTATTGAGATTAGGGATTTGAGCAATTTTAAGTATCGTAGTCGTGGATTCGGCTATGTATTTATGATTTTGTCGCCCTTTTTGATATATTATTATTGGTGAAGTTTGGACCTATCTTTAGCCTATTCGAGTTAAGGATTTGAGCAATTGCAAGTATCGTGTTCGTGGATTCGATCATGTATTTGTGATTTTGTCGCCTTTTCTGGAATTTGAGATCGATAGAGAATAAGAATAATTAACCCTTAAGCCTAAAAACCCTTTTTACCGCTTTAGACTTGTTATTCCTTGGCTTTAGTGGAGGAGATGTGTATACTTGCCAAGCTTATGATAGAATATTCGTCGCGACTGGACAGTTAAACGATTAGATTTGCTTTTATCGAAATATTTTATTTTACTTCTAATTCGTTAAGTGTTTAGTTGTGTGATTATGACAAAAAACGAATACATGCTTAAATATAAAAATACATCCTAATATCTTTTAGGATACATTTTCATAAGAATAATTCTAAGGTTTACTTGGGGACAAGTAAAGTTCAAGTGGGGGGATATTTGATGAACTCAAATAAGTACATATTATTACTATCATTTATCCTATTAATTTGACTTGTTTTACTATATTATGTATGAGGATTGATACTTAATCGTTTACTTTTGTAATTCTCAGTTGAAAACAAGCATTTGGTGAAACTTGGCGATTTTGGACTGAAAATGGAGCAAAACATGCAAGAAGTTAAGAGTCTACTGAAATGGACAAGATCAAGACTATTCTGCTCCAGATGCGCCGCATCTCACTTATGACATGCGCCGCATCACTATCAAGATCTCACCAGATACGATCCAAGATACAAGAGGACATGCGCCGCATCCAAAGATAAAGATACGCCGCATCTTCTGGCGGTGTACGAATATTCCTGAATATTATAATCTTGGACCCCACGCGAAGTTAAGTACATGCGCCGCATCTACTTACTAGATGCGCCGCATCTTACCCTCAGACAGAAACTATAAATACCCCAAGACCAGACGAATTCGATGTGCCATATATTAGACCGAAGACCAGAAACCTAGGACGAATTCAGTCAAGGCAGCAGCACAAGACACACCCTAATCAAAGATACAAGAGCCGTAAGAAGGTGCTGCATGTGTTTAATTCATTAAGTAGTTTTGTTTTATTGTGTTAGTAAACTTTAATTCATCAAGATTGGTGGCTTGTGTAATGTGACAACGGAAAGATTGCACTCCCTTAAAACTGCTTTCTCATTAATTAAAGTTTATATGTTGATGTCATTGGTGACTTTTATTAGTGCATTGATAACCTCTGTGTCTAGCTGAGCGTTGATCGGGTCGCCATGCCTCTGCCCTCGCCTGTTTATTAGATCGCCTATGTATTCTATGGTCTGTAGAAAAGTAGGAGAAAGATAAATAGGATAGTCATAAGTAATCATTAAGGGTTTACTCGCCGATAAGATTAGAACCAACGAGAAAGGACTTAATCTCGGTGCGTTGCATCGAACTATACACTTCATATAACACTAGCAATAAAACAAGTGACAAACTACTTATCATAAGGACAACCCTCTTATTGTCTCGAGTATTTATCTGTGTACGTGTGTGCTACTTGCTGATTCGTGCCTATTGGTTTAGTTTATTATTTAATTGCAACCAAATCGTGCCAGTCTCTCAGGCTGAACCCCCTTGCGTTAGAATAGGTTGTATAGCTAACTTAATATATTAAAATACTGATTAGAATAACGAGATAATACGTTCCACTCTTAGTGATCGACACTCTACTTACCATTATATTCATACTGACCGGGTACACTGCTCGTTAAGTGTGTGTGTTATTGATAAGTCGGCTAAATATAAATTTAAAACTTGAGTAGGCATTAAAACTGCTAAACCGCAACGACACATCACGCGCATCAAGTTTTTGACGTTCAGCTCTTCATTTAGTTACTTCAGGTTCAAACTCCACCACCTCTTTCTCATTGTCCTCAATTTTATTATCAAAGTATTTCTTCACACGTTGCCCGTTTACTTTGAATATATAACCATTTTTATCGCATATTTCAATAGTTCCATAGGGATACACTTTCTTGACAACGAATGGACCCGTCCATCTTGATTTAAGTTTACCCGGATACATCTTCAATCTGGAATTAAATAGTAGCACTTTCTCTCCAATAGTAAACGTTTTATCCCCACGTAACTACTTTCTCTCCAATAGTAAACGTTTTATCCCCACGTAACTTCGAGTCATGCCATCTTTTAGTTCTTTCTTTGTAGATCTTAGTATTCTTGTAGGCCTCATCTCTTAGTTCATAGAGTTCATTAAGTTCCATGAAACGGTTCTTCGTTGCAGCTTCCATATCCATATTACAATTTGTCAAAGCCCAATATGCACTTTGTTCAATTTCGACCGGTAGGTGGCATGCTTTTCCGTATACAAGACGAAATGGAGTGCATCCCGTTGGTGTCTTATAGGCTGTACGAAATGCCCATAAAGCATCATTTAACTTGTCAGACCACCCTCTCGGATTATATCCAGTCGTTTTTTCAAGAATTCGCTTAATAGCCCTATTGGTTACTTCAGTTTGCCCATTGGATTGAGGATGGTATGCGGTGGAAACCCTATGATATACTCCATATTTTTGCAAGGCTCTTCCAAGATGATGATTACAAAAGTGTGTCCCCCTATCACTAATCAATGCTTTAGGAATTCCAAATCTAGAGAACAAACTTTGTAAAAATTTAAGTACTACCTTGATGTCGTTTGTTGGCAATGCTTGCGCTTCGACCCATTTTGATACGTAATCAACAGCAACCAAGATATATTTATTACCTTTAGATTCAGGAAACGGTCCCATGAAGTCCAATCCCCATATGTCGAAAACCTCACATACATGGATATAGTTTTGCGGCATTACGTTTCTTGATGTTATATTCCCGGATCGTTGACACGTATCACATCCTTTTATATAATCTTTTGCATCATCCAACATAGTGGGCCAATAAAATCCTGCATCAAGGATCTTTCTTCTTGTGATGACTGCACCGTCATGTCCCCCCGTTGGCCCTGAATGACAATGTGCCAATATTGCTGGGATGTCATCACCATCTACGCATCTCCGTAAAATATTGTCAGGACATAATTTAAAGGCATAAGGTTCAACCTAAATATACTCGCTAGCGCGAGTTAGAAACCTTCTTTTCTCGTCGGATGTTAGCCCTTTTGGAATTTTATTTGCCACAATAAAGTTTATATAGTCGGCATACCATGGTCCATTATTATTGCTCTTAATTCCTACCATCATAAGGTGTTCATCAGGAAAGTCATCAGCTATTTCCCTTTCGTCAAGCACCTCCATATTAGGGTTTTCAAGTCTAGATAAGTGGTCAGCAGCTAGATTCTCGGCACCCTTTTTATCTTTAATTTCAATATCGAATCCTTGGAGCAATAAAACCCACCTAATAAGCCTTGGCTTGGCATCCTGTTTATTGAACAAATACTTCAAAGCAGAATGGTCAGTGTAAACCATAGTTTTTGACAATATACGGGATAGTCACGCGGGAATACTTACCGCGAGACATTGTTCACTCGGATTTGTGGACATCCCCAATTCCGAGTATGTCTGGTTTTCGGTACTATGTTTTATTTTTGGATCATTATTCACAGTTTGTTTGGGTTTATCCTTTAGTTAATAAATCTGATGTTTTTTCCAAATTTATTTTGTTTCGTAATTTTGTTAAAACTCAATTTAAGAGTGAAATTAAGTCGTTTCAGTGTGATCATGGTGGTGAATTTGATAACCACTCCTTTCATAAATTATTTGCCGACAATGGGATTCAATTTAGATTTTCTTGTCCACGCACTTCCCAACAAAACGGAAAATCCGAAAGGATGATTCGCACCATTAATAATCTAATTCGAACTTTACTGTTTCAGGCTCATCTCCCTCCTAACTTTTGGGTTGAAGCCCTCTACATGGCCATTTACCTATTGAATATATTACCATCTCGTGCCATTGATAATGAAGTCCCATACACCCGCCTTACTGGCACTACACCAGCTTATAGTCTTTTACGTGTTTTTGGGTGTCTTTGTTACCCTCATCTTGATGCCGACCACAAACTTGGAGCCCGTGCTACGCCTTCCATCTTTTTGGGCCACGCTACTAATCATCGTGGCTACCGTTGTCTGGACCTCAACACCAATAAAATAATCATTTCACGACATGTTACTTTTGATGAAACAGTTTTTCCGTTTGGTTCCACGACACCCAATGTCAGTCCCTCGTATGATTTTTTGGACGACACCTCAAATTTAATCTCCAATATAATCAAACAGTCACCTACATCTACTATTGCTTCACCTCAACCTCAACATAACACGCCTGCTCCTACTATCCACAATGATGAGCAAAATTCTCCTACACACGGTCCACCTTCCCCAACTGCGCCTCATATTACCACCCAACTTCCCACACATGTTACTAGCCCGTCTAACCAACATCCCACCCCCGTTTCCGTTTCCCAAGATCCACCAACTCCAACTGTTAACCCAAACCCGGTTTCGATTCATCCCATGGTCACACGTTTTCGTGTCGGGACTAATCGTCCTACTCAGCGTTTTACTTATCATGTGTCTTCGATCTCCCCGTTACCCAAATCTTATAATGAAGCGTTTAATGATTCTAATTGGCAAAATGCTATGTGTGATGAATATGATGCACTTATTAAAAACAAAACTTGGATTCTTGTGCCTAGACCTACGGATGCCAACATAGTACGTTGTATGTGGTTATTTCATCATAAGTACTTGGCGAATGGTACTCTTAGTCGTTACAAAGCTCGTCTTGTGGCGAATGGTAGTACACAGATAGAGGGTGTTGATGTTGATGAGACGTTTAGCCCTGTGGTTAAACCTGGTACTATTCAAATGGTCCTTAGTTTGGCTACTTCTAGACATTGGCCGGTTCATCAGCTCGATGTCAAGAATGCCTTTTTGCATGGTGACTTAGCTGAGACTGTTTACATGCATCAGCGTCCTGGTTTTCGGGACTCTGCACATCCAGATTATGTTTGTTTATTACAGGGATCTCTTTATGGTCTCAAGCAGGCGCCTAGGGCTTGGTTTCAGCGTTTTGCTGCTTTTATGCTTCGGGTTGGATTTGCTCATAGTCGCTGTGACTCCTCTTTATTTATTTATAGACAGGGGACTGATACTGCTTATTTATTACTTTATGTTGACGATATTGTTCTCACAGCTTCTTCTGAGAATTTGTTACAGCGGGTTATTGCTTCTCTGCACAGGGAGTTTTCGATGACAGATTTGGGTTCTCTTAATTATTTTTTGGGCATTTCTGTTTCACGTGACTCTTCAGGGATGTTTTTGTCTCAGCGAAAGTATGCTGAGGAGATACTTGAGAGGGCTCATATGGTTGGTTGTAACCCCAGTAGGACTCCGGTTGATACTGAGTCCAAATTGGGAGATGATGGGGAACATGTTTCCGATCCAACATTATATAGGAGTCTTGCGGGTTCATTGCAGTATCTTACATTCACTCGCCCTGATATTTCTTATGCTGTTCAACAGGTGTGTCTCTATATGCATGATCCTAGAGAGCCTCATTTTTCAGCCCTCAAGCGGATTCTGAGGTATGTTCGGGGTACTTTGGACTACGGATTACAGTTGTTTTCATCTTCTACTACTTCCTTGGTTGCTTATTCGGATGCGGATTGGGCGGGTTGCCCAATTACTCGGCGCTCCACTTCTGGCTATTGTGTTTTTCTTGGCAACAACTTGCTCTCATGGTCCTCGAAGCGTCAACCAACGCTTTCTCGTTCCAGTGCTGAGGCTGAGTATCGCGGTGTTGCTAATGCAGTTGCTGAGACATGCTGGTTAAGGAATTTACTACGTGAGCTGCATACTCCTTTGTCTTCTGCTACACTTGTTTATTGTGACAATGTCAGTGCTGTGTATTTATCTTCTAATCCAGTTCAGCATCAACGTACGAAGCATATAGAGATTGATATTCATTTTGTCCGGGACTTGGTTGCTACTGGTCAAGTTCGAGTTCTTCATGTTCCCTCGCGCTATCAGTATGCAGATATATTTACCAAAGGCTTACCTTCAGCATTGTTTGAGGAGTTTAGAACCAGTTTGAGTGTCCGTTGTCCTCCCGCTCAAACTGCGGGGGAGTGTTAGTCGTATTATTGTATAAGTCCAGTTATAGTTTATTTGGGCTAAGGCCCGTATGTGTTTTGTTAGGGTTAAGGCCTGTATGTGTCTATATATTGTATTATTCGGATGGAATGAAAGGAGGAACATTAGAAACCTTCACTATAAATCCTTAGCAATTAAAGCAACACAAACTTGTTCTCTTTTGGGACTTTACAAATACATATTGACAATTCCTAATATTAATTTGTTAATAACCTACTCATAAGTAGTTTAACAAATTTTGAACTTCAATTTTAAGACTTAATGTGATCCATCACATTCCATAATAAATGGTGTCTTATTAATCTTCTAGGCTGGAATCTAATTGAGTATATCCAATCCTTACTCAATTTTCTAACCTTGATATCTTTAGGAAGAATTGAAGATATAGTTATCTTAATCAAACAATCTAACAAGAGTTTGATTTTCCTAACTGAATATACCATATACTAATGTATTTCATTAGGATTAATATTGTAAGTCAATCTTACAATATGTGAGATAAATATATTTTGTTTTGGCTTACCTATTTACCAACTAAGTCAATTTAATGGTACAATATATTTTCCAAGCCAATTGCATGCTTTATAACATAAGTGCCTCTTTGCCCAAGCCACTTCATTACTATGTCTTACCAAAAAGACATAAACTGTTATAATCCCAATCTACGTTATAAGTCATTGATCAACTCAATGACTTCTTGTATATGTCGTAAAAACATAACAAGTTAACGTCTTACTTTATTATAAGTCTTTTATCAATCAAAAGACTTTATATTTATATCTTACAATATAAACATGTATAATTAAAGTAATTATGAACACCACAATTTGGTTTCAATAATATTTCAAGTTAATTTATTACTTCATATATTTATGTCATTCCACGAATACATAAACATTCAAATTTTGAAGTAGTATTAGATTACTTCATTTATTTATGTCATTGCAACAATACATAAATATTCATATTTGAAGTAGTCTAATCATCATATATACACTTGTTCTAATAATTATCTAATTTAGAAACTTGTAAATTAACATAGTTTCATCACATCAGCTTTGGCTGCTTAGCAATGAAAGTATATAATTTACCTTGTTATTAACATCTAGTAATGAAAGTAGATATTAACTCCAAGTGTTCTATTGATTAGATGTGAATAAACCACATTAGAACATCAATCTCTGACCTTGCAGTCAAGATAACCCTTTAAATCATATCCTTTTATGTTGTTGCTTGCACACAATAAAGATTTCTCCCACTTGTGTATGGAACAACATCACGCATAAGATAAACAACACGTCAATAGTTTGCTTATGTGATTAATATGATTGTGTCATAGATATAAGTAGATATAGTATCACCTCGTCTAGTAAGGAAACGTACACGACTATCCTTAATACCACAAATGTCTATAATTGGAAAGTATTTATCTCAAGAGATTCTAGAGATAATCCGGGTTACTACCAAGATATCAAAGCTTGTAGCTCCCACTGAATTAAAGATCACTACATGAACTTATTATTCAGTAATCACAATACAATGCTCCCACTAGATTTGACAACATTATAAGTGTTTCATAACCAGTAAAAGCAAATAGTGTGCTGCTTTCTTTCCTACACCTTTGAGTAATGCCTTACGTAATACATACTAAGGCTCTCAAAGAATGTATTCTACCTTGTCAATGATGGAATATCCATCAATACAATTAACTTGAGAAAATTGGGCATGCAATTTCTTCCTCAATTTAGGTCTACCATCACCGCTATGGTATATAGCCCCTTTAGATGGTTAAAGCACAACAACTAGATCAATCATTCCAGTTTGCCTTTTACCAATTTTGCGGTAATTAGTCTAGCTTCTAATTTCAATAATTCCTAAAACGTGCAATTTCTACAAAATTTGCGATGAGTTATTTCTTAGAATTTAGACAATTCTAATTTTCCTGTTATACATTTCTCATTCATGAAAAGGAATAGGATTAAGTCTCACTCTTCACACGGAAAGTAGACTATGTTTATCCTTTTAGTTAAGTTGACTGTATCCAAAGACCCTTACGGGTGCAGATCAACTTCCACTAAAGGAATTTCCACGTTTACGGTTTTATCGTTGCATTTAATACATTAAAAGAATTTACAAAATTCAATTTTAGTATTTTCAATAATATTTTTTCAAGAAAATTAAATACCCATGGTAAATAAAATTTAACCATTTAATTTTCACTGAAAAATTAGGATCCAAATTGACGTCGTTTCATTACATCAGCTGAGGCTGCTAGCAATGAAAGTACTCAATAAGGTAGAGCTACACTCAATTGCCAATATACTATTGCAATTCCTAGAATCATGGGACTTACATATTTTGCCAACATCAGTTGCAAATGTAAGCATGTTTCATCCCCAAATCTTTATGCCTTGACGCCGTTTCATTACATCGGCTGAGGCTGCTAGTAATGAAAGTGCTCAATTAAGTTAACCAATTTAGAAACATGTAAACTTGACGCCGTTTCATCACATCAGCTGAGGCTGATAGCAATGAATGTGCTCAATTTACCCTTTGATTCCCATTCTTTGAATAATTACATCAGCTGAGGCTGCTAGCAATGATAGAATGTAACGTCAGGTGTTTTCGTATTAATTGGGTGGCATATAACTTAAATTTTAAGGGTATTTTAATTTTGATGTGTAATCAAAAAATATGTTCAAGATGTCATGCATTCATCTTGTATCATATGTTTTTTACAAAAACCATTTACCAATTCGCAGCTTAAAATTAACAAAATTTTAATTGATGGCGTTGAGAAACTTACAACATTGCCTTAAGATGCTTCGTACTTTTTCATGGTGTACTTGGTACGTTTAATATTGACGCACAGGCGAGCGGAGGGGCAAACGTCCGCCGAAGCTGGTTAAAAACGCGCCCTTTTCGGATGACAATTTAATGTCAACCCTCCTTATACCCACTTTATAGTTTGTCAATATTAGGTCTGCCGCTTCGATCACTTTTGTGCAGTCGCATCAATCAATTAAAAACTTTAAGATTTAAAGCTTAAAACATCTATGTAGTAAATTATTAAATTGCTAGTCTCGCCTGGAAGCAAATTACCGTGCGAAGCGAACCACTATCGGCACATAAGACTTGGCAATAAATAATTTACCACAAAGGTTTCATAGTTATTAGGTTCATTTATTTTTTAATAAAAAAATTACCCTCTTTGATGTTTACAATCCATCATAATTAAAACACAAATATCAAGTAATTAAAAATAAACAAACACTTAATAACACATATATAACACCCTAAACTAAATACGACTTATAAAATACGCTATAAGTTAAAACTTGAGTTATATAACATATTATGACTCAAAACATACGATATGAACATATAACCTAAAGTAAAATACGAAATGATACAAGAACTTTATAACTAAAAGTATGGCACGTTTAAAAGGTTTATGTAGGCCGAAATTAATAAAGTTTGTACACAAAATATTTATATAAGATAAACATGAAATTTTGGCTAATTTGGAAGGTTGCAAATCACCATTTGATCACCCCTAATTTTCGGCATTTTCCCGTCCCATATTTCTCCTAAAACCGTGTGTATGATACTATCTCCAACAAACTCTAAAAATTATTTCTCTCTACTCATTTGTACGGCAAAAAAGCAAACCAAAACAAACCCTAAGAACCTTGTTCCATTCGACTCAAGAAGGAGAAGAAGAGGAGGCTTTGATCATTATTTTCTTATCCAATTCGTATCTCAACAAAGGTAATCAAATAATATATCAATCAATCTATACGTCATGTTCATAGATGAACCTAATCGATCCATATTATTTTTCTTTTTTCTTTTTTTTTTTCTTTCATTCGATCATCACAAAGAAGAGAAGAGAAGGTGTGGTGATTTGTCCAACGTAGGAATCCTTGAATTCTTGTTCCATTCGATCTAACATAAGAGGTAAGCATGAAATCTTCAATCTCTAATAATATTTTCGGATCAATATATATTAATATGTGTTAATATGATTAATTATGTTATGGAAATCGGATTTGTTTATGCAAACTAAGCTGTCAGAAATTTTATGCTACCTAAACAAATTTTAGATTGATGATACAAGCATGCATTTTAGTGGTTCTTTGGTCTAAAACTGAATTCAATGAAATAGGGATCAAATAAAATTGGTTTGATGATTTTTAGAGGTCTAGAAGGAAACCTTTTGATTTTTGGAAATTCATGTGTCAAACTGTATTTCGGGTTATGAAAATTCAGGTGTGGTTCATGATTTGTAATTTAATATCTATAATGAATTAATACTTGAAATTTTGTCAGAATGAAATTTGGTATATGAGTTATGTTGTGTAATTTTTTTAGATTTTTCTGGGATGTTTAACCTGGGTAAATAATTACATACTTTCGGGGTGTTCCAGCAGATCCAATTCGGGTACATGTTGTGAATGTCAATTTTTAGTTTGTACTTGTACTACTCAATAAAATCTGGAAAAATTATGTAAAATACTTAAGATATATAGGTATATCTGGATAAAATTATAGAATTTTATGAGCTCATTTATGGTGTGTTAAAAATAGCTAAAGTTGGACCTGATTTTAATGTTAATTCTGAAATTTAAGTAGTTAATTGTTTAAAACACTTATAAGCTAAATTGCTTCACTTTTGGAACCTAAATAAGCTAATGGTCATCTTAAAAGTATTTAACTTATGTTTTGATCAATTATCATATTAACCTTAAACTTTGGTATAATTACAATAGTAACCCTAATCTTTGAATAATGATAATATGGAACCCAAATTATATGAATTAAACTCTATTTTGACTTGTAAAACTCTAAATTGTGAAATGACATCATTTTATAAGTATATTAATATATGAAACTCAATTTTGACATTAATAACTATTTAAACCTTTTTAAATACTATTAACTATTTTTAGAAACCCTAAATTGTTTTTAAACCTAAATATGGAAACTTACTATTTTTGGAAAGTTACTAAATATGGAAAGTTACTATTTTTGGAAAGTTACTAATTATGGAAACCTGCTAAATATGGAAAGTTACTTAAAATGGAAAGAAAACTAAAATGAAACCTTTTATGATTATGAAACTATGAAACTTATAAATAAACTTATGATTAATGTAGATCGGGTGAAGAAGGAATGATCATCTGCTTCCATTCATCCAATTGCTTTGATTCGTGTGCTTTGATAAGGTACATATATTCTTTCCCTTTTCAGTAGGGATATTTCTATCGATCCTATGCCTGATATGATTCCCTTATTTGACTCATGACTTTCATTGTATGATTGTCATTCTTTTTGATTCATTCTGACATTTATTTAAATGTCTCTGCTATGCTATACTTATGTTGGCCATTCTTATTGAGTTACTATCTTGTTTCTCTTGCCATGCTAGATTATATTTGTTGTATGCTATGATAGATATATGCCTGAGCTAACCTAGTTGTGGAGGTACCATGTCCATGTCTTGGATGACACCCTTTGCATGACACTCCCGTAGAGGTGTGATAGATCTACGGCGTTCCCCTTTATGTTATGATTTTGTGTACACTATTGGCCAACTTTATATGTGTGACCAGTCTAGTACTGACATACATACTTATGTTAGGGAGCGTATGGATGCATCCTAGGTTTTATGTTTATATGATTATGGTGACCAGGTGGTGTGTGCCTTACACTCCTTCTCACACTTTTATTACTTAGAGGTCTCCCCTCTTCGTATACTTGTATTGCTTTAGTATGATTTGACGGATTATGTATGTAGTTCCTATGGCACATCCTTATATGAACTTTTTCTTTATTTCATTTTTTCTCTTGATTCATTTCTATTCAGTTCTCATGCATTCTTGATTCTTAGTTCTCTTTAAAATTCGTATGACTTTCATGATTATACTTTTCGTTTATTATTCTTATTCCTTCGTTGCTTATGCTTTTTTACCGTTATGTTATGTTATATATATCTGTTCACTGGGCTTTTTAAGCTCAGCCGCATGTTTTCTTTTCTTATGCGGCAGGTAATAAGCGGGGCGACGGGCTTGGGAATTAGAGAGAGCATAGGACTTAGAGACCTATTTATTTATCATTTCGTTGTCCATTGTTTCGGACTTTCATTTCTTTCAGTACTTTGAATGTTATTTTACTTTGGTTTTGTTTGGTTAACCCACTATGCATTTGGGATTATCTTTTGATACCAGTCTTGATGTTTGAGACTTGGTTATTTATTTAAAAGACTTCCACTTGCGTAATGTATGCTTTGTATGACACCATAATGTGATATCTTGGCCTTAACGGGTCGGGGTGTTACAGTTATGGTATCAAAGCGACTGAGTTTGACCTGTAGAACCTTAGAAATGACCTGTGAGGATATTGGGTAGACACTAGGCTTTTCGTTTGACGCGATCTCTTTCTTCACATTTTGACCCTTACGCTTGTTTTGTCTTTTGTCTCGTTGATGACCTTTCAGATGGTGAATACTCGTCGGAATGATGGACCCTCTGGTGCTGATGTTGATGCAGCAGTGCAGCGAGCTATTGATGTGTTACTTCCCGGTTTGACTGCACGCATCACGGACGAGATTAGGAGGAACACCGCTAGTGGGAGTGGTAATGGAGGTGGTAGTGGAAATGGCGGTGGTGGTGGTGATGCTCCACCAATGTCGATTCATGTGTGGTTGGAGCATTTTGTTAAGCAGAAACCATGTTCGTTCAGTGCTGGTACTTCTCCTGTGGAGGCGGAGAATTGGATATCTCACATTGAGAAGATATTCGAGGTACTTAGTTGTGACGATGGGTTTAAGGCACGTTTGGCTAGTTACAAATTTGAGGGAGATGCCCTCAGTTGGTGGAAGGCATATCGGATGGCTAAGGGAGGTGATGAGTTTGTTGCTGGGTTATCATGGGCTGAGTTTTGGGAGATATTCTTTCTTCAGTACTTCCCTAGATCAGAGAAACAGAAGTTTGAGCGAAACTATCATCATATTTTCCAGTTGGATAGGGAGTCGAGTGCGGAGTATATGAAGAGGTTTGTGAGACTTGCGGGTTTCTTGGGTACGAAGGCTGGGACTCCGGAGGAGCAGGCTATGCATTTTAAGTGGGGTTTACGTGATGAGTTGCTTGAAGGTGTTCTAAATACTGATTTTGCTGATGTGGCACAAGTTGTAAATGCGGTCCGTAATAAGGAATTGATGCAAGAGAGGTCTATACGTGGAGTGAAGAGGACTCATGAGAGTGATCATTAGCAGGTTCAGGGTAATAGTCAGAGGAATGCTACTTCGAGGGGTAATGAGTTTCGGGGTAATGACAGGCGTGGTAACAACAACAGTGGGCAGAATCAGCGGTCAAGCCGTGACCAACAGTGGGGTCAACAGAGTCGTGGTATTCAGCAGGGTAATCGTGGTACTACTTCTTTAGCAGGGCAGGGGAATGTGGGGGAACAGCTTCCACCTCCTCCTATTTATGTTGAGTGTAGGAAAACTCATCCTGGTCGTACTTTTTATAAGGCTACTGGTGCCTGTTTCAGTTGTGGTGAGATTGGACATCGGGTTAGGGAATGTTCGAAGGCGGGTGGCACCAACCGTGGGAATGGAAATGGTGGGCAGCAGGCTTCTAAGGGTCGAGTTTTTGCACTAACTAGGGATCAGGTTGCGGGTACTTCTGGAACTGTCTCGGGTATGCTGTATTTATTTGATCGTCCAATTTTTGCTTTATTTGATACTGGTGCTACACATTATGTGATATCTTCTACATCTGCTAAACACATTAATACAACCGCAATACCATTAAACTATGCTTTATCTATCTCAACACCAATGAAAAATTCCGTGACCATTACTCATGAATACGTGAATTGCCCTCTTCATTTCGACGATAGAGTTCGCTCTGCAAATCTTCTTCCTCTAGGTATGTACGACTTTGATGTGATTTTGGGTATGGATTGGTTGTCGGAGCATCGAGCTACGATTGACTGCCATACCCGACGTGTGATTTTTGGTGATCCTTGTAATCCTGAATTTGTCTACCAAGGTTCTCGGCTTGGTAAACCTATTAAGATCATATCCGCTATGAAAGCTCGTTCTTTGCTGACACATGGTTGTGAAGGTTTTCTAGCTTCGATTAAGGATTCATCTTTGGAGATTCCTAGTATAGAGAGTCTTTCGGTTGTTCGTGAATTCCCAGATGTATTTCCTGATGAACTCCCAGGCATGCCGCCTGAGCGTGAGGTTGAATTCTCGATTGATTTAATTCCGGGTGCTGAACCCATCTCTAAGGCTCCTTATCGTATGGCTCCTGTTGAATTGAAGGAATTGAAAGAGCAGTTACAGGAATTGCTTGAATCTGGTTCTATCCGTCCCAGTGTTTCTCCGTGGGGTGCTCCGGTGTTATTTGTTAAGAAGAAGGACGGTAGCATGAGATTATTTATCGACTACCGCGAACTTAACCGTATCACCATTCGTATTCGTTATCCGCTTCCCCGCATCGATGATTTGTTTGATCAACTTCAGGGAGCGAAATTCTTTTCCAAGATCGATTTGAGGTCTGGATATCACCAGCTACGTGTGAAGGAGCAGGATATTCCTAAGACCGCGTTCCGTACTAGATATGGCCACTACGAGTTCTTGGTCATGCCGTTTGGGTTGACGAATGCTCCAGCTATTTTCATGGATTTGATGAATCGGATTTTTCATGAATACTTAGATAAGTTCGTGATCGTGTTTATTGACGACATCTTGGTTTACTTTAAAACTAAGGAGGAGCATGAGTACCATCTCCGTGTTGTTTTGGAGACTTTGAGGCAGAAGAAGTTGTATGCCAAGTTTTCCAAATGCGAGTTCTGGTTAGGACAAGTTGCATTCTTAGGTCATGTCGTTTCCGCAGATGGTATCACCATGGATCCGGCTAAGGTTGAGGCTATCACCAAGTGGCCAAGACCGACCAATGTGACTGAGATCGGGAGTTTTCTTGGACTGGCTGGTTATTACAGGAGGTTTGTTGAGGGTTTTTTTCGTTTGTCGTTACCGTTGACTCAGCTTATGCGCAAGGGAGAGAAGTTTGTATGGACCGACGAGAGATAAGCTAGTTTTGAAGAGTTGAAGAAGAGACTTGTTTCTGCGCCGATTCTTACTCTACCATCAGGTTCAGGAGTATATCAAATCTACAACGATGCTTCGAAGAAGGGTTTGGGTTGTGTTTTGATGCAGCATGGGAAAGTGATTGCGTATGCTTCTAGACAGTTGAAACCGTATGAGGCGAACTATCCTACTCATGATCTTGAATTAGCTTCCGTTGTCTTTGCTTTGAAAATCTGGAGGCATTATCTTTATGGTGAGAGTTGTGATATGTTCACTGACCATAAGAGCCTGAAGTATATCTTTACCCAGAAGGAATTAAACATGCGACAGAGACATTGGTTGGGGTTGTTGAAGGACTATGACACTAATATTCAGTATCACCCTGGAAAAGCCAATGTTGTGGCTGATGCCTTGAGTCGTAAGTCGGGAATGATTGCTAGTCTTGACTTTGAGCCAAGGATTCTTAATGACTTAGAGCTTATGGAAGTTGAGCTGTGTGTTCGGGGTCATGATGGTTTTTGGGCTAGCTTGAAGGTGGAGTCTGATTTGATGTTAAGGATTAAGGAAGCTCAGAAAGACGATGGTGAGTTATGGGCTATTGTACAAAGTGTTGAGGATGGTTGATGAACTCAAATAAGTACATTTTATTACCATCATTTATCCTATTTATTTGACTTGTTTTATTATATTATATATGAGAATCGATACGTTAATGTTTACTTTTGTAATTCTCAGGTAAAAACAAGTATTATGTGAAACTTGGCGATTTTGGACTAATTATGGAGCAAAACAAGCAAGATGTTAAGAGTCTACTGAAATGTACAAGATCAAGATCATTCTGCTCCAGATGCGCCGCAACACACTTCGTACATACAGCGCATCACTATCAAGATTTCACAAGTGACGATCCAAGACAACGAAGGACATGCGCCGCATACAAGAATGGAGTTACGCCGCATCTTAAGGCGGTATACGAATATTCCTGAATATATTAATCTTGGACCCCACGCGAAGTTAAGTCAATGCGCCGCATCTACTTATCCTATGCGCCGCATCTAACCCTCAGACAAAAACTATAAATACCCCAAAGTCAGACGAAATTTGTGTGCAAAATACCGAGTACGAGACTTAGCAAAAGACAGAAGAAACCCTAGGACGAAGTCAGACGCATTAGCAGCACAAGACACACCTTGAACGAAGATACAGTAGCTGTAAGAAGGTCCTGCATGTATTCAATTCATTAAGTAGTTTTGTTTTATTGTATTAGTACACTTTAATTCATCAGGATTGATGGGCCGATTCCATGTGACTACGGAAAACCATGGGCACCCCTTAAAATTGCTTTCCCATTAATTAAAGTTTACATGTTTATGTCTTTGGTGACTGATACGTGTCAATTGTAGTCCAAGGAATTGCACAGGAAATATGCAAAACCCGAGTCGTTTGTCTCGACGAAGATTGAATGGAATTTGTGTTCCCGGGACGTGATTCGTGTAGTGAATGAGAAAAAGAGTGATTGATTTTGGATTACACTACTAATAACAAACAAGATAGACTAATTAAACTAAGCTAATTGAACAATTAAACTAAGCATTTAACCTAAAAAAACGAAAATTGAATTTAAAAACGGAACGCGACGTATTATAAAAACGTAAATAAAAGTGATTTTCTAAAATTTAAGCCTTAAAAATGCAAATTAATTTTTCCTATATTAAAAATGATAAAAGAAAATTTTTGGAAAAAGAAAAATATTTTTTTTGACTTTTTAATATTTTTTTATGAATTAAAAACTAATTTAACTAATTAAAAATCAAAAGAAAATGCAAATAAAGTAAGAAAAATGCAAATTAAATTTTGAAAATTATAAAATAACTAAAAAGTAATTTTAAAACTAAAAACTAATTTTTTTGGCTTTTTGTGTAATTTTTTAAAAAGTATTTATGTTGGGTACGCTTCTCGCACCAAAATGTGACAACATATGTGTGATTACATTAGTTATCTTATTTGCCACAAACACATGGACTAGAACCGTCAATATTGTAAAGTCATGTGTTTTGGCTCTATAAATACTCCTCCTAGACTTCACTAGGAGGGTTGAAGCTTGTGTGTCATTTTCACCTTTCCATATTATTAATAAAATCATCAAGTTTTCCTCTTTATTCTTTTCTACTTTCTCTCACTAAACCTTTGCCATGAAGATGATGATCTTTCATCATCCAAGACCTCCCGATTCACAATAACATCACCAAAACACGATCCATCAATTGGTATCGGAAGCCATGGTATTAGTTTTGGTTAATTTTATTGTATTTTTCTTGTCAAAATCGTATCTATGTGTGACTCAGATCTGTTTTTTTGAGCGGTTTTTACTGGTCAACATTTTTTATTGTCATTAAATGCTTTAAACAGTTCATCAGTTTATTAATGTATCTGGTCATCTTTCAGTCCGCATACATCCTTATCATTTGTTTGTGTGACTGATTTGATTAATCCCGTGGAATTATTGGTCTGTAACTGGCAATATAAAAAGGTGGTCGGATATAACTGGTCGTAATATGAACTCGCCGGAAAAGTCATCGGAAAATTCGCCGGAAAATTCATCGGAAAGGTTTTTCTCGCAATTGCTTGTAAAGCATTTGCGAGAAACCCTTTTTTCTCGCAATTCATCAGAATCTTCGAAATTGGTACTCGGTGTTTCCGTCTTTGTAAAAGATTGTGAAACTACCTCGACTTGGTTGTATTCTCATCTTTTGGATAAAAGTTTGAGAACGTGATCGGAATTGCGATAATGCTTTTCGAAAATGGTTTCTTGCAATTCATTTTTCGAAAATGCGTTTCGCAATTGCTTTTCACAAACGCGAGGTTTTCTCGCATTTGCAAGTTTTCTCGCAAATGCAAGTTTTCTCGCAATTGCAAGATTTCTCGCATTTGCCGGGTCAACAGGTCAACGGGTCAAACCTTTTCGCAATTGCCGGTCAACGGACATATCAGGTCAACGGTCAAACTTAATTAAAAGATAAGAAGAAGCAGATCTACAGCTACCACAACAACACTAACCTCAACTATATCTTAATCTCAACCTCAAAACATCACTACAAATAAAAGACACTCTATTAAAACAAAAGATCTCAGTTAATTCGTGTTTATACGACTAATCATTCGAACTCAAAAGTCCAGCACAATGAATGTAAGTCAAACCATCATCGATCTATTTTTCTTGAAGCTCTTAGCTTCATTTAAATTTCCGAATACAAAAGACAAGAATGATAACAATTACGTTATCCTCTTTTTCTTTAATTCGATATTCAAAATCAAAACAACAACAAAGAACAAAAACGTTTGAAGTACCTACCTTGACCCTTAAAAGGACCATGAACCTTTATAATAAGATTCTTGATTCGGATTGTGCAACAAAGTAATCAAAGGTTAACGTATGGAACTGCTTTCGTTTGCGTTTGAGGTAATTGATTTGTGAAAAAACAATTATGTTGGTTGATTTATGATTATTGATGATGATGTAAACACGATGAGGTTTTATGTTTGTGATGTTTTTGAGAGGAGATGAAAGAGTTAGGTAGGAGATGGGATAAGTGGTAGGCAGTTTATTTGAGAAGAGTGTGAGATTAGGCTTGGTGGACTATTATCTTGTGATTATTTATTGGATTGTAATTGGTGGCCGACAACTTATGCATAATCAAACTTATGTATTTCTAATTTTTTTAGAATACATAAGTTTTGATAATATTTTTTTGGTTCAAGAGTGATATTATTGATCTAACAAATTTTCACGGGGATACGATTTTTGACAAGATCGGGATAAAACCATTATCATAGTTCACCTAAACCGTCAAAAGGCTAGTATTGGGTATTGAACCGCAAGATGTGACTACGGGGTTAATTCTTTATTATTTATTTGAGGTTGAAGTGGGATATCACGGGTGCGTGTACTTAGTATCTTGAAGATATCGGGGTTGGTTGGATGCATGATTCTTCGAGATCCTTGTTCGAGCTTATAATCTTCAAAATGATTAAGACTTGGATATCTAGTTATTTTTTTCTTTCTACCTCTTACAAAATAACTATCACTTTAAAGGAGTTACGTTGTAGTGCTCAAGTGTCACACAAGATGTGGATTATTCAAGATGAACTCATATACAGTAAATGATGGTTGGATGGGTATATGAGTCGACCTATGCTTAAAGGAGTTACGTTGTAGTGCTCAGTATAGGTTCCTTAGTCAGACAATAGTGCAAGCTTAAGTCACAAGTTCTGGTTATTTTACTTCAGTCTCAAGTTCGTAATACTGGGTTTTCTCCATCAGTGGTCACTACAAAAAGCCGTCAGAATGATAATGGGGTCGGTAAAGAGTTAGATGAGAAGAGTATAGAAGAGTAGAGATTTTATCAGCAATTGATTCTCACGGGCTATCTTTTGTACTTCACACATCTTCGACAAATTGGACATACAGGGTGTACGCTGCCTCCGTTTCCATCGTAACCATAGTGTGTATGCTTCCGATTCCGCGAAGACATCGTGGGGGAAGAGAGAGTAGATGTGCTTTGACTTTCTTTGACTTTCTTTGCATTTTTTGCGAAAACACTCTTTTTCCAGATGGATCTGCATTCAGGGGGAAGAAATGTGCACATCAGGGACGCATAACAGACTCACGTGATCGAGCTTACAATTTTATTACTACCGGAAGACGTCCGCAGAGATGATCAGTGGTTCAGTTTAGTGATTTTGGTGTACTCGTTTCAACTTTCGCAGAGTGTGATGTGCGAAGTAGCCTACTAATGTGAGAAGATCTTGCTAAATTTCTCGCATGTTACCCCCGAACGGAACTTCCGCATTGAGCATAATCGTTACTGAGTACTAGTCAGATTTCCTTGGTGTGGTTTACAATATCATCTACAAATTCCGCTGCGTACTTACAACCTTCAAAAGTTAGAAGACGTGTTAACTACATCAAAGTTTCGAATCTGCTGAAGATGGTTGTCAGTTTGGGGGGAAGCTGATTCAGAAACTTCGCCAAAAGGAAGTATATGAAGAAGCCGTTAAAGACATGCAGCATGAATTGGGGGGAAGTTAATCCAGTTCATGTTTATTACATCATTTGACTACAAGTGAAGAAAAGTTCTCAAGCCGGGGAACAAGATAAAGACAAAGAGCGTCAACTGTAATCATCCTCAGCACATGAAGAGCTTATGAAGACCTTTCTTTATTTGTATTTTTTACTTGTAGGATATGATGTAAGTAATCCCATATGTTGCCACATTGGGGGAAGATTGTTGGGTACGCTTCTCGCACCAAAATGTGACAACATATGTGTGATTACATTAGTTATCTTATTTGCCACAAACACATGGACTAGAACCGTCAATATTGTAAAGTCATGTGTTTTGGCTCTATAAATACACCTCCTAGACTTCACTAGGAGGGTTGAAGCTTATGTGTCATTTTCACCTTTCCATATTATTAATAAAATCATCAAGTTTTCCTCTTTATTCTTTTCTACTTTCTCTCACTAAACCTTTGCCATGAAGATGATGATCTTTCATCATCCAAGACCTCCCGATTCACAATATGTCAACCAAAACACGATCCATCAATTTAAACTAATTTGAAATTCAAATAAAATTGAAAATAAATGGGAAAAATGCAAAATTAATTTCTAAAAATCTAAAATAACTGAAAACTAATTTCTAAAATATTTTTGGATTTTTAAAGGCTTTTTATGATTTTTTTTGGAATTTTTGGGAATTAAAAAGTATTAAAAATTGCTTATAAACTAAAATTTAATAAGAAAAATAGCAAAACAATTCAGAAAAATCTGAAAAAATTACAGAAAATCTAAAATATTAAAATAAACTTGAGAAAAAATTTTGAAAAGAAAATAAGCCAGAAAAGTGCTGATTGAGACCAAATCAGCTTATCACAAGTGCTTATTAATAAGCACTTGTGTCCAAACTTAATGAAACTTTCAACACAGGTGTCATATGCTCAAATGAACTCAGAAATGCCAATCTCAGGTCACAGAAAGCTCAGAAACACAGATACTAATGTAATAAGCAGTTATTATAAGCTAATGATAAGCAATTTTCACCCAATAAGCTCAAAACATCAACCTACAGCTAAAACACTTGTAACTAATAATAATTCAACTTAAAATGACCAAATAAGCTCAAAGGAAAAACTAGAAAGCACCATGGTATGAGTTCTCTTAAGTCAGAAATGAGCAGCTAGGGGCCTACTTGCAGCTTATTTTTAAGCAGTTTAATAAGCTCTAAAGTGAAACTTTGAGGGGGCAAAATTAAGTTCACACTACTGGGTACCTAGAAACCACAAAAGACTTAAAAGTTAAGCTCATATGCTGCTCTAAATAAGCCATAGATCAGGTGGTACTAGAAACCAAAAACTGTTGCAGCAAATAAGTAGAGAATGCAATTTGCAGCAGATTGATTTTTGGCGCTAACTTAAGTAGATTTAAACCAACTAGATACCAGCCTAGAAATTTTATTCAACCCTTCCAAAGAAACTGATAAGTGCAAATTAGGGGGTCACTAATAGGCTCAGATTAACCTGGTCTTATTGAGGCAATCAAAACCTGATTTGAGCACTAATTAATCTGAAATTCTCAAAACAAAACAAAGCCGCTAATCACTATTCAGAATTAAGCAATCCTATTATGAAATAATCCCAATAATACTTGAACAATATGCAAATAAATAGTGGGAATAGTCAATGATTAGCTACCTTCTATAACACCCATAATCCCAAACACCTTTATGAGGTCTGCTAAGATTAAGCTAGTGAACTTTAAACAAACCTATCAATCTACTGATCACCTAACTGAGATAATAACTAATGAGCAAATCTAAATGACAACTAAGCAATGAAACAGATGACTTAAGCAGTTTATATAAGAATTGACTTGAAATGAGAATTTTGAACAAAACTGATTAAACTGATTCTAACTAATAAACCTCTATTAAAAACCTTCAACAATATCAAATAAGCTTCAAAAAGGAAGAAAAACACCAGAAATCATACCATTAGCAGATGAAAAGAAAAGTTGACCAAATTTGACTTTGATTAAAACTTAAAGAACTGAATACAAATGAACTGGAAATGTAACTTACAACTGAATTTTAAAGAGTTTACACTACGAAAAACATTTAAATGACAAAAAAAAATGAAATTGGTAACAACTTTCTAAGACATGAAAATTGGACGATTCACTGATGAGGAGGAGAGGGCTATATATAGCAATCCAAGGAACCTTCTGGGACTTCCACCCTGGCAATCCTCACGTATCCACAGCTCTCTAATCACCCTTAGATCACTCACGCTTCATTTTCAGCCTTTAGATTGAAATAGTGAGGTGTTCGGTCCAATCAACAGCTGCCACGCGTCATTCTCTTTGTCAGGAACTTCTAGAAGGGCCAATGATTGACATCTATACCCTTAATTTCTGTTAAATTCGTACGGTGAATATTAGGGTTGCGGGTGAATAGTAACTTGTCTGGGTTAAAGAAGAAAAGGGGGCGCGGGATTTTTAGTGAGAGAGAGAGAGTGGGTGTTTTAGTTTATTGACTGTGTGTGTATAATTTGGACCCGGGTTTTAATTGTGGATCGGGTTTCGGTGATAGGAAGGGCTCGGGTATTGGACTTGGGCTTTGGTATTTGGGTTTGATGAATGGATTTTGGATAATGAATAATAGAAAATCCGGTAATAAGAATAGATGGATTTTTGTATAAAATGATAGGGACCTTGGCTGCCATTTTTCAAAAGATGATCCAAGGGCTGAAATTGACAACTTCTGATAGTATGAGGACCTAGGTAGACTTTTTGACCATATTTTCTTTCCCGGTTCCGGTTCTGAGCCTTTTCCGTATCCCGTGCTCGTTTTCCTGATTTTCTTGTCTTTTTGCCGGTTTCTTCGATATCCGTGCCTGCACAAGTAAAAACACAAAAACATAATATATTTGGCATTTTGGTCGGGTTTTTGGTCTATTTGAGTCCGGTTTTGGTCAAGAAAAGGTATGTGTTTAAGCACATACCAGTGACTTTTATTAGTGCATTGATAACCTCTGTGTCTAGCTGAGCATTGCTTGGGTCGCCATGCCCCTTCCTCGCCTATTTAAGAGACGCTAAATAAATAGGATAGACATAAGTAATCATTAAGGGTTTACTCGCCGATAAGATTAGAGCCAACGAGAAAGGTTTAATTCTCGATGCGTCGCATCGAACTATACACTTCATATAAAACTAGCAATAAAACAAGTGACAAGCTACTTAATTATCAGGACAGGTCTTCTTATTGTCTCGAGTATCTATCTGTGTACGTGTGTGCTAATCGCTGATTCGTGCTCATTAGTTTAGTTTATTATTTAATCATAACCAAACTGTGTCAGTCTCTCAGGCTGAAACCCCCTTGCGTTAGATTAGGATTGTATAGCTAACTTAAGATATTAAAATACTTATTAGAATAACTAGATAATACGTTCCACTCTTAGTGATCGACACTCTACTTACCATTATATTCATACTGACCGGGTACACTACTCGTTAAAGTGTGTGTTATTGATAAGTCGGCTAAATATAAATTTAAAACTTGAATACTACTAAAACCACAACGACATCACGCGCGCACCAAGTCTTTGGGGCCGCTGGCGTGGATATAAAAGAATTAGAGCAATACACGCACACATCAATGGTAAGCAGTCAGATTTTCGTGTGGATGTGGATGGTGTTGTTTGGTTTGGTGATCGTCTATGTGTTCCAAATGATTCTACTCTTCGTGAAGCTGTGCTTTCTGAGGCACATAGTTCTCCATTCTCTATTCATCCGGGTTCGACTAAGATGTACCATGATCTTAAACAACATTTTTGGTGGAATGGGATGAAGCAGGATCTAGCTTTACATGTGGCTAGATGTATGACTTGTCAGCAGGTTAAGATTGAACATCAACGTGCAAGTGGTCTCTTACAACCTCTCGACATTCCTACATGGAAGTGGGACCAGATATCTATGGACTTCGTTACCGGTTTACCTCATACTCTTCGGAAGCATAACGCGATTTGGGTCATTGTTGATCGTCTAACCAAATCTGCGCATTTTCTCCCCATTCGTGTTGATTATTCTGTGAGTCGTTTGGCTCAGGTTTTTCAGCAGGAAATTGTTCGGTTACATGGTACGCCATCTTCTATTGTGTCCGATCGTGATCCTCGTTATACGTCTCGTTTCTAGAAAGGGTTACATAAAGCCTGGGGTACACGGCTTAAATTCAGTATGGCATTTCATCCTCAGACTGATGGACAGTCGGAGCGGACAATTCAGACCTTGGAGGATATGTTGAGGTCTTGTGCTTTAGAGTGGACAGGCCACTGGGATGATTACTTGTGTTTGGTGGAGTTTGCTTACAATAATAGTTGGCATGCTAGTATCAGAATGGCTCCGTTTGAGATGTTATATGGACGTAAGTGTTGAGCGCCGGTTTGTTGGAATGAGGTCGGGGAACAACTCATTGAGGAACCAGAATTAATTAGGATTACTAATGAGAAGGTGGCTATGGCCAGAGAGAAGTTGAAGAAAGCTCGTACTAGGTAGAAGAGCTATGCCAACCATCATCGTCGTGATCTTGTATTTAACTCTGGTGATCGTGTTTTCTTGAAGGTTTCTCCTTTTCGAGGCGTTAAGCATTTCGGTATGAAAGGGAAGCTTAGTCCACGTTATATCAGTCCGTTTGAGATTCTTGATCGGGTTAGTGAAGTATCTTATCGCTTGGCGCTACCTCCCCAATTATCGCATGTGCATAATGTTTTTCATGTGTCACTTCTTCGTGGGTATAATTATCATCCGCTTCAAGTTGTGTCTTGCCCGTTCGATCAGATTCGGGAAGATCTTTTGTATAGTGAAGAACCTGAGGCTGTTTTGGAGCGTCAGGAAAGAGTCATGAGAACTAAAACAATTCCATTCGTAAAGATTCTTTAGAAGAATCATCCTGAGAGCGAGGCTACTTGGGAGACCGAAGAATCGATACGATCCAGTTATCCACATTTCTCTTTGTGACTTCGTACGTATTCATTTTGATTCCTCTTTCAATTTCATATTTCTATTTCGATTTCAATTTCGCGGACGAAATTTTCTTTTTAGGAGGGAAGAATTATAACGCTCTAAACTAAATACAACTTATAAAATACGCTATAAGTTAAAACTTGAGTTATATAACATGTTATGACTCGAAACATAGGATATGAACATATAACCTAAAGTAAAATACGAAATGATACAAGAACTTTATAACTATGGCACGTTTAAAAGGTTTATGTAGGCCGAAATTAATAAAGTTTGTACACAAAATATTTATATAAGATAAACGTGAAAGTTTGGCTAATTTGGAAGGTTGCAAATCACCATTTGATCACCCCTACTTTTCGGCATTTTACCTTCCCATATTTCTCCTAAAATCGTGTGTATGATACTATCTCCAACAAACCCTAAAAACTCTTTCTCTCTACTCATTTGTACGGCACAAAAGCAAACCAAAACAAACCCTAAGAACCTTGTTCCATTCGACTCAAGAAGGAGAAGAAGAGGAGGCTTTGATCATTGTTTTCTTATCCAATTCGTATCTCAACAAAGGTAATCAAATAATATATCAATCAATCTATACGTCATGTTCATAGATGAACCTAATCGATCCATATTATTATTATTATTATTTTTTCTTTCATTCGATCATCACAAAGAAGAGAAGAGAAGGTCTGGTGATTTGTCCGACGTAGGAATCCTTGAATTCTTGTTCCATTCAATCTAACATAAGAGGTAACCATGAAATCTTCAATCTCTAACAATATTTTCGGATCAATATATATTAATATGTGTTAATATGATTAATTATGTTATGGAAATCGGATTTGTTTATGCAAACTAAGCTGTCAGAAATTTTATGCTACCTAAACGAATTTTAGATTGATGATACAAACATGAAATTTAGTGGTTCTTTGGTCTAAAACCGAATTCAATGAAATAGGGATCAAATAAAATTGGTTTGATGATTTTTAGAGGTCTAGAAGGCAACCGTTTGATTTTTGGAAATTCATGTGTCAAACTGTATTTCGGGTTATGAAAATTCAGGTGTGGTTCATGATTTGTAATTTAATATCTATAACGAATTAAGATTTGAAATTTTGTCAGAATGAAATTTGGTATATGAGTTACGTTGTATAATTTTTTTAGATTTTTCTGAGATGTTTAACCTTGGTAAATAATTACATACTTTCGGGGTGTTCCAGCAGATCCAATTCGGGTACATGTTGTGAATGTCGATTTTTAGATTGTACTTTTACTACTCAATAAAATCTAGAAAAATTATTTAAAATACTTAAGACATATAGGTATATCTGGATAAAATTATAGAATTTTATGAGCTCGTTTAAGGTGTGTTAAAAATAGCTAAAATTGGACCTGATTTTAATGTTAATTCTGAAATTTAAGTAGTTAATTGTTTAAAACACTTATAAGCTAAATTGCTTCACTTTTGGAACCTAAATAAGCTAATGGTCATCTTAAAAGTATTTAACTTATGTTTTGATCAATTATCATATTAACCTTAAACTTTGGCATAATTACAATAGTAACCCCAATCTTTGAATAATGATAATATGGAACCCAAATTATATGAATTAAACCCTATTTTGAATTGTAAAACTCTAAATTATGAAATGACATCATTTTATCAGTATATTAATATATGAAACTCAATTTTGACATTAATAACTATTTAAACCTTTTTAAATGCTATTTGCTATTTACTATGTATGATTGTCATTCTTTTTGATTCATTCTGACATTTATTTAAATGTCTCTGCTATGCTATACTTATGTTTGTCATGCTTATTGAGTTACTATCTTGTTTCTCTTGCCATGCTAGATTATATTTGTTGTATGCTAAGATAGATCTGTGCCTGAGCTAACCTAGTTGTGGAGGTACCATGACCATGTCTTGGATGACACCCTAGGCATGACACTCCCGTAGAGGTGTGATTGATCTACGGCGTTCCCCTTTATGTTATGATTTTGTGTACAAGATTGACCAACTTTATATGTGTGACCAGTCTAGTACTGATATACATACTTATGTTAGGGAGCGTATGGATGCATCCTAGGTTTTATGTTTATATGATTATGGTGACCAGGTGGTGTGTGCCTTACACTCCTTCTCACACTTTTATTACTTAGAGGTCTCCCCTCTTCGTATACTTGTATTGCTTTAGTATGATTTGACGGATTATGTATGTAGTTCCTATGGCACATCCTTATATGAACTTTTCCTTTATTTCATTATTTCTCTTGATTCATTTCTATTCAGTTCTCATGCATTCTTGATTCTTAGTTCTCTTTAAAATTCGTATGACTTTCATGATTATACTTTTCGTTTGTTATTCTTATTCCTTCGTTGCTTATGCTTATTTACCGTTATGTTATGTTATATATATCTGTTCACTGGGCTTTTTAAGCTCAGCCGCATGTTTTCTTTTCTTATGCGGCAGGTAATAAGCGGGGCGACGGGCTTGGGAATGAGAGAGAGCATAGGACTTAGAGACCTATTTATTTATCATTTCGTTGTCCATTGTTTCGGACTTTCATTTCTTTCAGTACTTTGAATGTTATTTTACTTTGGTTTTGTTTGGTTAACCCACTATGCATTTGGGATTATCTTTTGATACCAGTCTTGATGTTTGAGACTTGGTTATTTATTTAAAAGACTTCCGCTTTCGTAATGTATGCTTTGTATGACACCATAATGTGATATCTTGGCCTTAACGGGTCGGGGTGTTACAACATATATGATCATTAACAATATCATATAGCCACATGCAAACCTTTTGATAAACCCTATTAATAATCTGTATGTGTAAGTTAATGTATATAATTATTAAAACTCCCATTGGTTTTCGAGCTCATTGTGCCCAATGGACCACAGACGCCAAATAACTTGGCCGCGTAAGTTTTACATAATTAAATACCACATAACACATAATTGATTAATTAATATATTTAATTAGGGTATTCCCTAATTTTTGATTTATCTTAAAAAACATGTAGCAAATAAACAAACCTAATTCATAATTCTTTGCATGAAGAATTATGGATCAACCAAGATCGTAACCCTAATTACTCAAATAAACACATAGCACATCATGTTCTTAATTTAGGGTTACAAACTAATTAATTAGTTAAACAAGGGTCGAAACCCTAACCCTAAATTCTATTTGATTTTTATTAGTATGTTTTCAACAAAAACATAACCCTAAAAAATAAAAATCGACTAACTTGAGTAAATAGCATGACACTGTTGGAATTTAAGTAGCATGACACGCATCTAAATTAATAAACACATCAAGTACGCATAGCGGAAGCAGGATCTATTATTTAACACGTATAAAGAATTACTGAATAATAAATAGAGTTACCTCAAAATCCTAGCAAGAACAAGGATCGATCTTCTCTTTCTTCTCTTGATCAAATAAAAGGATTAACGTGGAACCCCTTACCCTTTTGTTCCACAATCCAAGATGGAATAACTAAAGTAAGTTATTACTATGGTCTTGTATACACGTACTATAACCAATTAACGTTAGATGCTAGTGTAAAGACACATTTATTAAACCAAAAACCTTTGTTTAATAAAATACAAATCGATCTACTTTTAAAGACATTGATAGGTTGAATAGTTTAATAAAACAATCTACCCACTTGTAAAAGGCATTGATTGATTGAATTATCAAATCAAATCAATCAATTTGATCGACTGTATATAGAAGAAAAAGGAAGACTACATTTATTGATTATAGTAGCTTGTACGAAGAGAGTCAAAACTAATATAACCAATATGTATTTATAGTGCAACTTTTCTTTGAGCACAAGAAAACCGATTTAGGGTTATATCCCTAATGCCAATCGGATCTAACTTCGTAAAGGAGTTCTAGATCCTTCTTGAGCCTCTAATTACACTAACAGTCCTTCCTTTATTCCCTAACAGTCGTTAGTCAACACCGTTAATTACATAACGTTCGTTATGTATCATTTCGTGTCCTAAATAATTAAATACATAACATGGTTATATATATTAATTATTTCTGTTAGTCATTCATACGTAAAGTGTACAATCCCAAGGTCCCGAGTTCGAATCTAGACATACACATTTAATATTTTTTCCATTAACTCTAACAGTTATAACTAAAAATCCATAGATCTATGTTTATAGTGAAAGATTAAGCTTTGAGTGGTATGTAACATGTATATCTTTGCATGATTAGTTGCTAGAACAACAAAATATATCAAATGAGAGTATAAAAAATTAGAAAAGTTTACTTGCAACTTACTTGATGATTTGATGATTTTTGGAAGTAAATGTGTATGTATTCTTGGGATTTTTATTTCAAAATCCTAACTAGAACTACAAATGGGACTAGATTATCACTTGATCTTGAAAAATTTATGGATTTCTCCTTGTGTTCTTGGTGAGGCCGAGCAAATGAGTGAGGGAGGAAGAGAGAATTTGTTATTTTTAGCTAGTTGTTTGATTCATGTATGTGTTAGTGAAATTAAATATAAGACAAGTATTCCTAGTGCATTAATTGAAATGTTAGCTAATCAAGTGAAAATGGAAGTTTAGGGGTGCGAGGGGGGGGGGGGGCATGGAAGAAAAGAAAGAAAGAAATTGGGCTAATTAAAGCTCTAAGCATGTGTTAGTTTAGTTTGTGTATACATTAGGTGTTACCGGGTACCGAGTTAACTAGAAATAAATCTTGAAGAGATAAAATAAAATATGAAGAAGTTGTAAAAATTGTAAAATCATATTCCTTGCAAGAATCTGGTGTTAGAATAATTATCGGGTTGAAATTTCGCAAACCGACGAAGTTATAAGCGTTTAACGCAAAATGTAGCAATTGATTTAAAAACACTGGGTAAAGTAATAATATAATCTTTATATAATTATACTGAGTATGAAAATATGTTATGATCACTGACGGGAGTGTCAGGTGTAATGTTAGTAGTAATGACTGAGTGGTAACGTTTATTAAATAATTAAACATACGTTAATGAAAATCACACAAACCCGTGCATGACCTAATATGATGATGATGTTACTGATGATATGTAGACTACTCTAGTCTATATGATGTGTCCTTACTGATGATGCATGAATACGCAGCTAAACCATACTGGTTTCGCGCATTTGAATACCCGTAAACCTAGTTTACGTAATGATGAATGATAACCATGAATAGTGATTTCCCTCTGGGAATGAATAGTATTTTGTGAATAGTAAATTTTTTGAAAACTTCACAAAGTCTCAAACTGACTTCAAAAATGATGAATAGTGATTGGTGAATAGTAAATGATGAATAGTAACTTGTGAATAGTAATTTGTCGTGGTTTTGAAAATGACCTGAAATTACGGGTTGTCACAGATACTCTGCACCATATAACTCCATTATGGCCTCACAAAATTTTTGGAGACACTCACGAATTGTTGACGCACCCATTTGCACATATTCTTCTAGAGCATCCGCATTCACTCCGTATGCCAATTGACGAATTGACGAAGTACACTTCATCAATGGAGAATTACCAAGTACGCCTGCACAACTAGGAGTTTGTTGGAAATAATGTAAATGATTGGTTACCTCTCGAACAATTCGTGTGAATAGTTTTCGGCTCATTCGAAAACGATCATGGAATGCTTGATCGCCGTATCTTGGGGTCTCGCAGAAGTAAGCAGCCACTAAACGGTTATGAGCACCCAAACGATCCCTACTAATTTGGTTTCGTGAGACTTTAGTTTGTGACGCTTGAAAAGCCTCCCAACACTCTTCCGCAAACATCATAAACTCGCTACTAACTTCATTTTCATCATCCGAAGACGAATCGGCTATGAATAGCTCGTAAGAATTCATAGTGTGAAAAAAATATAGAGAATGCGTGAAATGAGATTTGTGGATTGAAGTGTGTTAATATGTTGTGTATTTATAAGGTAGTTTAAAATATTTTTTTTCAAACGGTCCAATACAAACGGTCTAAGCCTTAAATGCACAACTTTTACAAACACATTTATTCGATCGAGTTGAGGACAAAGATAAAAAAAAATGGGGGCAATCGAATTGCTACAACAAGAAGATCGATTGGGAATCGATCGAGTATATCGATCCCAATGCCTTACTGCGAGTAGCCTTATGAATTATGATTAATACTTCTATATTTTGAATTAATAATTAAATGGCACAAGAATGCAAGCGTAAGGAACATCTTTGAATAGTCAACTTCCCCCTGTTGAGCCGGCAAGTCTCCAAAATAACATGAATCATTGTCCTTTTCTTTTTCATCAAAATAAAATATCTTCTTTCCTTTTCTAACCTTTTTTAAACAAAGGCACCCTGGCTTTTGAACACATCATTTATTCTCATAAATATAATTTTGATAACTAAAATCATTTACTACTAATCGCAATAGTGGCTTGGACAATCATCCTCCCCCTCTTCACGCGTAAACGCTTATTACACCACCATCTCTACGCGTGGTGGTGGGTTTTTGATGAGGAGTTGGTGGTGGCGGCCATCGAGTTGCGAGACACAAAAACAAACCTAATATGAATTAAATTTAAATATATTTTATGGTCATTATTACGAGTGTTTGATGATGAAATAAAAAGTTGATGTGATCATTATTTTAAAATTTGGGTCGACCCGATCAGTTGAATGAGAACCGGTTAGGAGACAAGCCGGATATGGTGGGTTTTTTTTTTTTTTTTTTTTTTTTTTTTTTTTTTTTTTTTTTAATTATTTGAGAACTGAATTGAACGGCGGTTTTTCATTGACTCGGGTCGACCCAGTTTGATAAACCCGGTTGGGCTTTTATTTTTTATTTTTTTCTTTTTCTTTTTTTAACAATAAATCATTTTCTTTCCTCTAAAACTAACAAAACCCTTTTGTCATTTCATTTTCGCTAAACTCAATTTTATTTTATTTTTTTTATTTTTTCTTGCCGTGATTTCTGACCTTTTGGCCGACTAATCCACGAGGTTTGAACCCACCGTCACACAGACTCAAACCAGGTAAAGCCCTCCCTTTTCAGGAGCTTGTCGTGGCCACTTAAAGTTGTTTGCACCTAGTAGGAATTGAACTTGAGACCTCACACATTTTAAAGTGATAGTCACAAGCCCTTTTACCACTAGACCACCCTTAAATGGTTAAATTTATACTTGTATGGACAAACATATTATAATTTGAAAAGTTTATAATTAAATTGAAAAGTTAATATTATGGTGACTAATGTGGTTAAGTTTTGATGAAACAACAAATTCTAGTTATTAATTAATATTGCTATTATATTTGCTTGATTTAAAAAGTTTGTTAATACATACAGAAATATACAAATACCGTATAGTCATCTTATTATTATAAGTTATAAACAAGAACTATAAATCTGTTCTAACTAAAGCTATAATTTTATTATTATTATTATTATTATTATTATTTTAAGTATTGAAGATATGAAAATGACACTAAAACCCATTATTGTCATCTCGTTTTTATGTTCAATTGAATGTAAGATCGGAATTACACAAATACCTAGTATCAAAGATGTTATGAAAAGTATACGTATGTGTAGAACTGGTTTGACCCGGTGGTTGAACCGGTTGAACCAGTGATCTGGTAAACCGACGACTCGACCGGGTCAATTAAAAATCAGGTTTAGAACATTGTATATAACGTTAAGGTGACGATAATGAAGTTGATTGTTACTATGCCCTCTCTTCTGATTTATGTTTTAATCAAAAGATATGTAGGATACTTTTAGCTGGTATAATTGCTTTGTGAATATTTATATCCTAAACATATTTAAAAGAAAATGGTTAAGTAAGATCCTATACATTTGTTTGTTTATGCTCAAATAAAATATCAAACCAACTAAACCATACAAAGTACAAACTCTTTTATAATATTCCTTTTGTCGACTCAATAAATCTGTGTCTAAAGATTGAGAGGTGAACACTCTCGAAAATGGATGAGTCATTATTAAGCCGGAAATACTCAGTGAACTCACTCAGAACCGATTTCTTAACTCGGTTACCTGATAAAGTCCGTACAACTGTTGATATCGAGTCTTGTTCACCTTTTACTATACCTTCTAAATCATCGGAGTCGTTTACTCAAGGTACTTTTTTTTTTATCAGTTTTAACGTAATTGTCCATCTTACTATTTTTAGTATTCTGTTTGTTTTGTAAAATATAATTGTAAATAGATTTTATATAATACTTCGTATTATTGTATAGTATGTAGGACCATTTGTATATTGGTTGGAGATGCGATCCTTTACAAAGTAAAAAAAATTAAAAAGGATAAAAAGCCACTCACAATGTGATAAATGTCCACCACTCACGGGGCATTTTGGTCCTTTTAACCCCTTTTTTTATTTCACTCAAAAACTTCAAATGTAAACAACTTTCTAACGATAAACTTTTATGAAAAACTTATTTCACCATAATTTTTTAAATTTAATTCTCTTTAATTTGGTATGCATTATGATATATGAATAGCAACTTTTTTTCTAACTTTTTAAGTGGGTGTTGATTTTCATGAAATTTTTGGCATTTTCGGCTCTAATTTTGCCTAGTTTAAAAGGCCGAATTTTACAAAACTTAAAACACGAAAGTTGTAGCTTTTTGGCTATTCTTTACCCATAAATTTGAGTCACTCAAATCCGATATAATATGAGTGAGATATCGCACGTTAAAGATGAACAATAACTAATGAACGTTATCAAAAATAACTGATGAACGTTATCAAAAAATAACTGATGAGCGTTATAAAAAATAACTGATGAACGTTATTTTTTCGAAAACTGCTGAACATTATAAAAGATAACTGATGAACGTAATAAAAAATAACTGATGAACAATATAAAAAATAACCGATGAACGTTATTTTTTCAAAAACTACTGAAAATTATAAAAAATAACTGATGAACGTTATAAAAATAACTGATAAACAATATCAAAAATAACTGATGAACGTTATTTTTTTGCAAAGAAAAAACTGATGAACGTTATAAAAAATAACTGATGAACAATATTAAAAATAACTGATGAACCTATTATAACATAATAGCTAAAAGTCAATAAATGATAGGAAAAAAAAAAAAAAAAAAAAAAAAACCCTAATGTTTATCAACTAAAAAATCATAAGCTAACTGATGAACCTGACACACCATTTTTAACAGATTCGTGAGCATAGCCATAAACCATACGAGAAAACTAGAAAATATAAATGCCAAATTCCTCTTCGTTCCCATCAATCATTGTAGTTGTAAATGTAATGTACAAAATAAAATAAAGTACACCACAAACTATCCATGCCACCACTAAACAAATAAATATAAATGACAAGTTATCCAAGCCCCTCCTATTTTTGTTATCCAAGCCCCCCCCCCCCCCCCCCCCCCCCCCCCCCCCCCCCCCCCCCCCCCCCCCAATTCCATTTTTTTTTTTTTTTTTTTTTTTTTTTTTTTTTTTTAATTTTATTTATATCAAAAAACTATAAACCTGAAAGTACGGAACATAAAATATAAAGTTTAATATGTCAAACGCTAAAAACTGTCAGAAATACGGAACAGAAATTGACAGAAAACTGGGTTATACTGGAAAGTCAAAAGGGACAAAAGGAATCTTCTATAAATACAAAGAGAGTACATCAGAAAAGGCTTGTTGAGCTATCAAATCAACTTTTAACTTAGACCAAAAATAGTGGAATTGTGCTCGTGTCTAGTCGAGGTTCAGCACATCTTGGCTCCTTTCCAGCCCTTACTGCACCCATATTCATGAATAATTCAGCCAATAACAAAAGAGGTGCACCACCCTCACCAACCTTAAATACCTTATAAGGCTATGTGTAATCATAAAGCCCCACCACGGGGCGTTTTGCGCCATGTGACAGTTCAGTCAGCAACGGGGCTTAAAAAAAATAGGTGTATAATGGTGGGTGAGGCTTTATGCGACACGTGACACAAATATAGCCATTGCTATATACATTCAACGTTCGATTTTTTTGAAAATACAAAAGCGCAAGGCGCTAGCATACTCACGCCCTTCGGATTTTTTTGGGCTTTAGTGCCCTTGTATAATGGTTTGGGGCGCGAGGGAGGCGCAAACGGGGCAAAAATAGGGATGCAAAGCGCCTCATAATACATAGCCTAACTAGTTTCAAAACTCCCATTCACAAACTCAAACTCCCACACACATACAACCAAATCAAATTTGTTCCAGCCCATGTCAAATTTCATTTAAACCGAGCACGTACACCATCTTATCTTCACCATAGACTGAATTCTCGGTACTAATTTCATACATTCCCTTGGTAATATTTACTTCAAAGTTTTTGATTCACCAAAAATGTTGCTGGGTTTTCAATTCTAAGTTGTTTTTGAGGCTTAAATGTTGTACTTCGATGCTCGAAATTACTTGTTATGTGCTTATTCAACGATCGGCCACCACCAACAAAATTTCACCATAAACACCACCAACACCCGCCACCAGCACCACCATCTACAGACGCCACAACCACCATACCCATTTCATCTACAATTTGATAAGAAATGAAAATGGGGAAAGATGAAAACGCGGAACAGTTTATAATATGTAAAACCCAGATCACATGTTAACTTTGTGCAAAATTACAAAAGCACCCTCGTTAATATGTATCATCCCCGCTTTTTATAAAGGCCCTTGATCTAGTGGTAAAGAGATCCAATGACTGTAATTACTTTTTAAACTTTTTAAAGTTTTGTCACTTTGCAAATGATCCCCCACCTTGTTGTAGGTGAGAAGGAGTATTATGAGAGGCAGTTTGCGACGTTGAAGTCATTTGACGAAGTTGATGCGATAGTGGAGAGTGGTGAAGTGGATGATGAGGATTTGGAGGAGCAGATGCAGCAGGAAAGAGCAATGAAGATATCGAATTATGCTAATATTCTCTTACTCGGGTTTAAGGTGAAATTGTGTTGCTTATTTGGATTATTGGATGTTTCAAGTCCACTTTGTGTCGTTAATTGTCTTTTTGTTGTTGGTTATGACTTCTTATTTGAATGTTGAAATTGACTTAATTAGATTAAAAATCGTGATCTATTTGCTAAGAAGTTGAGTGATCAGTTTTAAATGTTGTTTTTTACTTTGTATGCGATGAAATTTACGAGTTTTAACTTGAAACTTATTTTTCAGTGCAAGTACTGATAAACATGATAAAGTTTGTTGATGTGTCGTTGACATATCAATACCTAAAATTGCCAAAATACCCGTGGGACGTCCCAGCAAAATTTATTATATGAGACAAAAAACGGAAGTACGTTTATCATAATGGTATTTAAGAAAGTGAGTTTATGATTCTGTGACATCAAAGTGACCATGTATAACATGAAATTTAATATGAAATTTACGGGTTATAACATGAAACACATAGCACTAAGTTGGTTGGTTGCAAAGGGGAGGACTTAGCAAATGTAGTCACGTTTTTAGTCGGGCGGACACTTTTCTAAGGGGGTTGTTGAGTCGTTTTGGAGCATAGACTCAACATTGCCTTTACCATAGTGTCATCCGGGTGGGGCATTGTGGACCCTCAGCGATCAGTGTTTTGTGAATTAGATCGGTTGTATTCTGTAACATATAATGATTATCACATGATTGTCTGTCGTTTTGTCTTTGCTATGCTATTTTTCAAGTGTTAACTAGATATAATGTGTTATGCCTAAATTTGCGACACAGATGATACAAAAATGTTTGATATTGATGTACTAATTGACTGCTCATTCACAGATCTTTGCTACAATAGAGACCGGTTCCATTGCCATTGCCGCATCTACACTAGATTCGTTACTTGATCTAATGGCTGGTGGCATCCTTTGGTTCACTCACCTATCTATGCAAAGCATCAACATATACAAGTATCCTATTGGTAAACTGCGTGTCCAGCCTGTTGGAATCATTATCTTTGCTGCAATTATGGCTACACTTGGTATGTTTATTTTAATGATTTGACATTAGTATACGTAAAATGGTGACGTTGGCATAAAATTGATGATAATGGGAGTTGAACCTTGATTTTTTATAGGGTTTCAGGTATTGATTCAGGCTGTAGAACAGTTGGTTGAACATAATCCTCCTGAGAAGATGTCGTCACTTCAGTTGTTGTGGTTATATGTAATCATGATAACTGCATCGGTTGTAAAACTTGGGTTGTGGTTGTACTGCAAAAGTTCTGGAAATGAGATCGTTCGTGCCTATGCGAAGGTAACATCTTTTATTAAGCCATCGTATTCAACTTGTATATCTAATATTAACAAAAATGTGGTTTATTAACAGGATCATTACTTTGATGTGGTAACAAATGTTGCTGGGTTAGTTGCTGCTGTTCTTGGTGATAAATTTTACTGGTGGCTTGATCCTATTGGCGCTATTATTCTTGCTGTTTATATGATTGTAAATTGGTCTGGAACCGTTTTGGAAAATGCAGGTATATTCCAGTTTTACTTTTTTATTTGATTGTACTAAATGTGAGTCAACCCGAACCATATAAAAAATGACCCGTTTCAACCTGATACCCTATCAGACCCCCAGTCTTTGCCACCTCTATTATTTGTGCTCCACATAGTTACTTGTAGTTATCGATATTAATATAATGTGATTATTATGCAGTTTCATTAGTGGGACAATCAGCACCTCCTGAAGTACTGCAAAAACTGACTTATCTTGTTACAAGACATCCTAAAGTGAAGCGAGTTGACACAGTTCGTGCATATACGTTCGGGGTTCTGTACTTTGTTGAGGTTAGTGTTTGTGGGTTCTAAATGTTTCTTGGTTAGAGTTTAGTGATAATATTCCGTTATTCTGTGTTTAGGTTGATATTGAACTACCTGAAGATTTGTCATTGAAAGAAGCTCATGCAATCGGAGAAACATTACAAATAAAGATTGAAAAACTTCCTGAAGTTGAACGGGCATTTGTTCATCTAGACTTTGAATGTGATCACAAACCCGAGCATTCAGTTCTGACCCGACTTCCTAACAGTGATCCTTGAGCCAAATGTTTATACTTTATACCTTTTTGGGTTATGAGTTGTTGATTTCCGATGCATTTATTTGGCTCTTGTCTTGCTAAAAAGAGCCAATAATGTAACTATAAGAGAAATGTAAATCTCATTTGCTCATGTAAATCTGTAAGTTAATAATTACCCGTTTATTTTATTTTTTTAATTTATGAATAACTCATCTTGAAGCTTCAAGTGAGCCATGTGTTCTGAAGTCTTAACAATGAAAATAAAGAGAAACTGATACAATGGTTTTTAGGTTTTATCAAGACTAATTCTATATGTGCTTTAACCAGAACCCATTCAAAAGATAATAGACACAATATGATAAACATTTAAATTTTGTTAAATAGAAGAGTCAATAGGATTTATCAACTTTTATGTACTTCTATCAGAGATATAAAAATCTAAAATATTTTAAAAAAAAAAAAATAAAAAATAGAGATAATAGGTGGAATATTTGAAGGAAACTAAACCAAATAACAAAGAAAAAAAAAAGTAAAAAACAGAGGAAAAGAAATGGCCACAAAACAGAGAATACACAATATTATCCCTTTCTTTCCTTCTTTTCATCCATGGCTACACTTTGTCACACATCATCATCAATCCATCCACCATTGTTATCCTCAACCTTATGCTCAATAACCTCCATTAACCCTACACAGTACATCCCAACCATCATAAACCCTCATAAAACCCTTTTATCTGCAGCTTCTTCTTATTCCAAGTTTCATTTAGTTCATCCACAAGTAGTCCATTTTGACCATATTTTGTTATACACAAGTGGGTTCAAGCCACCTTTGGATACTCAAACTTTTCTTGTTACCATTAGTGTTTTGGTTGCTATTTCACTCTCATTGTTTCTTGGTCTTAAGGTTTGCACTTACTTATTTAGTTTTCTCAATTTTGTTGTATATTGGTTACTTGTTAGTTAAGTTGTAGTGTATTCTAAACTTTTTGAGAATAAATAGATTAAAATTCAAAAATTGGTTATGAATGATAATTGATTGGTTTTCTTGTAGGGAGATCCAGTTCCTTGTGAGAAATGTGCTGGCAATGGTTAGTTATTTAGTAAATGCAGTATTTTATGTGCTATTTACTTATTTATACCGTTTCCTATGTATATATATATTTGAAAAGAACCACTATTATAGATTTCAAGGATAGAAAAGGTTTGGTGTTTAGTTTGTGACAAAATCTTGTGCCGATTTTGCACCGCAAGTGTAAAGGGTTTGATCACTGTTTTATATGTGGTTAAAGATCACTAGAAAAATAGCGGAAATGTATGCCTTTACACAACACTTTTTATATGTGAATATATCCAAAAAAAAGTGTGCACTGTTAGCATAATTGTTGCAATGAATGTTTGCTTAGATTACAGGAAAAAAACTGTGATCTAAATAACAGTATGGTTTGATGGATAGGTGGCACAAAATGTGTTTTCTGTAGTGATGGGAAGATGAAAATGGAGACGGGTTCGGTTGAGTGTAAAGTATGCAAGGGTGCAGGTATTAAGTTAAAGTGTTTTCTGGTCTTTATAAGTACTATTTAGTTTTTAATACATGATAGCTTGTTAAGTACATGGAACCAGCAAATATATTACTTGATAAATATATCTAGTAATGATGTTGGGATATTGTGTTTTTGTAGGATTGATACTCTGTAAGAAGTGTGCAGGTTCCGGATATTCAAAACGCTTATGAGTTAGCTTTGGATTTTACTTATTTTTTAATCGAATACACTGTCAAACCTGCATGAAGTGCTCATTTTTTCTTTTATTATATCTTTTCCTAACCTATTGGAGATATGAAATGTGTGTTGAGGGACACATTGTAAAATTTCTGTAATTATAGAAACGATTTTGAGGGCTTTTGGCAGTTGTTTTGGTGTGAATCTTTGTATCAAGCAATTCATATGTTAAATGCAAACCGCATGACCCTTTGACGTAGAACAAATGTAGCACTCGCGTTACAGAAAAATGTTACATTCTGGAATGGTTTCTGGGCAATCACTGAGAAAGAAAACACTGAAAATTGGTCTTATAACTTGTTCTACGGTGTTCTCAAGTTTAAACGATATGGCATTAAATTTATCTTACATAAAAAATAAGAAAACAAGTAGTATAAAAGATGAAACATGACATGTAAAATACCATACTATGCATGTGCAGCCCTTTGCAGTTTTGCTATGAACACCATCACCTTTACATAAACCCAATCTTTGAAGCTATCATGAAAGAGAAAATGCAGTAGCAAAGCCAGTACGTGCCGGCAGCAATATAAAACCATCTCAAAAGTTCATCACTATATTTTTGGATGTTTTAGCTTAGGTCTTATATCTTTTTGACTCGGTTTAAAGTGTCAAAACATCGTTATTACATCAGGTAGCGGCGTTCTGGTCTATTTATGCATTAAAAGAGAATCCTGTGTAGTATCGTATTTCTATCTGTACACATAGACTAAGTTCTTTGTATGGAGCAATTCATTTTATTTCTACCTGTTCATCAAATCATATATATATATATGATATAAGGTCAGCTACCTCAATTAATTTTGCATGAACTTTTACTTGCCAACCACGAGTTCGAGGCTTGTCAAATCAGGTTAGATTCTTTTGTATGTAATATCAATACATCGGAAGCTTTTTAATATGGTAGTTGAGGGCTAGGATTAATTGAGTCAAAAGCCGGATTGGAACCCCTAATTCATCTTTAGATTTTGTCTTTTTTCAATGTTCATGTTGCCAGCCACGAATTCAAGCCTCATATATATATCAATTCCACAGTATGTTACAAGTATGAGCAGGTTTCACAGGTTTGGTTTCCGTGATGCAAAAATATTCGTCTAGGATGCGTGGTTGCGAAGCATGCCTTTAGTAATTTTGATACACAAAAAAAGTAGTTGTTCTGAAAACTCAGATGGAAATAGTAGCACTTTCAAAAAAATTCCAGAAAATCACTGTTGACACCTTGACGGTTTTAAAGGTCCAAAGAAGAAAATATATAGGTAAGGAAGAAAATGAATATGGATAAAAGATTCTTCAAATTTGAATTCAAATCTAGTAACTGATGGAATGAAATCTTATAGCATCGAAGCCCAAACCAATAAGTGTAGTTTGTTAACACGTATTGGACCTAAAGCATCAATGGAAGATTTAAAAGGTCAAGGTTTTAATAAGGTTGAAGTTGGGCCAAGCATGAATAGATTGGGCTCTTATAATCTATTCAAATGTTCAAAAAAGAAGGAAAAAAAATCTTTTAATACTGTCCATGGAAAAGATTTAGCCGAGACTTTTCTCGAATAAATCTAAATGGTGTCACAGGGTTGCTGTTTAAGTATTTTTCTGTAGGTAGGATAATGCTTCAAAATGTCCTTCGGCCTTGAGATCGTCAAGTCCTTCGGACAGCTGCTAAGAAAGTAGACGCGTTAGTCTCGCCCCGGGTGTGACCCCAGGACCCGACTCCGGCGTGAGAGTAAGTACCGAAAGGTGGGTAATAAATATATTAGTAAGATAATTACTGTGTGTAAAAGTGTGTTACCATTACTGTGGAGATTGCTCCTTTATATAGGAGACCTGTTTTTGTCCCCATCGGATGAGTCCAAATCTGATGGTGACACTTTTGGGCGGCAACTGGGACTTTGCCCTGTTTGGGTCTTTCCTCTGGCCTGCCATAGTTCCTGCACTTCTGTCACATATCATAAATACTAAGGTTGACTCTCTGACCTGGAGTTAGCCGTTGGGCCGAACGGCCGTATGACCCGTTCGACATTGGTCTTCGTCCGGATCACATCGTTCGGACGTATGTGACCGGGGTTTGTCCTAACTTAGCTATACGCTAGACCGGACGACCTGTTAGGTTCGTCCGATTTGGGCCTTTCGGCCATGTACGCCGGAAATACATATTCTCAGTCTTGTTCTATTTCTGGAGTCATTCGTTGTCCGAACGACCATGGTCGTTCGGTTAGGGCCAGTCGGCCATATACGCCGACATGTCCCCCCCAGTATCATAGTATCGTAAAGCGATAGTGTGATACTTTTGAAATTTTTTTGTCTCTCGGTATGCCGACATGGTAGGTCCGATGGTTCTGGTTAAATGCTATTCATTCATAAAACGCCAAAGGTCATTATTGTTTTCGTTTATTTGGGCGCCGTCGTTTTTACCGTGTTTTTGAGGTTGTGACACGTGGAAGCATGCGTCATCGTATGGACAAGGAGATGCCACGTCAGCGTCTGACGTGACGCGACGTTTCGCGCCTTTTCTTTTCTGTCTATAAATAGCGCCCTTCAATTCATTTTACCCACTGTAATTTATTTCTCATCTCTGACACATTACCCATTCGTCCTTTCCTAACGTTTTTCATTTGCTCGTTTTGCCGTTCGTCCGAATCAAAGGTACGTTTCGCACTATTTTTGTCTTGTTATCATTTGTTCTTCGGCTATACTCTACATATCCTTCGGTAAAGCGATGTCCCACCGGTCCGTTTCCTCCCGAGAGGATGACCCTCCGGAAGCTGAGAGCTTCGTTCCAAAGTTTGACATGCGAAAGTATACGAGCAAAATGGATGAGACAGATATGACCATGTTGTTAATGGAAAATCACATTCCGGAGGATCTTCATCCGAGACTCCCGCCAGCTGATATGACGATAGATCGATTGCCTTCCGATGTTATAGGATTGTACTTAGAGGATTTTGCCGAAGGTGGCATTACTGTGCCTTTCTCATCATTTTTGCTGGATGTTATCAGGCATTGGCAAGTCCATATTTCCCAGATGGTTCCGTTGGGCTTGCATCGGGCCACTTTATTTGAAGTGTACTGTAGGAGTTTGCACATTGTCCCGACGACTCCCCTTTCTCGAGCATTTTATAAGTTGAGTAAACAGGGTGAGTGGTTCTCGTTCGAGAAGAGGGGAGGGAGAGAAAAAAGGGTTTGCTTTAACGAGATTTTAACCGGATTAAAAGGATGGAAGACAAAGTTCTTTTTGATAGACCGAAGGGCTATTCCCTTTGCCATGCCGTGGCGGCATCATTATTCAGATATTTCAGATCCTTTTCCTGCGGAAGAGTTTTCCGTTGCCGATGCTAACAGACTTGCCAAACAGGTGATTGACCTTATCCAGATTCCCCGAGGGTTCCATTATGCACTTGGGCTGACCTCCCATTGGGAGCATTCCGGATTTCGGGCGGCGCTTAAAGACGCCGAAGGAAAGGGTATAGCCTGCCCTTTATCTTCTTCTTTGTTTTTTGTGTTATTTGTTGCGTATCTTCATCCGAGTGATATATGTGTTCTTGACTTGTTTGTTTGTAGATTTAACAATGGCAGAATATCTACGTAAGCCTGAGCGTCGAAAGGGGGCTGTTATGGGTAAGGGGGACCCTCTTCGTGAGGGTGAAACTTTGCCGTTGCATGTGACAGCGCCTGCTCCGTCCAATGCGGACATCCCGGACAAAACCGTTGCGATGCTAGCCGTCGAAGTACCAAATGAGAAAGTCTTGGAAGCAAAAAGGAGAAAAGAGGCTGCTGCGCGCTCAAGCCAAAAGGCGAAAGGAGAGGGTGCCGAGGGAAGTAAAGTCCCTCCAATTTCGGGAAAACGCTCGGCTGGAGAAGGTGCCACCCCTCGGCAGTCAAAGAAGAGCAAGACCCATGTTGACACTCCTATCATAGAGCTGGATTCCTCCGGACCTATCTCGGCACCTGCTCCTCTTCGTTCCTTCCCTCCGGGCGGTTCCGCCGGTCAACCGGAAGGAGAAGAAGGGGCGAGTAGCCAATTCGTCTCTGGTGAGGATGGTATGTTGCGTGTTCTTTTCTTGTTTTTCCTCCTCTCTTTTTTGTATGCATTTCTTACGCGTGTGTTTCGACCATTATATATTATCACTTACTATTTTATTATATCTTTCTTTTTTTCTTTTTGTAAAATAGCAGGAAGTCCCGTGGTTTCGCATGGACGGGGAAATAAGAAATTGCATGTGGAGGGTCTTGACGAGATGGGTGAAGATGAGTTTACTCCGGGGGACATTTTCGTGCCCCAGTGGACTGTTACGGCGGATGCCCGTTTGACAGGTTCTTCCGTCTGCCGAGATCTGATGGCTCATCTGTCCACTCCCCGAGAGGAGGAGTACTTGGCAAGTTTATGTGATGAGGATGCTTGTAACCGTGCTTGGATGCTGCTTGGGAAGAGTTCCGTTGCACAGTCTGACATCCTTCTTCGGTTTGAGACCTTGCTTGATCAGTATAACACTCTTACAGCTGTCCATGAAAAATGCGCCGAACAGGATCCGGCGGAGTTAGAGAAGCTGAGGGTTGAGAACGCGGACTGTCAGGTTGCTATCCAGAGTTTAACTGGGCGAGTTTCTGAACTGGTAAGAGAGAAAGAGGGGCAAGGAGAAGTGCTTAAGTCGTTGGAAGCTGAGTTAAATAGAACCAAGCAATTGTTGGCTGACGAACGGAAAGATAACCAGGAATTGAGAAAAGAGAGAGAGGATTTGGCGGTCCGGGTAGGTACCACTGATATGGAACGCATCCGAGTGATTAAGGAATTCCTTCCGGAAATGGTCCGTCGTCTTCTTAGCAGTCATGAGTACAAGCAATCCTTGGCTATCCCATTCAATCTTTCGTCCGATGCTGGGTTTATAGGTGGGATATCTGTCGACCGCAATCCGGAACAAGCCGCCGAGGTTCTAGCTGATTTTGAGGGCTTAGATTTGGATGCCGAGACAAAATACAGGGCTTTGTTCGACCAACTTTTCACCACTGAATACCCATATATCCGAAAGGTTAGCGGCGCTTGTTACAGGCCGATGGCCGAGATCCTGGAGCTCTATCCGGATCCTGCTCCTGCCGAACCAACCAAACCTTCAACTGCCGATGAGTCTGCTGATAAGAATGTTACATCCGAGAGTGTAAACGTTGGTGCTGGTGGTGGGAGTGGTGTGGCCGAAGGGGCTGTGGTTGTTCAGGGCCGTTTGGTTACCGTAGCCGAGGCGAATGTTGCTGAAAATGCCGAAGGAAACGCTGAAGAAAATATCGAAGGAAATGCTGGGTCCTAAGTTAGTTTGCTGTGGGTCCGGACTGCCTCCATTTTGACTATGGATCAAGGTTGTTCCGGATGCCTTTTGAAGCTTTTATTCAACCCTTTTATCGTTTGGAGATAATACTTGCCGATGTGCCGCATGTGGCTATTTTTATTTTGTTGTGTAATGAACTATTATAGGTTCGGGTAGGTTTTATCGGAACGTTGGTGATTGTAACTTGCCTTGGCTGGGAGGTTGCGCCTCCGGTCTTTTTTGCTAATGACAGTCTGTTTACCTTTGCTATCTTTGGTCTTGTTATTTATGTATGCTTCTTTATTTTTTATGTGTATATAGTTTGCAAAATGCGCTGTATGATCCTCGCCTCTTGCCGTATTGTCTGCCGAATGCGCTTGATTCCCTTGTTTTTAACTTTCATGTTTCCGTTGAGGACGAATGTACTTCAGCGTGTTTCCTCTTTGTTGCAAGGATTGAGGATTGCCGATCAGGGTGTATATGACTTGTGTTATGTTTATTTTGTGCTTTAGGCATGTATCTTGCGGATCTTGTTGTGTGATTGCCTTCTTATTTGCCGTATTGTTTTGTTGAATGTACCTCGAATTTCCTTTCGACGTTGGAGATTGATCCGTCCCGAAACAACACTTATAATTAAACAAATGCAGTCTCAGAACTGGATGCTCGTGTGTAGTGTGAACCAGGCAAGTGATCACCTGGGTCGTTTCCCAACGAGGTGTGAATGGAAAACTGTGCAAAGCTAGGATTAAAGTGATTGATGATTCAGATATTTTTGATTTTGCTTTATTTAACAATTTTAAATAACAAATAAAAACAGATATACACAGGGAAATTAAACGCGAATAAAATAAATTACAAACGCGTAACGGGACAGTTAAAATGGGACTAAAATCAAAATTTATGAAATTTAAAACCTAAAAATGTAAAATGACTTAAAACTTATTTAAAAACTTAAATTATATTTTTTATATTTTTTATTTAATTATTTCTAATTATTAATTATTTAAATACTAATTAAACTAATTTAAATTTATAAAAAAAATACTAAATGGACAAAGAAAAATCTAAAACTTTTTCTAAAAATATTACTAAGTAAATAAAAGCTAAGAAAATTATAAAAATGAAAATTACTTAATTAAAATTTAAAAAGATAAATTCTATTAAATAGAAGCTATCACTTTATTTCTATTTTTGATTTTTCTTAAGGTCTAAAAATATTTTTATATTTTTCCTAGATTAAAAATGACAAAAGAAAATTATGAAAATTGGATTTGTATTTTTATGATTATTTTTATATTTATTATGATTTTATTACTATTATAAACTAATTAAAATGATTAAAAATATTAAAACTATTAGGAAAATTATGAAAATTTACAGATAATTCTAAAATATAATTAAGAAGATAGGAAAAATAAAATGAAAAGTTATCTAAGCTTATAAGGCAGTTTTGGGCAGATAAGCAATAAGCTAATAAGCCCAAAATAAGCTAAATGATATCCAAAAATTCCCAAAAGTTCAGGAATGGATTAAACAACAATATTAAACACAGATCAACTTAAAAATACAAATAAGCACCAAGGATAAGTAAGATAAGCACTTGGCTGATTCAATACTATACACAGAAAAACTCAGACAAACAGCAAACTTTCAGACTATATTAAGCACTCAATAAGCTGTCTAAAAGGCAACCTAAGGGGGGCAAAAGCAAGCTAGAACTACTGGCTATCTAGAAAACACAAAAGCCCTATCAAAATCACACTAATTGAGGTCTAATTTGGTGCTAGATCAGCAACATGAAAACACTGAGTCTGCTGATTATCTGTTTGTGCAGACTTGCACAATATTGTGCACAGAGCAAATAGGATCTAAACAGTTATTATGATTATACTATATGGACTATAAGGAACTCAAAACAGCCAAGGAATATGCCAAAACAAGCTTGTGGCTCAAAATGGCTGAATTGAGCTTATGACAGCCCAAAATTCACACAGCAAGCCAAAAACTTAATTATCTATCTAAACTACTAATGAGATCTGGAAAACAGCTTATTATGGCAACAATAAGCTGATGCAAAGTTGAGACAATGACCAATCTACAGTACACAGCTATTTAGACCTAATGACAAATCAAAACCAAACAGTCCTTAAGGGTTGACTGTCTTGGATTTTTCAAATGAAATTCAATTTTTTAAACTAAAAGCCTTAATATTATTGATTGAACAACTTATATGAGTACTGATAAGAAACTTTTAACACACAATTAAGCACAATATTAAGCTATACTAGATATGACTATTTTTGGACTTTTTAGAGTTTTTTTTGAGCAAAGTAAATAAAATGATATTACACTAATGACAAGGCTGATCAAATAAACTTAGAAACTAACAAGTAGCACATAAGAACAATGATCAGCAGAAAATAAGCACTAGTACAGTGCTTAGTGAAATAAAGCAATAAATGAGGAAATTCTTACAACTGTCAAGTTTAATGAAACAATAGAACAAGGATCAAAACCCACTCCTAGCTTGTTGTCAATAACCTAGGAACCAGAAAAACCATCCAGCTTAGCTTTTTAAACCCAGAATTCAGCTTATTCCACTTCAGTTGACTTTGTTTGACTTTCTTCAATCTTGGAATTCAGAACAAGTTACACTATAATAGACTTATAATAAGCTATGTAAAGCTTATATAAGCTATTAAAAACAACTGAGAAGCTGTTCTATTTACTACTTAACAAATTTCTCATTTACAGAACATATGAAGATCAGAAACTTGGAATAAAGATTAACTACTGACAATAATCAACAAACACCAACAAATACACTAAAGCTACTTTGTATTGATTGATTGAAGCTTGAGATTACAATTTAAACTACTGAAGATGGAAATACGATTATACTAAAATTACACTAAATTTCCACTTTTTTTATTTAAAGCTAACATTACATACTATATATACTAAATTTGAGCTGGGATAACCTATTGTCGACATCCTGAACACATCCCCACCATTCAATTGCTCTCACTTGATCTTATTCGTCCACTTGTAAAATTGGCGGGAAAAGTGGAATTTGGCTATCTTTCTGATTTAGCTAGTGGGGAGTGGGAGAGAAGCAATTAATGCTTTTGGATTGTTAGGTGGCGTGTAGGAGGAGGGGGAATGACTGGGTTAGTGGTTTTGGGTGAGCTGGGGGGTGAGTGTCTGGTATTGGCGCCAATGGTGGTTTAGGAGATGACGGGTTTGACTTATTTTGACTGAGTGGTTAACTCAGTCAAAATAAGGGTTGGGCTTTGGGCTTGTTTCTTTTTGGGCTTGGGTATAGAGTTGGACTGGGTTAATGTTTAGGCTGGGTTTTGGATTTTGGGTATTAGTTAGATCCGGATTTAGGTTTAAATAAGCATAGGGACCATTTTTGTAATTGCTGAAAAGTTGAGGGGCTTGGTTGTCATCTTTCCAAAGTTTATTCCAAGGACTAAACCTGCCATAAAACAATTACACAAGGACCAAAGTTGTATTTTTTTAGCATTTTATAAACTTTAGGGACCTAATATGTAAATTTGGATTTTAGAGGGACTTGTTTTGTAAATTCCCAAAAGTTATCAAAAGTGTTCCAATTTGTAAGTTCATGCATAGTACAAGGGTATTTTGTGAAATTTCAAGTTTTATAATACCCAGGGACCATTTTTGCCAATTTTGATACTTGAGGGGTAAAAGTTGCCAACTTGTGTAAACTTTTATCCAGGGACTATTTGTGAACATTTTTGGTTTCCCAAGGACTTAAGTTGACTTTTCATTTATTTAAAACCTTCAGGGACTAGTTTTGACAACTTTTGAAAGTTGAGGGACTGAAACTGCCAATTATGCAAACTTTGTTCGTTTTTCACTTGTTTTTAAACATTTTGCATCTGAAACATATAAAACACAATTCTGAGATAATTTCAGTATTATGATGCATTTTTGAGTGTTTTTGGATGTTTTGGCAGCTCAGATTAGGTAAAAATGATGAGTATTTAGACACTCATCAGAGATAGTTTCTAAGTTCATAATTTTAGGATCAACTGCTGCCCTTGCTTTTAGGTTTTTAGTATCAACTGTGGCCGTTGGGGCGGATATGCCTCGACACACCCCTGAGAATTAGTTATTGCCGTTAAGGGCGGATACGCCTCGGCCAAATTTTAAGAATTAACTATCGCCGTTGGGGGCGAATACGCCTCGGCTGAACTTTAAGGAATAATTGTTGCCGTTAGGGGCGGATACGCCTCGGCCAAATTTTAAGAATTAACTATCGCCGTTGGGGGCGAATATGCCTCGGCTGAATTTTAAGGAATAATTGTCGCCGTTAGGGGCGGATACGCCTCGGCTAAATTTTAAGAATTACTTATTGCCGTTAGGGGCGAATATGCCTCGGCTGAATTTTAAGGAATAATTGTTGCCGTTAAGGGCGAATATGCCTTGGCTAAATTTTAATGTATGATCCTTGCCGTTAGGGGCGGGTACGCCTCGGCTAAATTTTAATGTATAATCCTTGCCGTTAGGGGCGGATACGCCTCGGCTAAATTTTAATGTATAATTATTGCCGTTAGGGGCGGATACGCCTCGGCTTGGTTTTGGCTGCGCGGGCCGGATGAGGGTAGCTAATCCTCACCGGAGCCGCGCGACTGCCTCGTCTTGGCTTGCAACAAAAATATGGGAAAATTTTCTCCTCTTTAAGTCGAAGGAGAATATATAATATTTCATAATGAGTTTGTTCATAGTGGCTCATGGCCTTACATTAAAGAAAATATTTCCTTAGACTAATTTCGTGCCACTTTCTGGGGCACCATCTTCCTCCTTCCAGCTTTTGTCTTGTTTGGGCCGTGTCGGGGTGCTTCGGTTATTCGATATGGATCTTCCCCATCCGGACTTAGCTTGCCTTGGCTTTTCTTGCTTTCCTCATTCTTTTGATATGTGAACTTCTTCACCTGTGTTCTGAACCGGATCTTCCTCCTTGTCGCTTTTTCCTTTCTTCCATGCGGCTGGCCCATGTTCGGGTGCGTCCCATTTTCGGCCAGCTTCTCTTCTCGGCGAATACTGTCTTCGCCGGTTTTCTCTTGGAACACTGTCTTTGCCGAGGTGACCATCCGTTGAGCTTTCAAAGTGGCTATTCCTTTGGAAGTTGGGAATTTTAACATAGCGTGTATGGTTGAGGGGATGGCCCCTAACGTCTTCAATCCAATTCTTCCGAGGATGATGTCGTACGGGGAAGGGGCACGCACGATGGTGAACTTCATGACGATATCCCTGTATAATCCACCTTCCCCGACTGACACGTCCAGCTCCACCTCTCCTAATGATTTGGCCTCTTATCGAAGCAATGTTCGAACATAACCTCCACAGCCGCCCCTTCATCTACGAATATCCTCTTTACCGGATACCCTTCTACCATAGCTTTTATGATAAGCGGCTCGTCTGACCTCTTTCCCATGGGTATGGGGGGAAAGGTGATTGGGGTCCTCATCCATTTTCCTTCATGCTCTTCTGTCTTGCCTTTTCGCTGATTCGGTTTGATGTCAATCACGTTGATAACCTTGTCTTTGGCTGGCGCCTCTCTTTTCGGGGCACCTCTTCCCCTTTGTCTCACATCTTTTATCAGGTGATCCAACTTTCCCGATTCCAGAGCTAACTCCAATTGCCTCTTTAGTTGGTAGCAATCATTTGTAAAATGTCCCTTCTCCCCGTGGTAGTCACAATACTTATCTTGATTTTCTTTTTTGGGCGGGTCTCGCATTGGCTTAGGTGGAGGCAATCGTAGCTGGTGCTCAGTGGCTAAGATCTCTTTCGGCGGCTTTGTGAGTGACTCCAGCGTCAACCGAGGGGTATTTCGACCCTGATACTCGTTTCGCGCCGGTAGGTACGGCGCCGGTCGGTCACGGTGTTTACCCTGATCATAGCGATCTCTGCTCGGATAGCCGTATCGTCCTTCATTCCTGCTTTCGTTTCCATACCTTCGGTGTGCTCTGTCGTCTCTTCTAGAGGACCCGATGGGTGCTCTTCTGTACCGATCCCGATTCTCTCCTTGAGGTAATTCAGTGTTGACGAATGCTTCTTCTGCTCGCACATAATCGTCCACCCGGATCATCATTTCATCCACCGTACAAGGAACCTTGTCGGAAAAACCGCTTGGCTAGCTCTGGGCACTTGCAACCATTCATGAATGAAGAGATTCTCATGATTTCAGGGGCTCCCTGTATGAATCCAGTTTCGATGGTCCATCTTTCCTTAAAGGCGGGTAATGTTTCATTAGCCCTCCTTACGATTTTTGTTATCTCGGTGGGGTCTTTGGTGCACGCTTTGTGTAGAGAGAAGCGCGCTTCAAACTGAGTCCGGAGGTCTGCCCACTCGTCCACACTATTCGGAGGAAGTCGATCGAACCATCCTCGGGCACTCCCGTCCAATGTTTGCTGAAACATTCTACACCATACGGGCATGGGCCATTCTCCTTGCCCCGCCGCTCCGGTGAACCTGTTGAGATGATCTTGGGGATCTGTTGATCCGTCGTACAGCTTGATATGAGCGGGCATCCTATGTTTTGGTGCGGAAAACTCAATTAGACGCCGAGTGAAGGGTGACTTTCGGACTTCCTTGAAGGGTTTCCCCAAGTCTGAATCTGGTATCTTATCTCCCGTAACGATTCCCTGTTTTTCCTTGTCTACTCCGGTTTTATCCGGGCCGTCTGTTTCAAGAAAATCCAGACGCATTGGTTGGACAGTGCTTGTTCGGTTGTGTTCCTGGATCATGGACTTGAGGGTCGAAACATATTCTTCTATCTGTTCTCTGGTGACTGAAGGAGTCTCGGTGTTTTTGCTTCCGGCATGGTTGACGGGTGGAGTTCCAAGATTCTCTCCTCCCGAACCTTCCGGACGCTCAGAACCTGACATTCTATAGCTTCGGTAGATTGAATGCCGGTCCCACGGATGGCGCCAATGTTTAAGTATTTTTCTGTAGGTAGGATAATGCTCCAAAATGTCCTTCGGCCTTGAGATCGTCAAGTCCTTCGGACAGCTGCTAAGAAAGTAGACGCGTTAGTCTCGCCCCGGGTGTGACCCCAGGACCCGACTCCGGCGTGAGAGTAAGTACCGAAAGGTGGGTAATAAATATATTAGTAAGATAATTACTGTGTGTAAAAGTGTGTTACCATTACTGTGGAGATTGCTCCTTTATATAGGAGACCTGTTTTTGTCCCCATCGGATGAGTCCAAATCTGATGGTGACACTTTTGGGCGGCAACTGGGACTTTGCCCTGTTTGGGTCTTTCCTCTGGCCTGCCATAGTTCCTGCACTTCTGTCACATATCATAAATACTAAGGTTGACTCTCTGACCTGGAGTTAGCCGTTGGGCCGAACGGCCGTATGACCCGTTCGGCATTGGTCTTCGTCCGGATCACATCGTTCGGACGTATGTGACCGGGGTTTGTCCTAACTTAGCTATACGCTAGACCGGACGACCTGTTAGGTTCGTCCGGTTTGGGCCTTTCGGCCATGCACGCCGGAAATACATCTTCTCAGTCTTGTTCTATTTCTGGAGTCATTCGTTGTCCGAACGACCATGGTCGTTCGGTTAGGGCCAGTCGGCCATATACGCCGACAGTTGCATTTGATGAAGTTTTGGAGAAGTCGTTCAAAAAAATAGAGCAAGTACAATTTTGGTTGCGTTTGTCTCTAGGATTTGGTAGATTTCAAAGGTGGTTTAGAGGTGCATTTTAGCTTCTTTTCTAGTGGTTTGAGATGTTTTTCGATGTCTCATAAATGTGTCGTCTATTTAGGTTTTTCTAGGGTTGTCTTGGTGGTATTTCTCGCAAGTAGAGTTTTTTTTAGGTTCTTGCGTTTTAGGCTTTGCTCTTTGGTATCAATTTTTATCTCATTGTATTTTCTAGCTACTTGTTAGTTTATTAATGAAAATTTCTTAGCCGTTCCAAAAAAAAAGGCTGTTGGCCTAACCGAAGTGGGTCGTTATTTTGTAACGAATTGAACTTCACAACTCATTTTACATGTATACAGAAAGAATCAACACAACACTTCTCTAAGATATCAGTAAAATGAACTAAATGTATCGTTATTGGTACCTCCGTTCCAAGCCCTGTTTTAACAAACATAAAATTTGTAGCTAGGGGCTAACATTCATCATACAATTTGTTGTAAAATGAACAAATGATCATCGATCAGGTCTCTGCCTGCAATACTTTGTTGTAATCCTTTTATTTTGAGCCCCTCGCTTGAGTTTTAATAAAATTGCCGTTCATAAAAAAGTAGCTAGCTTTAGCCGTGTATGAGTTTGAGTCGGGTTAGCATGTCAAAACACCACTACAGCAGCGGGTACGATTCTGTTTTGGGCATTTTTTCATAGGAGTAACATTTTTTATTTGTTTACATGTAGAAGTCAATCAAGTCATTATATAAGTGCTGCGTTAAATCACATGCATACTATACTAAAACATTTGCTTCTCCAATAGAATGATCCATGTTAATCTTGTGCTAAAGTAGTTCGGTGTTACAAATGTTACAAATTCTTGAACAGAAGCAAATTAGAAGCCCAAAAGAAGAAATATGAAATACTAGACTAAAGATGTGAACCCCTTCGCAGTTTTGCAATGAACACAACTACCGTTACAAAAACCCAATCTTTCACGCGAATAAGCAAATGAAAAAGCACATGTCTCCAATGATGGCTGAGAACTAAAGTCCCACATGCTATCGAAAATCCAGTAGCAAAACCAATACCTCCACCAATAAAAAACCATCTTGAAAATTCATCTGTGCCTTGATCACTTTGAACAACGTGGGGTGGTACTTCTATTTCTTTATCTACACGACAATTTTTTGTCACGGGAGGTCCACATAGTCCTGAATTTCCAGTGTACCTTGAAGGCTCAAAGGACTGGAGTTGAGTGCTAGATGGTATTCTCCCTGACAAGTTATTATATGACACATCTAGATAACTTAATGCAGTCATCTGAGACATGCTTGATGGTATCCCTCCTGAAAAACTGTTTCTTGATAAATCCAAACTTAGAAGTTTTTTCAACTGACCAATTTTCAAAGGGATCTCTCCACTTAGAGCATTCTTTGACAAGTTCAATGCAAGCAGTCCATAAAGATTGGTAAGTTCTATTGGGACTTGTCCGGTTAGGTTGTTGCTTGATAGATCAATGCTCCTCAACAATCCAAGATTAATGTTGCTGAATTCACGTACATTTCCTTGCCACTCGATTGTCGCATGGTCAATGTACTCATCATCAATGTAAGTTGCATGAGAATTTCTTGAACGCCACCATGGAGTTGAAAATCTGTGCACAATTTGTGTTGGTAACAAACCTTCTTGAACCATAGTAGTAAGATTATTAACACATGAGGGGATGGATCCATAGAGATTGTTCAATGACAAGTCTAAAAGTTGAAGATTTCCTAATTGACACAATTGTGAAGGGATAATTCCAAAGAAGTTGTTTGATCTTAAGCCAAGAACGTACAACTCCGATAAATTTTCACCAATCCAGACCGGCACATCACCAGAAAAATTATTAGCCCCCAAGTTCAAATAGATTAAACTCGTGCAATTCTTTAAAGAGACAGGCAATTCTCCAGATAAGTTGTTCTTGTACAGATATAAAACCTCGAGTTTAAATAAAGATTCAACGGATGCGGGAAGCCTTCCAGATAGACTGTTGTGGCCCAGATTAAGAACTTTTAGCTCTTTGAAATTCCACAAACAGTCTGGAATTTGTCCGGTTAGAAAGTTATTAGAGAGATCAAGAAATTCTAAAAATCCATGAACAAGTTGGCATAAAAAGGAGATTCCCCCAGTTAATTTGTTTCCAGAAAGATTTAACAACTTCAAAGTGGAAGAAACATTCGGTATTGGACCATCAAACCTGTTGGAACTCAAATCTATAACTGAATGATTATCAAAGTTTGATAATAAATCTGGTAGATTCCCACTAATGTTGTTTGAAGAGAGATTCAAATATCTTAATTGAGAAGGCCACATGTCCCAAAACTCTATTGGAATTGTCTCTGAAATTCTAGTATTGGTGATGTCAAGACGGGTAAGATTTTTGAGCTTCTGAATCCATTTAGGGAAGCGAGGACCGAGCTTGCAAGAGCTCAAATCAATGTACTCTACGCAAGAAAGGTTTGACATGTGATCTTCAGAAGGAACGGCAACTCCCTCAAGTGAATTGTTTGATAGATTTATAATCAAAAGCTTTGACGTCCCAATTTTTTCAGATATGGCACCTGTAAGATGATTTGAAAAAATTTCAAAAGTTTCAAGCATGGGTAGCTCCCACACTTTATCACTTAAAGTTCCATTTAACTGATTTTCATATAGGTACAAAAACTTTAGGGATGTGAAGTTTTGGATCTCATCGGACAATGACCCTATGAATTTGCTACTTGGAGCAAAGAAATTTTGTAATGCATCCGACGTGCATCCAGACAAATTTCTTAGGAAATCAGGAAGTTTGACAACTGCTGAGTTGTCGTAGAACTTAAACGATGTTAAACCACATAGGTTTCCAAAATATTCGGGTATCCCATCTAACATGTTGCCAGAGAGATCAAGCACAGAGAGATTATTACTAGTTAATGGAAACAGCCAACGATACATGGATGAATTGAGATTGTTGTTATTGAGATTAAGGGTAACAATAGACGATGAAAAGTTGACAAATGAAGAAGATAATGGATATGTGACCTGTGAGAGGTCACATCCCTCTAGACTTAAATATGACAGTTTTCCGAGACTTTGCATTACATTTTCCCAGTCATTTGCTTTAGCCAGGAAAATTCCATTCATATTAAGTTCTTGCAACTTAGATAGACGTGTTAACCAGTCTGCGTTTTCAATCACACATCTTCCCGGACATGCAAGTGAAAAAAATTGTAAATTGGAGAGGTTTCCAATTTCTGGAGGAACGGTTCCATAAAGAGAGTTACCGCCAAGGTTAAGGTACCAAAGTTCTGTTAAGAGACCAATGGAACTAGGAATGGTACCGCTAAAGTAATTCCCACCAAGGTCAAGGTACGTTAATCGAGTCATGTAACCAATAAACATAGGAATGGTTCCATTAAAAGAATTTGCAGAAAGATCAAGAGAATTCAAGTAAGTTAAGTTAAGCAATGAAGGGCTTATCTCACCTCCAAGATCTCCTGTGCCCAAATAACCCGATTGGAGCTGTAAGAGTATGACATGACCTGTTGTGTTGTTGCATGCGACTCCATTCCATTTACAACAATCTTCTTTTTCGGCTGTCCATGTATCAAGAAGGCCGTCAGGATCTTGAAGGCGAGCTTTGAAATCGAGAAGAGCATATTTTTCGGTATCGATGCACTTGTTGATAACATCTCCTCCTAACGCTAGCGTTTGGTTGGCAGCTGTTGTAGTCTCAAGACGTAGGAAGATGAGTGAAAAAATAACTAGAATATGAGGATGTATGAAGTAAATGTTAGTGTTCATGTTCTTATCAAAGTATGTTGAAGTGATGAGTTTGTATTGATTCTTATTTGAACATGCACCATGAAGTGTGAACGGATAAATAATTGAAGTGGACGACGACCTTGACTCGGTGTCAAATTGTGTATCAAAAGTATCAAGTGGACTACTCTATTGGATGTCCTACATGCCATGCCTTGTCATTTTTTATTCTCTAATTCTGAAACTAGGGGCTCATAAGTCCTGGTATTAGGTGCAAGAGGCTCATAAAGTCATAAGTCTTGGTAATTTGTACTTATTCGACACTTTTTTCATCTAGTTGTGGTATAAACGAAAATAAGAAAATAGTGGTCCCAAATAAAGGAAGAAGAGGGGAAGGAAGATGACTACATCACTTTAAATTTCACATTTAAATTTGAGTAAATTACAAAGATGGTCCCTGTGATTTGCGTTGACTCATATCTTGGTCTTTTGACTTTTTTTTTGCACATATAGTCCCCAACTCTGAAACCCTTAACACTCATAGTCCCTTGACTGAACGACGTTAGGTTTGACCGTTAAACGCCCCTCATGTGACTTGCACATGAGGGTATTATGGTCATTTTACTCAACCACTCTCTTAAAAGCTTCATTTTTCCTAAATTTTCAGCCCATTCATCAATCAAAACCCTAAAATCAAACCCCAAATTCTGAATCATCACTTCCCCTTCAAAAATGACCAAACCCTTTATGGGTTTTGCAATTCACCCTTTGTTTAGCAAAACCCTTTTGGCAATTTCCTTAATTTTGAGTATTTGTTGTTTTTGTGAAGCACAGTCAAGTGAAAATGATGCTACTGTTATGTTAGCTTTGAAAAAGAATTTAAGTCCACCTAAATCACTAGATTGGTCTGATTCAAACCCAGTTTAGCAAAACCCTTTTGGCAACAAGTCCAATGCTCAAAAGATAACCGGGTCACCCGGATCCAAGCGGGTAATCAATAGCTTGCTTCTCGGGTGGCTCGCACCCAGGGTGGTGCGGCTGAGCCAGAGTGGGCTCAGCAGTCGGCCTTAAAGGGTCATTACCTAATAACTTAAACAATCTTACTGAGTTACAAGTACTCGAGTTTCAAAACAATCAACTCACTGGGTCATTACCGAGTTTATCTGGGTTAACTCAGTTGCAAAATCTTTTGTTAAGTTATAATACAGAATATGACTCAGTTGACTGAAGTTTGGCTTCATGGGAACTCATTTTCGGGTCATATACCTGATTTATCGGGTTTGAATGAGCTGCAGAATTTGAGTTTGAGGGATAATAGTTTGACGGGTGCTGTACCGGATTCATTGATGGGGTTAAGTTCTTTGAAAGTCGTGAATTTGACTAACAATTTTTTGCAGGGGCCTACGCCGAGTTTTGGTAAATCTATTGCGGTTGATATAGCAGGGGTTAATAGCTTTTGTCTACCTGACCCTGGCGTTGCTTGTGATGATCGTGTTAATAAGTTTCTTTTGATTGCAAAATCGTTTGGTTATCCGCATAATTTTGCTGATAATTGGAAGGGGAATGATCCGTGTAAAAATTCGTGGTTAGGGATAACGTGTTCGAGTGTTGGAAATATTACTGTTATTAATTGGAAGGGTATTGGGCTTACGGGTAGTATTTCGCCTAGTTTTGCGGCGATTACGTCTTTGCAAAGGTTGGTTAAGTTCTTGCTGGTAATAACCTTTCCGGAAAAATACCTGAATAGCTTACAGATTTGCCTAACTTGATCGAGATTGATGTTTCGAATAATCATCTTTATGGTGACGTTCCAAAATTTAAGAACAGTGTTACGGTGAAATCTGAGGGGAATGCTGATATTGGGAAACTTGGTCCTTCGGAGACACCGGGTGCACCTTCTGGAGGTTCACCTCATGGTGGAAGCAAGTCTAATGGTGGTGGTGGGAAGAGTTCGAATACTGGTGATTTTTGTGGGTGAAGATGAAAAAAGGTAGTGGTGGGATTCACTATCAAAGATGAAGAAGATGACAAAGAAGAAAGAGGGTGACTAAAAAGACATTTTTACCCTCATGTGCAAGTCACATGAGTGGCTTTAACGGTCAAACTTGACGTCTGTTTGGTCAAGGGACTATGAGTGTCAAGGGTTTCAGAGTTGGGGACTATATGTGCAAAAAAAAAGTCAAAGGACCAAGAATGTGAGTCAACGCAAACCACAGGGACCATCTTTGTAATTTACTCTTTAAATTTCCTTCCCTATGATCTTTATAAATAAATATGATAGAAATCAAGATTAGACAATTTATTAACTAAACTAATGACAGGACATTGTAGATTTGTAGTTACAATTGAAATGACTCTTGAACCCAATTTGTTTTTTTTAACACATTTAATAATCCGTCTACAATGGACTTTATTGTATCAATATTTAATTGAAGCAAGAAATAAGATATTTTATTCTAGCTTGATGATCTTATGCATGGAAACAAAATATTCTTGTTTTAGGTGTTTGAAATTTCAGCCAAAACCACCCTTAATAGTTAATTGTGGACAATGGCAATTTGATTTTTTTCTGAATTAGAATCTTTATAATTGATGGGCCTACTTTGTTTGTGTTAGATGGACTTAGGCCCAGATAGGACATGTGGGCTTGACATCTTATTTCCATGTGGACGGAGTCTACCAGATTTCGTAAGTCCTAAACTCCTAATTGTACATTTGTACTTGATAAAATGACTTGGCCCAGGTTGAACATATCAAATTCCAGCTTTTTATTTACAGATAAAATATTTGCAGTTTGAAGTTTTAAACACTACAGGGTAACTCTGTTTAAAGCTCTAGTCTTGCATAAGTTTTATTTGGTTTAGAGTGTCAACATTCTGTTATGGATGTGTTAGCTACTTAGCTTTGGGCTTTCAGTATTCCGGACACTATTTTGTGCATTAAAATAGTTATCATTTAGTAGAGGATTTTATAGGAAAAATCTAATGATAATAGCTCATACGTGTTGTCTTAAGTAGTTGTCCGTTTTAGTTATTGAACAACTGAATTTCCAAGAAATTAACATATCAACAGCAACGTCGGTTTCATTCGTTTGGATGCATAACTCATAATTTGAGTAGTTTGGATGGCTTATCTAACACAATGAGAATTAATATTCAAATGTTTAAGGCTTTTTTGTAACAAAGAAAACAGCTTATTACAAGAAACATCTTTAGCTGCATTTTTACTTTATAGGATGCCTTTCACGTGAATCCGGGAAACACAGCTAACAGAATCTACGAGTTTATGGAAATGAAATATGAAACTTAACATAGATCACTATGAAGATGCAACCCTTAGTGATTTAGCTATGAACATCTTCACCTTTATCTGCACCCAGCTTTTCAAGCTGTCTTGAAAGTGAAAAAAAGCATGTCTCAGGTCACGATTTAGAAATAAAGCACCACATGCTATCCAAAATGTAGTAGCAAAGCCAGTGCCTCCACCGATATAAAACCAATTCCAAAGATCATCATTGTCCTCATCATCACCCTCACTTTCTCCATTGGTGGCTGATGCTTCTACTTCTTCGTCTTCCAAACAACTTTTGGTCACGGGTGGTCCACATAGTCCCTTGTTTCCTTTGAACCTTGCAGGTTCAAAGGACTGGAGTTGAGTGCTGGATGGAACTCTCCCCGACATGTTATTATATGACACGTCTAGATCATTCAATGAATCCATCTTGGACATGCTTGATGGAATCTTTCCTGAAAAAAAGTTTCTAGACAAATTCAAAGTTAAAAGTTCTGTCATTTGACCGATGTCTTGTGGAATCTCTCCTGTTAGAGCATTGAGTGACAAGTCTAGTATCACCAATCCATACAGATTTGTAAGTTCATATGGGATTGGTCCTGTGAGGTTGTTGCTTGATAAATCAATGGTTTTCAGCAATTTCAGAGTGTTACTAAATTCATTAATCTTTCCTTGCCACTCGATCATTGCACGGTCAACATAACTATTATCAACACGATCCACATACTTATAACCATCGCTTCTACTACCTGCTCTGTCATGAAATGACCATGGATAATGATGTGCAGTCTTTTTCGCAAAGAATCCTTTCTGAACCATGGTAGTAAGATTATTCACACACGAGGGGATTGTTCCATGAAGGTTGTTTACTGACAAGTCTAGGATTTGAAGAGTTACTAACCGACACAACTGTAAAGTGATGGTTCCGAAGAATTTGTTTGATCTTAGGCTAAGAAAATACAGCCCTGACAAGTTTTCCCCAATCCAAATAGGAATATTTCCAAAAAACTTGTTGGACCCTAAATCCAAAAAGTTTAACTTGGTGCAATTCTTGAAAGACAAAGGCAATTCTCCAGAGAAGTTGTTGTCGTGTAAACACAACGTCACGAGTTGACCCAAACGTCCAAGAGAGGGAGGAAGCGTTCCTGACAACATGTTGTGTCCTAGAACAAAAACGGTTAGTTTTTGTAAATTCCACAAACAGTCCGGAAGTTGTCCAGATAATGAGTTACGCCCGAGGTCAAGAAATTCCAACGCTTCATACATGTGGCATAAGCAAGATATAAAAGATATTGTTTTTCCTTGACTATTCACGTTCATTATACTTGAATTTATAGAAGATTACATAGGGTTTACATGCTATACAAAGAATGGGCCATGGGCCGAATATTACAAATACAGTTTGTGTCCAAGTTGTGTACAGGTTGTCATATGATACGTCTAATACACCCCCTCAGTTTGAGCGGGAGGACTTCGAACACTCAAACTGGACCGAAAATCAGCAAACAAAGGGTAAGGAAGTCCCTTAGTAAATATGTCGGCGTACTGATATCTGGAGGGAACATGGAGAACTCGTACAAGGCTAGTAGAAACTTTATCGCGAACAAAGTGAATATCAATCTCTATGTGCTTCGTGCGTTGGTGTTGAACTGGGTTGGCAGACATATAAACAGCACTGACGTTGTCACAATATACCAGTGTAGCAGTAAACAAAGGGGCCTGGAGTTCGCGCAGTAGATTCCGTATCCATGCAGTTTCAGCAACGACATTGGCGACCCCGCGGTATTCAGCCTCGGCACTGGAACGAGACAAAGTGTGTTGGCGTTTGGAAGACCATGACAAGAGATTATCACCAAGAAACACACAATAGCTGGAGGTAGAACGACGAGTGGTAGGGCAACCAGCCCAGTCAGCATCTGTATAAGAAATAAGCTGTGATGTTGATGACTGATACAACTGTAGATCGAGATCTGTGGTGCCACGAACATAGCGCAATACACGCTTAAGAGCAGCAAGGTGAGGCTCTCGAGGATCGTGCATGTATAGGCATAACTGTTGAACAGCATATGATAAGTCCGGCCGTGTAAATGTAAGATACTGAAGTGCTCCTGCAAGGCTAAGATAAAGGGTGGGGTCATTGACTGGGGGGCCATCGGGTCCAAGCTTCTTCTCAGTGTTGACTGGGGTCTTGCACGGGTTGCACTTGAGCATGTTGGCCTTCTCAAGAATTTCCGTGGCGTACTTCGACTGTGATAAGAACATGCCTGTGGGAGTGCGAGTAGCTGAAATGCCAAGAAAATAGTTGAGAGGTCCAAGGTCAGTCATAGAGAATTCGCTGTGCAAAGAAGATATGATACGCTATAACAGTCCTGTAGAAGAAGCGTTGAGAATGATATCGTCAACATATAGCAATAAATAAGCAGTGTCAGACCCTCTATGAAATATAAACAATGACGAGTCAGTTTTGCTGTGCTGGAAACCAACTCGAATAGCAAAGCCCGCAAAACGCTGAAACCATGCCCGAGGTGCTTGCTTCAGGCCATATAATGATTTCTGCAAATGACAAACATAATCTGGATGAGCTGGGTCAGTAAAGCCAGGTGGTTGGTGCATGTACACTGTCTCAGTAAGATGTCCATGAAGAAAAGCATTCTTCACATCTAGCTGATGAATAGGCCATTGCCTAGAAACAGCAAGGCTAAGCACGGTCCGGATGGTGGCCGGTTTAACCACCGGACTGAATGTCTCGTCACAATCAATGCCCTGCTGTTGGCTACGACCATTAGCTACAAGTCGTGCTTTGTAACGACTCAAAGAACCATCTGCATTAAATTTGTGTTTAAATAACCACATAGATCTAACAATGTTGACATTAGGCGGTCGCGGAACAAGTACCCACGTCCCATTTTTAATTAAAGCAGTAAATTCGTCTGTCATAGCATTTTGCCAATTTGGGTTTTGGAGGGCATGTATATGGGATTTTGGAATAGGTGTGATAGACGAGGATGTGGTAGTATGGAGACTAAGCTTTTCCGTTCGTTTGGAAATGCCATTTTGTGATCGAGTAACCATGGGGTGACGTGTGACAACAGGTTCTTTGGCTGTGGGTGGGTCTTGCGATGTTGGGCTGGTAGATGGTGTTGGGCTTTGTTGGGCTGTGGAGGTGTCGATGTGGGTGGGTGGCTCGTGAGCGTTAGGTTGGGTGGTGGTATTTGTAGTGGATGGTGTGGATGAGGAGTGTTGTTGTTGCGCTGGAGTGGTAGTGTTGGTGGGACGAGGTGTAGATGGAGGGTCGGTTGTGTTTTGGTTGGTAACGGTATGTGTAGAATTGGTTAGTAGTTTTAATTGTGTTGGTGAAGGTCCAGCGTCATTGTCAAGAAAATGATAAGGAAGAGGTTGGTTAGGTGCTGTGTTTTGAAAGGGAAAAACGTCTTCGTCAAAGTTCACATGACAAGAAATAATTATTTTGTTTGTGTTGAGATTAAGGCAGCGGTATCCGCGGTGGTTTGTGGGATAGCCTAAAAACACACATGGTGTAGAACGGGGCTCTAGTTTATGTTTTGTGTGGATGTATGGGTAGCATAAACAGCCAAAGGTGCGGAGATTGTTGTAGGTGGGTCTTTTGTTAAATAATTTTGTGAAAGATATTTCGTTGTTAATTGCGGGGGAAGGTAAAATGTTAAGGAGATGTGTGGCCATAAAAAAGGCTTCAACCCAATATTGAGGTGGTAAGTTAGCTTGAAAAAGAAGTGTTTTTACAAAGTTATTTATCGTTCGTATCATTCTTTCCGATTTGCCATTTTGTTGTGAAGTTTTTGGGCATGAGAATCTAAATTGTATACCATTGTTGTTAAAAAGGTTATGAAAGTTAGTGTTATCAAATTCACCCCCATGATCACATTGGAAAGCTTTAATCTCCATATTAAATTGTGTTTTAACGTAAGCTCGAAAATGCGAAAACTTGGTAAACACGTCAGATTTACGTCTAAGAGGATACACCCAAAGAAAATGTGAGAAGTGATCGAGAAAAATGACATAATATTGAATACCACTAACACTCGGAAGTGGTGAAGTCCACACGTCCGAGTGTACAATATCAAACATGTTTGAAACAACGGAATTGGAAAGCAAAAACGGAAGTCTAACTTGCTTACCAAGTTGGCAGGCATTACACAAAGTCATAGACTTTGTTTTATTACATGAAATAAATTTATTCAAAGCTAATAAACGTAGCACATCATCGCCGGGATGCCCGAGTCTGCGATGCCACGTGGACTGAGAGGTAGACAATAGAGCGGTAGGTGTGGTGGTGGTAGATGGGTGGAACGGATAGAGGTCTCCGGTGCTATTACATCAGAGAAGAAGCTGACGGGTCCAAAAATCCTTCACAGAAAAGCCAAATTCGTCAAATTCAATACTACATTTATTGTCACGAGTAAATTGACGAACATATATTAGATTTTTAATTATGTTGGGTGTAATAAGGACATTTTGAAGGTAAAGGGGACGATGTAAGGATGGCAAAATACTATGACCACTATTAATTACGGTGACGGTTGCCCCATTACCAACAATTATAGACGGTATACTACTTTTATTAAAAAGGGTCGTGAGTTTACCTGGATCCGCGGAGAGATGAGACATGGCACCCGTATCCATGTACCACCCTGAATCTTCATTGTTATCAGCATATCAGAAACTCATGGTGTTGAATGCACTGGGCAAAGTTAGCCTGGTGTGGACCGTATTCCCAATAACCCGGAGCACCTGGTCTTGGGCCAGATATACTAGCAGTAGGGGTGGCTGGGTATGGGCCTAAAATGCCGCCAGTTGTGCCAGATGGGCCGAAAGCATGTTGAGTATGGGATGGCCCATAGTAGACAGGCCTTGGTCCACGAACAGGATGTCCACCAAAGTTCCCATTCTGTCTATTCCCATTCCATGACTGTGGTTGCATGACCTGCTTGTTATCGCGAGAGTGAAGGTAACGACATTTGGCCCCAAACCTACAATGACCCTTCTAAAAATTCTTGCATACCTCTTTCGGGTTTGTTTTGGGAGGGTTGGGTTTGGACGAGGCAACCAACACAGTGGGTGAGGAAGAGTTATCACCGGTGTGAGGGCGGTTTTGCTTGCGGTTCAGACGCGACTCCTCAAGGAGTAGCATGGATCGGGTCTCAAGTAGGGTTGGTCGTTTAGGGTTGTGATGGATAATACTAGCAGCGTGATCGTAACGATCACCCAACCAGTTAATGGCATACATGACGAGTGTCTTCTCGTCCACAGCAGCATCAATATTTGACAAGAGATCAGCAGCTACCTTTATTTTCTTGAAGTATTCAGAAATGGTTAAGTTACCGAGATCTAGAGAGCGAAGTTCTTCGTGAAGTTCCAGAGCTCGAGCATCCTTGTTGTCATGGAAGAGATTTTTAAGGCTCGTCCATACATCCTTGGCTGTTACGTTCTTCTTGAGAACGGTCTGGAGAAGGGACGTGGATATTGTCCCGTAGATCCAAACTTTAACCAAAGAATCAAGCTTCTTCCAGTCGTTGGCATCGTTGCTTGTGTGGACAATGGTTCCATCAAGGAATCCGAGCACAACAAAACTGTAGCAGTGGGTTGTAAACAACTCACTCCAGGCATTGAAGTTTAGTTGGTCGAGATCCAAGACTAGGGGGACATGGGTATTGATGTTGGTTACACCAAATGCTTTTTCCAGGGAAGAGAGGGATGGTGGGGTAATGTTATTATCGCCTGCCATTAGGGTTGAGGAGAGATCTGAGATGTGAAAGGCGAAGGAGAAGGAGTTTAGGAGGGAAAGTGAGAAATTTTTGGGAGAATATCAGAAAGTGGCTTTGATACCATAAAAGATATTGTTTTGCCATGACTATTCACGTTCATTATACTTGAATTTATAGAAGATTACATAGGGTTTACATGCTATACAAAGAATGGGCCATGGGCCGAATATTACAAATACATGTTGTGTACAAGTTGTGTACAGGTTGTCATATGATACGTCTAATAAGATAGTCCTCCATGGAATTTATTTCTGGAAAGACTTATAAAATATATATCCGCTGGAAAAGCAGGCACAGGACCATAAAAGTTGTTGGAACTCAAATCCATTGAATGAAGTAGGGAAACATTTGATAGAAAATTTGGTAATTTCCCACTGATGTTGTTGAAAGAGAGATTTAAATAAAGCAATCCGGAAAAGCGCCATTGGTTCCAGTATTCTATAGATATTGTGTCTGAAATGCTATTGTTGGAAAGATCAAGATGAAAAAGATTTTTCATTCTTAGTATCCATTTAGGGAAATGAGGCCCTAGCTTGCAAGAGCTAAAATCTAAATACTCCAAATTCTTAGAAAGGTTTAACATGTCAGCATTCATAGGAACTCCTTCGAGTGAGTTATTTGAAAGATCTATTTTAAAAAGATGCGACTTTCCAATCTTTTCAGAGACAACACCTCTTAGAATATTGGAAGATAAATTTAGTTCTTGAAGCCTAGGTAGTTCCCACAGTCTGTCACTTATTGTTCCATTTAACTTATTAAAAGCTAGGTTCAAGTGTGTCAGGGAAGTAAAGTTTTGGATCTCTTCGGACAGTGATCCTGTAAACTGGTTACCAGTTGCATCCAAGAACAATAATTCAACTGATGCACATCCGGACAATTTTTTCAAAAAATCGGAAAGTTTCCCATTTAACTCGTTACGAATGAGAGAGAGGTGTTGAAGTTTATTGCTGATTAATGGGCACAGCCAACGATACATTGACACGCTGAGATTGTTGTTATCGAGATGAAGAGTAACAATAGATGAAGATGAGTTGACAGATGAAAAATATGGTTGCATGACGTGTGAGAGGTCACATCCTATTAAACTTAAAAATGACAGTTTCTTGAGACCTATAATCGTATTTACCCAGTAATTTCCTTTAGCAAGGGAAATACCATCCAATGCGAGTTTCTACAAATTGGTGAGATTTGCAAATCCATGAGGAATGGTTCCATGAAGAGAATTTTTGGAAAGATCAAGGTTCTTTAATTTCTCCAAGTAACTAAAAGACTCAGGAACGTTTCGACCAAAATTATTGAAAGCAAGGTTAAGATCGGTCAACTGAGTCAAGTTACCAATGAACTCAGGAATGGTTCCAGTAAACTGATTTTGACCAAGGTTGAGATAAGTTAACTGAGTCATGGAACCAATGAACTTGGGAATGGTTCCATGAAAAGAATTTTTGTAAAGGTTAAGGTAATTCAAGTAGGTTAAGTTAAGCAACGAAGGGCAGATCGCCTCACCTGTAAGAGGCGTTCTGCTAAGATTATTGTATGCAAGGTCAAGTCCTGTGACATGACCTAATGCGTTATCGCACACGACTCCACGCCAATGACAACAATCTTCATCTTCTACTCGCCATGTCGAGTGACGGCCATTAGGATCTTCAAGAGACGCTTTGAAATCAACAAGAGCTTGTCTCTCCTTATAGATGCACTTAGCAGCAGCTCCATGTGCTGCAACCAGTTGTTGGCCATGGGAACCGGCAGTTGTGGTCTTGAACCACAGTAATACAAGTGACAAAATAAACAAGACGTGAGTATGCATGAAGTAAAGGTAAATCTTATATCTCACTATATATGTTTTGCTAAAATATGTTTGCTAATATGATAAATAAAATATATGCCCTTATGAGGCTTTATATAAGCTAATTTGAAATAGACGGATTTAAATGTGTGTGGAGCATACATAGTTATGTGTTTTCACATGCTATTATGGACAAAGAAAATTGATCTGTATATTATCACGAAAAATAATGAAAATCATAATTTTGATTCTGAACCTTCAATTATTCACATCTAATTTCCATGTGGACTCAGAAGTCCGAATTGAATTGGAAAATACACATACCATTACTATATATATTAAATGTGATTTAATACGACGTCGCTCTGTGAATAGTAACCCAGTGTGGGCTTCCAGCATTTTTCCCGGCCTGATCCAATGTTATTCTCGGCCCATTAGTTTGATGATATATCTAGAAGATATTTCTTCGTTTACCTCATACCTAAAAAAACACACACTCAGAAGATTCTTCCGTCTTCCCTACTCTCTCCAACAAAATCCCATCAGATCTAACAACAATCACTAATATCACAACACCAAAAATACAAAATGCAAAGAACCGATTGTCGCTGCATCACATCTAATTTTGATTCTCCTAGATCCGAGCACTAACCTCATCCTAAAAATGGAAATTGGATGATCATCATAATTATGCCAAAGGTACGAGTTTTTCTTTCTTTTAACTCTATTTTTTTTTTCGAATGATATCAAATGGGTTTGAAAAAATTTGTTACTCATGTAGTAACAATAGGATATGATAATTATAGGAGTAGGATGTTAAATATGGTTGTTATGTAGGCAGTTTTAAGATGACCATTGCAGTAGTTTCATATATGACTTTCGTGATATTGATGAGTTTCAGTGGTTTAATGATTGTTTATTCGCTTATGGTTCCAGCTTGAATCTATTCATATTTGGCTTTTAGAATGACAGTTTGTTTTAACGACAGCCATTGAGCTATAAGGAAATATGAAATAATTGTTGTTTTTGGATTTAAGCAGAAAAAAATTCCTTTGTTGCAAAAGGATTTCCAATCATTAGCTTCTGCTAATAAATAGGCGAAGATGGTTGTTAGAGATAATAGCGTATAATACTAATTTGAGATTTGTTGATTGCTATATATATAGTGCAACTGACCGATGTCGATGCGCAAAGGCCGGAAGGCATAGTATAAATGAAAACTAAGCAACCGCCTTTGCTTTGCAGCCAAAACATTTTCATCTAATGTTAATAAAATGTGGCGTTCTGATTATATGTTTTTTTTTTTTTTTTTTGGGTCAAATTATTGTATTTTGTGATTAGTGGATGTTTGGGATTGCGTGTTTTAAGGTTCTTAGAAGACGGGTATAGCTTCTTTGTGGTGGAGTGAGTCGCTTCTTTGTGTTTCGCCAGTCTTTATTGACGTTGCGCAGTATTAGCTAATCTATTATTTGTTCCTATTTTCAGCGGATCTGTGATGTTGCAGCCGTTGCCGGTATCCTGTGGTATCTACAGGTGAGTTTATTAAGTTTATATAGAGTGCCATTCCAGTTGACAATTTTTTTCACAACCATGTCTATAGTGCGAATATTAGTTTTGAGTTTCAAAATCATTTCAGATATCCTTTCGATGAAGCTAGCATCTACAATATTAGCCATTGTAATCAACGCGGACATAATAGCAGCGGGGTTCCAATCTGGATGCCTACCCATGAGCAATGCAGTCACCTTGCTAACATGGTGCCACGACAGCGAGGTTTCCGATATTATATTAAACTTCACTCTTCTTTCATCAGTTTCAAGGCCCAAGGGCTTTCAATCACCGGACCACGCCGTTTGGGTTAAAAGTAGTGAAGTTACAACTTTATGTTTACATTAACAAGTTGCATCATTTATGATGTTAATGTTTTGTGCAGATTTTATTGACGGTTCGAGTGTTGTGGACTCGCGCATATTACAGGTACTTCCATGTTTTTTTTTTTGAAAGTGTTAATTTAGATTTTGATTGGTAATATAGGTGTTTAGCTCCTCCGGGTCATAGCAGATGCTGAACATTCAAAAGAGGTTTGTCCAATTTTTTTTATCTTGCAACACTACAATAATTTGTCTCCGATTCCTAACTACGGTATGGTTTTCATGGTTTTATGTTATTTCGTGAAAGAACAAGGCCTAAAGCATGGTGGTGTGGTTGAAGTTAGTGAGAAAAAGTGGATAAAAGTGAGCAGGATGTGGTTGCAGCTGTGGAGTGCGCCAAGAGGCGGTTATATGGGCGTGCGTCAAGAGGCCTATGAGAGATGATGTTAACATTGTGCGAGGATTTCACTTACCAAGTAAGCTTTTTTGTCCTTCCATGATGTTATAGGCCGAATTTTAGAGCATATTTCTTTGTGAATAGTATAGGGAACCCGTATTAATAATGCGCCTCTTTTTGGGGAACAGGCGATGACGTTACTATTATTTTCTTTTCTGTAATCTATTTAAAGTTAGATTATGTGATGTTCTAAGCAGAATTTTTTCTTTGGTTACTTTTTTTAAGGTGACGATCATCGCATAATGATCTATTACCCCAGTTCAGCAGGAGGCGAAATGAAAGAATTGTTCCGGAAGGTCAGCTCTCCAAACTGAAATTTCTATGGTTTTTTTGAACTCAGAAACCCATGATCATGGATATGTATGCTGGCCTCGGAAGTTTTGCTGCTGCAGTTCATACAAACAAATTATGGGTGATGAACGTCGTGCCTACTGTTTCTCCAAATACGTTAGGAGTTGTTTATGAGAGGTCTTATTGGTATATATCATGACTGGTATGTTTCATAAAACTTTCCGCCTACGTTAATTTAGCTATTTTTACATAATACGGACTCTAACGAGTCTGTTACTATATATCTCAAATATAATTCAGTTGACAATCTTTTGGAGTTTTGTGGACCAAAAAAACCAATATTCGGTAAATTATGTTTGACAAAAAAATAAGCAATTTTGGATTCAAATCTTGCCTAAATCAGAAGTGATACATGCATTTCTTAGAACAGCGAAAAATAAAGTTGCATTTCTTTAGGAAAAAGAGTACGTATTTGTTAACCATAATCACCATATTTTACCAATAATGTTGTTTCAGGTGTGAAGGCTTCTCAACCTACCCAAGAACATATGACTTCCTTCATGCTAATGGTTTATTCAGATTGTACCAAGACAAGTAAGTCTCATCATTTCTATTGAGTTTTTGTATATTTATACATCCATTTAGGGGAAACCAGTCATTTTGAGTTTTAGTTAACTGATTATGGTTGTGAAATCAGATAATTTGGGACAAAATATTATTAGAGCTTGAACGAGAGTGTCTTGAGGTATACAGGAGAAAAGTTGACCTGCCAAACAAAAGTCAGAGTTACCAGCTATATGTTCTGCTATGGGTAGGGACCCGTTCACATTAGGCAGGTAATAAAATATCTAAACCAGTTAATTTGTGAAAGTGTTTCTGAATGGATAGTTACTGGAAAGTGTGTTGATGCTAAATTTGAAGTTCATTAGTTTTAATTTTCATTATCGCAGTTGTAACTCCCAATAGTTATTATATTCTATGTTTTTCAGATTCTAATAATATAGCAATAATTTTTGTGCAGAAATAGATGTTAGTGATGCAGATCCTTTTTCCAGTGACACTGACAATCCAAACGGCGTTACAGGATTGAAACTCGACAGCATGTTCACTGCTGATTCAAAAATGACGAATGAAGACTCAGAGTGCAATGGTTAGCTTTATAGCCTCTATTTTTCAAATAAAATACAGTTACAACGCTCAAACTTTGTAATGTCATCATACCCTTTTGTTGGTTTGTTAGGGTCTCCAAATATGGGCCGGGATATCATTCACTTCAACACCGACAATCCATTTGAACAGTCAAAGATAGAGAGTTCAACCAACCATAATGTTGCCATGGAGTTAAAAAATGCAAAGGTCATACAAGAGAATATTTCCACAATTACCGGTACATTAAACGATGCTGTCTATATGTACTTTCGCTATCTATGTTAATTGCCTTAACCATTGTCAACTAAAGAGTAAAAATTTATAAATGCACCTGCTCTGGTATTTGTTGAAACCAAATCTTTGCCTTTTGTAACTCACTTTTGTACTGTGAAGTTTGAATATTCACTTTTATTTGCCAATATTTTGATGCATTAATTTGTTGTCGTTTGCACTTCAGTTTCTTACGTGCATGATCAAAGTTGTCCAACAGAAACCACACGAGGTAATCCACAAATGGCTGCTGTATTTGGCTAAAATATCATGGCAGATTAGTAGTGTGCCTTTGTTTAGCAAAAAAATTAACACAGTTTTGCCAACTGCACCATTATAATTTTGGTCCAGTGAATTTACTATGATTATGATTCTCTGAATGTTTATGTTCAACGGTTTGCATAGTTATATATTCAGAAACATATATACATTCAAAAAATAGCAAAAAACCCGCGAGGCCGCAACGCGGCCGACCGTCGCCCGACTCGTTATATATATATCTAAAACCCGGAATTTTGGACGCATCAAAATGGTGTACATAACAGTTTTTGTAACAGTAACTGCTGCTTCTAATTGTTGTAAGCAACAATTGTTGTAACAGTAGCATTTTTTTTTCTCCTGCTATTATCCAAACACAACTCCAAGTCCAATCCCAACCAAAACCAATGCAACTCCAAATCGAATCAAAATCCAAACACGACCAAAAACAATAAAACCAAATCCTAACCCTACTCCTCAACCTCGCCTCGCCGTGACTCACCACGAGCCCCACTTCGTACCAACTGCCGAGACACAAACAAACCCGAAACCAATCCAAAAATCCAAACTACAACATAAACAAGAGATTAGAATTAAAAGAGAGCAAAACAATAGGTAACTCGACCGAGTCAACGCGAGTTGACTCGGTGAGTCACCGAGTCAAGACCGAGTGACGAGAAGGAGGTGGTGGAGTGACGGTGGTGTGGCGGCAGTGAGGTGGCAATGGCGGTGGTGGAGTTACACGGCGCGTCGAGAGCTAATAAGCTCCAGAAAGGCTTAGAATAGCCCGATCTATTGATTGGGAGAATAAAAGGTCTCGCCGGAAAATTTTCCGGTGACAGATGGTGGTGGCCGGCGGCGATGGTCGTCGGAAGTGGTGGTGGCTCCGGTGAGGGTAGAGAGAGAAGAAAGGGAGAGAATTATTAGTGTGTGTGTGAATTATGACAAAAAAGAGAAAGTGGAGGTGTTTTATATAATTTAGGGGGACCAACCATGGCCTAAATAAACTAGAAGGGTAGGAATAAAATATGGGGCGGAGGGGTTAAAGTGACAAGTTAGTGAAACTTTTGATATAATCACTGCGGGACCCATTTGACGTACCAAACGGACTCAAAAAATTACGAAACTTGCACCATCGTTCACGAAATAATTTTTCTGATAAAAACGAATATAAATATACATAACTTTCCAGAATTCAATTTATTTGGCAAAATTCGATTCGTTTCACGCTTTCTAGGTTGTGTTCCGAAGGAAATGGGATGATTGGCAGGATGAAGATGTTGAAAAGGTTATAAAGTTTATGGATTTATAATTTCGGGTATCACTTTGTCCTACTATGCGATCATATTTCCATTTTATCGCATCTTGTCTGTGTAAGTATATTGATGATGTTCAGCCATCTGTGAAAGCTGCATTAACAAAGGCATACAACAAAGGAAGCAAGTTACATGTGATTTGTTCAGCATACATATTAATTACACTTTCAGACATTAAAAAGGCTTCCAAAGAAACAGGTTGCACCAGTGTTGTAACCTGTAGATGTTGATGCAGGGGAAGATGGTGGCGTTGTGTCACATAATGTAGATGGTGGTGCAGAGAAGGATAGTGAAGCTGAAACCTGCCTGTAAGTAGTCATTAGTAAACATACATGTATACAAAATGACATTTTTGCACTCCTATTAAGAACGCACAAATACACAACAACGTGCAAAAAAAAATAAAAAAAAAAAATAATAATAATAATAATAATAAATAAATAAATAAAATTGTGCCACAAACACTCCTGCTGCAACGCGCGGGTTTCCCAGCTCGTTTAAACATAAACATTAGAAAACAAAAAGTCAAAAAGAAGAATTAAATTATAAAGTACTATATATATCAGACAGCTTAAACCGGTTGCACCACCAATATAAAACCATTAAGTAACCTAAACCATTTAGCACCACCAATATAAAACCGGGATTCGGGTTGACCCGGTTTAATTTGACCCATTTTTTCGACCCAACCAGTCGAGTTGATCCGATTTAAATTAACCCGTTTTTCGACCGGAACGGTACCCGGGTCGAACCGGGTTTCAAAACATTATGTTTAATCCTCAAATCCTCACACTTTTATTATTTTTCATTTATAACCCATAAACTTTTTTTTATAACTAAAACTATCTGCCGCTATAAAATCTCATTGCTATGCACGGGTACTCGTCTAGTTATGAAGAAAGGTTTAAGATTTAAGTTTATTTACATACCAAATATTTACTTATATACCAATGGACAATCTCAGCCACTCATTTTTAACATTTTTTTTTTAAATATTAATATCTCTTAAACCGTTAATCGTTAAGCGAAAAAAAATATACCATCGCGACGAGCATTTAATTATCTTTTTATAGATAGGCACTTTGATATATACTTTCGACAAACTTTTTTTTCCTGTTTTATTTTTCACCTTTTTTTTACTTCTTTCATCGTTTTTTTTTTTTTTTTTTTTTTTTTTTTTTTTGTGATGTTGTTGAAATTTGCATGAGAATACATTTTGATATTACACTAATTTGGATAAACACATAAAATCACATGTGATTTTTCAAACGTGACCTCAATCACATGTGATTTTTACAACTATGATTTTTTCACATGTGATTATAGAAGTTGTATAAATGACCGCTATATCTATAATTTGAATATAGTGTGTGTGGTATATGATTGGAAAGCCAAAAATGTATGTTTTTCATTGCAAAAAAAGGAAAAGTTTTTGATTTATAGATTTAAAATAATTATGTCAATTTAGTACGGATGTTTATTGTTAGAACTTCTATATTAGTGTTAAATCACATGTGATATATAATTCAAATTTTGATATAGCTATAAAAACGTGGAAAAGCGACTAAAGAAAGTTTGTCGAAAGTATATCAAAATGCCCGTTTATAGAAAGATAATTAAATGATTGTTGTGACGGTATAATATGTTTTGTCTCCATGATATATTAAAATTACAAAAATGGGTGTAATTAAAGTTTTAATTTAAATATGAATTAATATCCCTTTTTCTCTCGACGAGAAAATGAAATTTGTCTATATTAGAAAAGTTTCTCAAGGTTTAAAGATATAATCCTTTTCAATAATGTAATAATAGTTATGAATAATTATTACCGGAAGAAGTGCCTTTATTTGTGTGATGTTAAGCGATGAAGCATCTTGTTGGTCCTTGAGATCTAACAAGATCTGTAAAAAGTCATTCCTCACATCATACCCAATTCCATCTTGCGACTTCTTGGAGTTAGATTTGACACGATCTTCAATAATGCTTGTGAAAATTTGATCCAAGTTCTTAAGTGTCTTTTTCATGTCTCGCTCGACACTTTGTAGATCGAACCACGCAAGACTTGGGAAGAAATCAGACAAATTAGGACGTGACATAATATGAAGGATATTGGAAGCCGCCATCTGTAATTCAGCGACAAGATTGCTTTCTTTTGCAACTTTATATGATGTGTCGTCCCAAACCACGCGTGTTAGGACATTTGATTCAGTCAAGAAAGCTATCTCACCAATGTTGACATTAGTCCCCGTTTTATTGAAAACATTCTTGATGGTTTTTCTAACTTCATCCATTCGGAAAGAACTACAAGATTTGAGATTCGTGTTGCTTAGGACCTCTTGGACAAATATCTTACGAAGGTTAGGCCAGTGTGAGTTGTTATTGGAAAACACTATGTCTTGGCCTCCGTAAGTAATTATTGAGGCCGCAATTGTTAGGTTCGGTTGGCAAATGTCTCATCTTGGTCTTGAACCACCGCCTTTGCTAATTCCAGATTGTTTATCACAACTTTTTTTTTTTTTAGTTTCAATCTAACTTGTGAAATTTTATATTTCATCAAATTTTATATAAAATTTTATATCACAACGTGTAGTTTGTTTCCTAAATGGAACTTAAAGATGAGTCCATAGGTATAAGCCATGTCGGTGAACTGTTTGTGTAACTCATCAGGACGAAGAAATGGAATGTAGCCAACAATTGGCAATAATTGGCAAAGAACGGGGACCTGGTGGCAAAGATGGTGCACCATTAGAGGAGCTCGAATGTGTAGATTTGTACCATAATGTAGCTAAGATCGCTACTTCACAAGTACCGCCAGATTAAGCTCCTCATTGTTGGTGCTCATTTTTGCATCGGGGATGAAAGTGAATAGAATAATTATACAAGTTGATGGCGGCATTTGACTTCTCACACCAAGTTGGTGGTTGAACATTGTATTAATTGAATGTATTATTATAGTGGTCTTAGACCAAGAGTAGTGGCCCTCTCCAACGCTCAATCCACCACCTCCACCTGGAAACCTATTTCTCTCAAAAAAACAACGAGTGTTGCCACAACAACGGGCAGAGAGGGCGTTGCCCTCTTCAACGCCCAACCCACCACCCCCATGGGCGTTGCCCTCTTCAACGCCTAACAACGGGGCCATTACTCTTGGTCTTACTAATTTTATGTGTACATAATCATCAAGTCAACAACGTTAGCCTTCAGTTACCCGAATAAGAAAGTAAGATCTAAGTTATAAATGTCATAAAGAGATGGCTAATAAGATGCTAGAAGACCCTTATACTAGTAGATCAATAAAAATTTGCTAATGAAAACAATTGCCCCTTATAGATCAGGTCCAACCTAGTGATTACACATGTCCTGCCAGACTTTCGGCTTCAAGAACCATTAACTAATAGATTCCGTTAATTATCAAAATATCATTAACTTTAGGTTTGCTAATTAACTAAGATTGAATTAGTTTCAGCAGCATTTGTTTTTCTAGATCCATGGAGAAAATTTCATTAAAGATCAACATATATTTATAAAGATTAAAAATTCAAATCTTCATCCTCTAATATATTTAATCTAAGAGCGTATATTAGAACTAAGTTTAATTTAAAATTAATTGCATTAAAATAATTATTAATGGGAGGGCAAAATAATTAATTGCACTAAGTTTATGTGAATTCGGTTTTCGGTTCGGTTCGGTTTTTATTTTGACAAAATCATAAACGAACCGAAAACCGAATATTTAATTCGGTTCGGTTCGATTCAATTTTAGCAAATTCGGTTCGGTTATAAATTCAATCCGGTTCGATTTTAATTTTCGGTTTTTATGGTCAAACCCGAAATCTGCACACCCATTGTCAGCTGGAGTTCATAATTTTCTTAACACTCTATATAAACTACAAAACACATGTACTTAAATTAAAAAAAAAAAAAAAAAAAAGAAACCTTGAAAAAGAAAGGTAATTTATGAAACTGTAAAGTTAAATGTAAAATAATGTTATACTCTGATTGACTAATATAATTATATATATATATCTATTTGTTAGAAGTTTGATTGCATCAAAGTGTTGTATTCAACAGTTGTTATAACAGTAAATATGCTGTAACCATTTGTACTGCACTGTTTCTTAAGTGAACACATGTATGTACAGACCAATTACAAATAAGTAATTACACCGCCTCATCATTTCCATTCCAGAGTCTTCTTCTCCCACAAAGCTCAAAAACATCATCCCTTATTAGTTTCACACATATCATCCACCACCACCACTACATAAATCACAGCCAACTACCACCCACAAACCCATCACAACCGAGACCTCCCACCTCCACCAAAACCACCACCACTGAAAATCCCGTACTACACAACCAAGACCCGCCACCACTGAAAATCCCATATCGCTCTGTCGATATCAATGAAGCTAATATAGGTTAAGGTATATCACTTCTGCATTTTGTCGATGGTTCACCAAGTCTATACCAAACGCAATTATGGATCGATGGTAAGTTCTTGACTTATTTATTGATTATGATATATATAATTAATCATCTGTTTATATTTAATTGTTGATTTATGTGTAAAGTTTACAAATATCTAATTGGGTTTTGCTACCCCAAAAGAACACAAAGATTTTTATGGAGGAGGTGTGTTTTGATTCTATTTTTGTGTAGTGATTATGATACCCTTTTGGAGATTATGAATCTTTTTGGGTTGATTTTGGTAAATTATGGTTAATATTGAAAACTTTTTGTAAATCTGGTCACGGGTTTGGTTATTTAATTGGGGGTTGTGTGGATTTTAAACAATTTGAGTTGCATATTGTTAAGGGTTTTAGACATTTAGGCCAGATGGGTCATTAATATTTGAATGACAAAGAGAAGTATTAATTTAATTGTTATTTTGGTTGACGTTTTTGTAGTGCAAATGAATAATAAGAACAAAGATGGTGATGGTGGAATGATAGCGAGAGCTAAGGAAGCTTATGAGAAACCATTATAGGAAGGAAACATATACAAACAAGCAACCAATGTAATCAATAATGTTTACCTCAAAAAAGGAGAATTCACTCCAGCTCATATAGCTACTATTATGGGCATAATCACACAGATCAGGTATGTGTATGCAGATTTACTCAACATACTTTATTCATTATAGTTTTCTAAAGGTTTACACAAGATGTTCTAAAGGTTTACACAAGATGTTAACATATAAAGGTGGGAGCGTATTAAATACAGGATGCAGGTTTACTCAACATAGTTTATTCATTATAGTTTTCTAAAGGTTTACACAAGATGTTAACATATAAAGGTGGGAGCGTATTAAATACAAGCCAAACAGTCCTTAGATACTACACAAGATGTTAAGTCTGTAAGTTAATAAATGTTTTAATAGTGACCGGCAAGACCACATTATTAGATATTTAATACGCTCCCACCTTTATATTGGAGAAATCGACTGTATATCGCTAAATTAAGCTAATTTAAATGATAAGTCTGTAAGTTAATAAATGGAACAACTATCTCAAAGTTTTGATTTTACATGATGCTTCAAGCAGTTTTCTTATCTATTATTTTCTTATCTATGCATCAATTATTTATTAATTCTAATTTAAAAAATAGCCCGAAAAAAATGTTTGCAGGTCAAACTCATCCATGTTGTGTTGTTACGCGCCCACATGCCTGTCTTGGCACCCATGTAGGATAAGGTGGTGCAATAGCCGATTCCACTCATTACCAGAATGAGTGACTAGAGGGAGTGTCCTGAGTTTTGAAAATCTATTGTAATTTATGTTTTAGCCATAGTGTCTTGGGCATATTGAGTGACTAGAAAATAGAGATATATTTTTCTTTGCTGGACCCATTATAAGTAATAAATCAGTATTGAAAAAGTATAAGTTTTATTATATTAGACGTACTAATTATCTATAGAGAACTAATCATGTATGGACCAAAGGTTTAAGTTCAACTGACCCCGTACCTAAAGCAACCCATTTTTACCCGTTAACCGTTGAAGTCGATGGGAATGCAAAAAAATCAGGTTGCGGTGTGAAGTCAATGTGTTTATGTTTTCAGTTTTAACTTATGTACTTGATGTTATTTGGAGTCCTTGACTTCTTTTTTTAGTGTTTGTCCTATTTGTTTGAAATTGCAGACTTAAATGGGTGACTCACTCTGCAATTTGATAAGTGGTTCAACTATTGTTGTTGATGTTCGGGCTACGATTGTAAAATGGCATTTCATCTCTAAGTTGATTAAAAATTTCACAAAAACACCAGTGGTAATGTCCTGCATAGTGAACGCCTTCTGAATCAGGTATGCTGATTAACTTATTATGTTTCGATCGTTTATTTATGTAATTTTAGTCGCCAACAAGTTAGTTATTAGTAATAGCGCACATAACGATCTTCTATTTTTGGCTGCAGTTTGGTACTTTAGTTATTAGTAATAGCACAAATACATCTTGGCTCTGAATTTAGGGGTGTTTGGGACTGTTTTCTCTGCTGAATTTAGGATTGTTTGGAACTATTTTTTCACGAATCATTTAGGTAATACAAGCCATTTGGGATTGTTTTTTACTAATGCATTTACGCGTGTTTGGGAGTTTTTATTTAGGGATGTTTACCTTCCTTTTTACTGCTGATTTTAAGGGTGTTTGGGCTATATATTACCTGCACAACATTGAATTTCCGGTTATGCATTGCAGTATACCCCATTGTCCCAGCTGCATTCCCAAGGTAAGCATTCTTGAACGATATAATGTATTGACACCTAATGTACAAGGAAGGGAAGCACATGCACGCGTGGCACAACTCTTAAAAATGCAAGGTGTCAAGTTCCTCGGTATTGTTTCAACCAAAGTAAATCAACAGCAGTTGCGCCAATGGAAATTGGTGTCATCACGCATCCAGGTTTGGTAGATTTTCGCACTCGCAGAGACGAAGATATGTAGTATTAATAATTCAGTTACTCCAATTGATAATGTATAGTTATATCAACCAAACAAACAATATATCTAATTGATTGTATAACAATTTGTATGTGCCTGCAAAGGAGTTGCTATGAATTTAAGAAACATGTGCGGATTGTCACACGATAATGTCTTTCTAAATCATCTGTTTCGTGACCATCAACACAACGCTCCCGCAGCAACGCGCGGGCTACCATGCTCGTTTATAATAAATGCTAAAACTTAAAAAAATAATGTTATAATCTTAAACTCAATTTTATAATGTTATATATTATTGTGTAAAATCCCAATTTTTATAAACTTTTTTTTTGGGTTTCTAAACTTAACAAATACCTTATAGATTTTTTTACTTAAACCAACAATTATTATTATATTAAATTAGTCGTAATACTCAAACTTAAGTGTGATTATAGATACTGATGACCATACTGATGACACATATGCAACTTATGCAAATATCCATATCGAGGGGTTCTAGAACCACAAACAAAATTTCACAAAGAACTCCACAAAATGATATGGATGTGTATGATATGTTCTCTCTCTTCTTTTTTATTAAACCAATCAAACATATCCATCTCATTTTGTGAGAGTTCTTTATGAAAGTTTGTTTGTTGTTCTAGCACCCCTCATCCATATCAGTGAATATGAAATGTTGTAAAAGTAGAGGTAGGCCAGAAGGAATATGGGAAATAAATATGACATGTGGGCCATATAAATATGTTATAGGAAGTAATGCTTATTTATCTGATTTTCTATTATTCGATTGTTATTTAATTTCTTGCAATATAAATAGAACATTGATAAGTTCGACAAAACACACAATAATTTGTATCGTTCTCTATTGAACATAAAAACCACTCATATTTATTAAAATTTTTATTACGCCATCTGACTTGGGCGTCGGAGCTTAATACGAGGATAAAGATAACCAAGGGCACAACTACATGGGGGGGGGGGGGGGGGGGGCCCGACCCCCCGAATTTTTTTTTGCGATGTAGGGGGTATATATGTTTTTGTGTAGAAAAATTTCGGTATATTCAGTTTCGACTCCCCATTTTAATTGTGAAATTTCGGTATATTAGATCCCGACCCCCCACTGAATCCATTCTAGCTTCACCACTGAAGATAACATGCCAAGCATTTGGAAGCTGCAACCTTTCGTAAAAGCCTATGAATTTAGGTATCATCATATATCAAAATGAAAACAAAAATTAGTATGATATGCAAATTAATACATAACATTATAACATAACAACCACTTATATAAAATATTATTTACTAATTAATTTACAACTCGCATTTAGACACTAGATGTATAACTAATACTATTAAAAAGTAGGTTTAATTGTCTAAAAAAGGGTATCCAAGTTGACACATTTTGCTTTTGTATGCATCCAATTTTTTTCTCCTTAAAAAGTTCAAATACTTTCTTAATCTTCTTATTGTAGGCATCATTTTTTCTTAATCTTCTTATTCTAGACATTATTTTGACGTGGCATCAACTAATTAGAGTTATTTACATAAATCGTCCCTATGGCTCTAAAAAATTACACTAGTCGTCCTTGAGTCAATTACATAAAAAGTCCTTGTGGCTCTAAAAATTTACACCAGTCATCCTTGTGGCTATAAAATTAAACTAATCAAGAGTTATTTACATTAATCGTCCTTGTGGCTCTAAAAAACTTACACCGGTCGTCCTTGTGGCTCTAAAATTAAAATTGCCCCTAGACAAGGCTCGAACTCCAGACTCTAGCTTTACAACAGTGGTTCTTTTATTCTTTTATCCATTTTTTTTTTCTTTCGGCTGGAAATAATAAAAACTTGTACGTTTTTTTCGTTTTTATACGTTTTCGCCCGTTTTCATTTCTTTTCTTACGTTTTCATACGTTTTTGTCTGTTTTTATACGCTTTCGTCCGTTTTTATCTGTTTTTATACATTTTTCTTAAGGTTTTTCCACTTATCTCCATTTTTATACGTTTTCATACGTTTTTATACGTTTTTTCATTTCTTAAGGTTTGACAGACTCTCCGTTCATTTCATACTTTCGAGCTTGAGATTTAAGGTTTGAGATTTCAATTTCAAGTTCAGCTTTTCTTTTTGTTATATTTTCAAAACCTTTTTCCATTTTCTTAAATCTCTCAAGCTCTTTGGTCAATAAGAAATTCGCTTGCTTAGCTTCGCGATTGTCTTCTTTGCACTTATCAAGTTCATGTTTGAAATTATTGATTAATAAAGCAAATAAGGCACAATCTTGTTCATAAGTAGATCCATACTGGGCAAGCTCACCTCCATTAGGATCCATATATGGAGTTGTAGAAGTGATATTACTATCAAACTGTTCCACCACATATGTGTTGCTTACGGACTCAGGATGCGCAGGATGTGTCTTATCATGAGCAAACACATTATCGAACACAACAACATTATCATTATCGTTTGAATGTTGTACCGTAGCCAATATCTCTGTTTCAAATGATAGTCTGATATGATCATCCTCGGTATCCCAAACAGCTTAATTCCTGTGTGTACCATCAGCATCCGAATCATACCTTGGACTGCTGCTTTCATCCTGTTGTTCTGAAGATGTATCACTTTCCATAAAAACCAAACGAGCATCTGATGCTTCACCCTCATTGACTGTTTCCTCTTCTGTTTGTTCATCTTTGTCTGTCTCTCTTTCATTTACCTCGGTTTCCTTTAACATCATTTCCCTTTCAATTAGCTCTCTTTCTTTTAACTGCATATGTGACAAATGGTAAAATTTGCCCTAATATTAAATTCATAACAATTCATTTATTGTGACTGAACTATCAGATTAGGCCATTATGTGATTATAACAGGAAACAAACATGCACTTGTTGACACCCGGAAATATCACCAAGGAACAGCGAAATTATCACATCCAATAATTTACCCATGATTATTGTATTAAAAATGGGAGGTTATCCCAGTTTCACACGGAAGGACACCACACGCAAACCAGGAATAAATTTGAGGTTCAGAAAATGTTAGTGAATAATTAAGGACTCAGAAAAATATTCAAGTATTACAAAACGACTCTAAAAATACAAACACTCATATTGGTGACGGTTCCAGGACGGATCCGAATTTGACACAATATAACGAAACACGGGTATAAAACACCACCCTTAAATAAATAAACAATACATACTTGAAATAAAACCCACTCACACATAACCCGAAACCCAGTAACCCTACTCCCCATTATCTCTTTGTCTGCCTCCTCTTTTCCCCGTAAACACCACGACCCATCACCATCTCCAAACACAGTCCTTATCAAATCCTTTGACCTAGAATTTTTGTCCTCTTCAAGAATCACGAGCTAACCTAGGATAAGAGACCATGGAAGTGGAAATAGCACATAAGTAGTAAGATTGTTTTCCCCAAACCCGAAAGCTCTTATGGAGCTACTCTCCACGATACACCATAAATCTGTGCCTCCAAAGGGATATCGAATCACAACTCACCCAAGAATACTAAGCAAGATCTGAGAGAAAAACTCAAGAAAGGTGAAGAGTGAGGGTATTGTGATTCGGTTTGGAAGGTGGGATTGATCGGTGTGGAGCAGTAGTCCTCGGGTTTAAAGTCTCATCCAAGTTCATCCACCAAGAAATTATTGTAAGGTTAACCTCAATTTAGATTCAGTTAGTTTGTATTTTTATTTAAAGATTTAGTCGAATGAATAAGCTTAGGATTGATATCATTATTTTTATTTATCGATTTTAAACCTAGAAACTAGTATTGATTTTGAGGAAAAATTTAATGATGAGTAGTTGTTGAATAAGAACTTGATAAAAATTTGTTGTCGTTAGTGTGGTTAGATTGGTTGAATTAGGTTGGTTAGCTCCAAGTTTGTGTGTTGAGTTTTTTTTCCTGTAGAATGGAGACCCAGAAACACATATGGGTTTGAGGGAAGCTTAATAGGAATGATATTAGTTCGAATAAGAATTTTTATGAAGTTAATACTTGTTGTTATCGTTGTCAATAGGGTGACATAGGAACCCTTCTGGTAGAATTAAATGGTTAATGGTTGTGTTGTGTTAAGATAAACAGGTTCCGGGATCGAACCTGGACCATATTGGTTGATTTAGTCTAGGCTATTAGACCCATGATTCTAGTGTGTTCAAGAGCTCTAGAAACCACAGGTTCATGGTTCGAACCTGTGGGAGTTAGGGCTAGATTAGGAAGGTTTAAGTGGTATCTCATGTATGCTAAGTTAAAGTCAATAAGCCTTATGACCAACCATGGCCCTAACCAAGCCATTGACCACCACGGCTAGGTGCAATAGTGGTCGGGATAGACAAATAAAAACCCTCATCTAGAGGAAGTTGAACCAAGTTGATAGCAACCATTGGACCTCAAACCATGAGTAATATACCCACGGTTTAAGTCATGAAATGGCCCATTGACCTCGAACCAAAAATCCCAACAAGAGATAGCATCATCTTACTCAAAACAAACCCAATAAGTAAGATTTAGTAGTCGAATAGAAATACTAGGTACTTGTCGAAATGCACCCACAAAAGACCAGCCGGTGACGAATGAGTAGAGTCCAAGTAGCTAGACTTTGAGGTCTTGTGTTCCCCCCCCCCATATCGACTTATAGATGAGTCAAGAACCTAAGATATGATCACCATTTAGACCCCAATGGTTTGGAGTCAAGTAGTACTCGAATGTGGGTTACAAGGTGAAGCCGAGACCATAATTTTTCAACCCATTTCAGTGCGAAAAAGGGGCTCCAGGAAGACTTCACCAAGTTGGTAACTTGGTGCAAGTCTGTTCTTGCCTTAATGAAAATACCAGGCCAAACGACCCTACAACGAGCCCAACTATGAGCCCATCTAGTACCCACTTGACAGCCCACAACCCAGCCACTGAAGGGCCTGCGTATAACCCTTAGCCTACCAGGTTTAATAGTAAGCTTAGTCCATTAGTAGACTAACTTTCCCCCTCTTTGAACCCATGGGCCACAGCCCATTAAACATTAGAAACCGCATTCGACTCACAATTATGAAAATATTGTCGCGAGTAAAGAAAATGAACAATAGCCGTTGCAAACTAAATTATATCGACTAACTTTTTAAAAGTTATAATAGCCGGAACACAAAAGAGACATGAAAATCCATTTACTTATAAAACTTGGATAGTCAACAATAAACACTTGGCGGAAAATTATTCAACTTATGGTTCCGTAAAAACAATTAGCCGAGAACCAATAGTGTGATTTTATTTACACTAACATATGTGTAAAAGCTTGAATAGCCGAAATGATAAACACGACAAAAACAATTAAAACAACTAGACTAATATATACATATATTGAGATATGATTAATTATACGCTCACTTTGATAAAATAGAAATATATAGACTAGCATAAACTTGTGTAGTAAAGGTAATTAGGTCAAAATAGATTTCACGATAGTGGTAAACCATTGATGAGTGTCTAAATACTCATCATTTTTACCTAATCTGAACTGGCAAAACATCCAAAAACACTCAGAAATGCATCAAAATACTGAAATTATCCCAGAATTGTGTTTTATATGTTTCAGATGCAAAATGTTTAAAAACAAGTGAAAAACGAGCAAAGTTTGCATAATTGGCAGTTTCAGTCCCTCAACTTTCAAAAGTTGTCAAAACTAGTCCCTGGTTATTCTAAAAACAGGAAAAGTCATCAAAGGTCCTTTAAGAATCATAAAATTACATAATAAGTCCTTTGGTGCAAAGTTTCATAAAATTACAACTTTGGACCTCCAAGTTTGAAAAATGTCAAAATTAGTCCCCGGGTGTTTTTAAAGTGGAAAATTATATTTTATAACCCTTGTACTATTTAAACTTGGCAAGAAATACCCTTGTGATAATTTTGGAAGATGTGCAAGTTTGGTCCTCAAAGTTTCAGAATATTACACTTTTGGTCCTTGTGATATTTTAGCTACAAACTAAAACCGGATCCTTAATAAAATAAAACCAACCCACCCTTTTTTATTAAACCCAATCCAATACACAACCACACCAGCCTAATCCCCAAGCCCAATCCATAACACAACCCGACCCACCCTCTTTTGTTTAAACCAAAAGTTTGACTCAGTCAAACTTATCCCTTTCCCCTAAAACCCGCCAAACCAGTAAACCAATACCACCTCACCCATGGTTTCTCTGCTATACCACCCCCATCCAATCCCACTCACCTAACAATACAAATTGCATTGAATGCTTCTTCTCCACCTCCCTGATTTGCATTTAATGCTAAAACCTGCTCAACCCACTACTATCAATTTTGGCACCAAAAAGTGAAATCAAGGGCTGAGATCGAATTGAAGTAATCCAAGGGTGCTAAAAGATTCAGAGGATGTCGACATGAAGTACCCAGTTAGTTTTGTATAAATAGAATAGTATTGTAAGCTTTTTAGTTAGTTAGTTTAATTTTAGTTAATCGTTTTTAATTTAAGTACTTCTCTTTTTATTTCCAAGTTATTAAATGATCAATATAAGTTAATTCGAAGTCATTGTTCTTGTTTTATTAGAATCTAACTCAGTTGCATTATCAATTTGAATTTCAAGTCAAAGTGTGATTCGTATAAGCTATAAGCTCTTTTAAGTAACCAACAAAAGCTCCAAATAACCTTGCATTAAGCTTATAAAAGCTCTATATAGCTTTTAGTAAACTTAATTAGTGGATACTAGTTCTAAATTCAAGATATGAAGACCAGTCAACAAAAGTCAACTCGGATCAAATAAGCTACCATGGAGGTCAACAAGCTAAAAGTCTGGAAGCTTATGGTTTAGTGGTTCTGTGGAGAGCCTATAGGTTGTTTCTGTTCTTGGTTCTTTGGTCCACAACCTCAGTTCGATTGTAAGCTCTTTCTTAGTTTTAGCTTAATTTTCTATTTCTACTGTTAAGTAGCTTATAGTAGCTGATGAACTCAAATAAGTACATTTTATTACTATCATTTATCCTATTAATTTGACTTGTTTTACTATATTATGTATGAGGATTGATACTTAATCGTTTACTTTTGTAATTCTCAGGTAAAAACAAGCATTTGGTGAAACTTGGCGATTTTGGACTAATAATGGAGCAAAACGTGCATAAAGTGAAGAGTCTACTGAAATGAAGAAGATCAAGACTAATCTGCTCCAGATGCGCCGCATCTCACTATCAACATGCGCCGCATCTCTATCAAGATATCACCAGATACGATCCAAGATACAAGAGGACATGCGCCGCATCTAATAAAGAGTTACGCCGCATCTTCTGGCGGTGTACGAATATTCCTGAATATTATAATCTTGGACCCCACGCGAAGTTACGTACATACGCCGCATCTACTTAAGTAGATGCGCCGCATCTTCCCTCAGACACAAACTATAAATACCCCGTAGACCAGACGCATTAAAGAGATTCGGAAGTTCGAAAACCTAAAGACCGAACAGAAGAGAAGGACGAATTCAGTCAAGAAGGCAGCACAAGACACACCCAAATCTAAGATACAAGAGCTGTAAGAAGGTGCTGCATGTATTTAATTCATTAAGTAGTTTTGTTTTATTGTTTTAGCAAACTTTAATTCATCAGGATTGGTGGCTTGTGTAATGTGACAACGGAAAGATTGCACTCCCTTTAATACTTGCTTTCCCATCAATTAAAGTTTATATGTTGATGTCTTTGGTTACTACTTATTAGTGCATTGACCACCTCTGTGTTTATTAGTGGCTTGCGGGCACCCGACTGCGGGACAAGGTGTGGCTCCCACGGTTGTTTCTAAATTGATCACTTAGGAATAACTTTTAGACATAAGTCGTCATTAAGGGTTTACTCGCCGATAAGAATAGGACCAACGAGAAAGGGTTAATTACATACACTTCATATAAAGCTATCAATAAAACAAGTGACAATCTACTTAATCATAAGGACAGCCCTCTTATTGTCTCTAGTATCTATCTGTGTACGTGTGTGCTACTTGCTGATTCGTGCCTATTTGTTTATTTTATTATTTAATTGCAAACAAAACTGTGCCAGTCTCTCAGGCTGAAACCCCCTTGCGTTAGGATATTAAAATACTGATTAGATTAACGAGATTATACGTTCCACTCTTAGTGATCGACACTCTACTTACCATTATCTTCATACTGACCGGGTACACTGCTCGTTAAGTGTGTGTGTTATTGATAAGTCGGCTAAATATAAATTTAAAACTTGAGTAGGCATTAAAACTGCTAAACCGCAACGACACATCACGCGCATCAAGTTTTTGGCGCCGTTGCCGGGGAGTGAATTGTTATTTTCTGTTAATTTGATTAGTATTTTAATTAGGTTTTTCTTTTTATTAGATTAATTGCATCATTGTACTATTTTGCATATTTGTTGTATTGTGTGTTATTTGTTTGCTTTTGTTTTTATTTTTGTGTGTTTTATTTTTGTTTCGTGTGTTTTATTTTTTGTTTTTATTTTTCGTATTTTTCTGTTCTGCTATCGTTGTACTGTGCTAAATCAAACGATACGGCGCATCTGATCTCTCAGATACGGCGTATTGCGTTTAATTTTTTTTTAATACAACGCGTTTAATTAATTCGATACGACGCATCTTTTCCCCAAGATACGGCGTATCTGTTTTTAATAAGAAAATTTTTCTAAGCGATAAAGTAATACGACGCATCTGCTTTTGTAGATACGGCGTATCTGTTTTGATAAAAATTTTTTTCTAAACGTTAACGCCATACGACGCATCTGCTTTCGCAGATACGGCATATCTATTATTTTAATTAAAAACAGTTTGCGAATTATTAAACAAATACGGCGTATCGATTTCCGTCGATACGGCGCATCTTACTGAATCAAAAATCTTTTATTTTTAAACGTAACGAAAATACGGCGCATTAACTTTCGTTAATACGACGCATTTAATTTTAATTAGATAAATTGATTTTTGATTGATTGATTCGATACGGCGCATTCTTAAATTTAAAGCGGCGTATCTATTTTCTGAATAAAAATCTGATTAAATTTTAACGATCATAAGATACGGCGTATCCAACTCTTTGGATACGGCGCATCGTCTGCAGATATCAGCAACTTTTATTTTTCTAATTTCCGAACGGAAAATACTCCGACTTACCCTTATACCTGGAAACTTTTACTTTGAAATCTTCTTGTCCTTAATTTTCAGGAACGATGTTCGATATTTTCCCAAACTGGTTCGGAAAGGCCCAAAGAAACCTCACTATGGAAGAGTTTGCACTACTAATCGCTGAAGCCAATGAAAAAGAACATCATGAAGCAAGAAACTTTATCACTGAATTCAAAGGCAGTCATGAGCTGTTACTAAAGGAACAAAACAATATGATCAATGGGTTGGCAATTGAAGTGCACCAATTGTCAACGGTGCTTAACAAGGTTCTTTTGGTAAGGCACGATCTGAAAGGAATTACAACTAGAGGCGGAAAGTCAACCTTTCAAATCGGAGAGACGCCCGAGGATGACAGTACAAACAAAACTTCCCCTGAATCTTTATCACCTGAGCAAGAGCAACCTAAAGAGACTGATCCAGAACCTGTGACTAGAAAAGAACCTTCTGTTGAACCTAAACGATCAACACCACCTTTCCCACACAGGGCAAGGATAGAGAAAGAAGATGCCTATCAAAAGAAATTCCTGGAGAATCTCAAGCAGCTGCAGCTTAGTATACCATTTATGGAAGCCCTAGTGCAAATGCCAAAATATGCTAAATATCTGAAGAGCTTGCTTACAAACAAGTCTAAACTCGAAGAGGCTTGCACCATAACAATGGGGAAAAGAAGCTCAGCGGCGTTGCTCAACAACCTTCCATCAAAAGAAAAAGATCCAGGGAGTTTCACTATTCCTTGTCAGATTAAAAATTTGCATATTGAAAATGCTTTAGCCGACCTAGGAGCTAGTATAAGTCTTATGCCCTCTTCTATGTATGATAAATTAGGTCTTGGTGAACCAAAACCTACTAGGATGTGCTTAGAACTAGCTGATAGGTCCATACAATACCCATTAGGAATAGCGGAAAATATATTAATAAAAGTTGATAAATTTGAATTACCTATCGACTTCGTTATCCTTGATATGCCTGAAAATTCTAGAACTCCTATAATATTAGGAAGACCATTTTTGGCCACTGCTAGGGCCATGATTGATGTTTTTAATAAAAAAATAACTCTTACCATAGGAAAAGATGAGGTTGAGTTTAACATGGAACAATCTATGAGTAAAGATAATTCCGATGATGATGAATGCTATAACATCGATGTTTCTGATGACACGATTAATCAATTTACTCAGAGATTGTTAAAAAATAATTTGCTTGATTCTTTTCTGCTTAAAAATTTAGAAAACACTATTGCTATAGAAGATCAAGTTGATGAGAATACTATTGATTATAATTTTGCTGCTGATTCTGCTGTATATAACGCGATGCGGCGCATCGAAAACCTCGATGCGGCGCATCTATCCGATGACAGCAGCGATATAATTAAAGAACAGGTTTATTCCGCTAGTGCTACTGAGATTGATAATGTTAAGCCTGTGCTTAAGGATCTTCCTTCTACTTTAGAATATGCTTATTTAAACGGAAATACTAATTCACCCGTTATTATTGCATCTGACTTAACGCCAAAAGAAAAAGAGTCTCTTTTGCAGGTATTATATAAACGAAGAGGAGCATTAGCGTGGAGTATGTCTGATATTAAGGGAATTAGCCCGTCATTTTGTACACATAAAATCCTTATGGAGGATGAATTCAAACCAACTATCCAACCTCAAAGGCGTTTGAATCCAAAAGTCCAAGATGTGGTGAAAAATGAAATCGTAAAGTTACTTGACTCCGGACTTATCTACCCAATTTCCGACAGCTCGTGGGTCAGTCCTATCCACGTTGTACCGAAAAAAGGAGGAATGACAGTAGTACTCAATGACGACAATGAGCTAATCCCTTCAAGAACCGTTACCGGATGGAGAGTTTGCATTGACTACCGCAAACTCAATGATGCTACGCGAAAAGATCACTTCCCTCTTCCATTTATTGATCAAATGTTAGAAAGACTATCAGGATATGATTATTATTGTTTTTTGGATGGTTTTTCAGGTTTCTTCCAAATACCCATTGCCCCCGAGGATCAAGAGAAGACGACTTTCACCTGCCCTTATGGAACCTTCGCCTATAGGAGAATGCCGTTCGGACTATGCAACGCCCCTGCTACTTTCCAACGTTGTATGACGGCTATCTTCCATGATATGGTAGAAGACTTTATGGAAGTCTTCATGGACGACTTCTCGGTGTTCGGTAACTCATTTAGTGATTGTCTCTTTAAACTTGATAAAATGCTTGCTAGGTGTGAAGAAACTAACCTTGTTCTTAATTGGGAAAAATGTCATTTTATGGTTAGAGAGGGAATTGTATTAGGACATAAGATTTCTGGGAAAGGTATAGAAGTCGATAAAGCTAAAATTGATGTAATTGCCAAACTACCTTACCCCACTAATGTAAAAGGTGTTAGAAGTTTTTTAGGGCATGCTGGATTTTATCGTAGGTTCATAAAAGATTTTTCAAAAATATCTAGGCCTATGACCCAATTATTGCTAAAAGATGCGAAGTTTGATTTTTCTGACGATTGCAAAAAGGCATTTAATATACTTAAAGAAAAACTAACTTCCGCACCTATTATAATTTCGCCGGATTGGAATTTGCCTTTTGAATTAATGTGTGATGCTAGTGATTATGCTGTTGGAGCTGTACTTGGCCAAAAGATAGATAAGAAATTTAAGCCAATTTACTATGCTAGCAAAACTTTAAATAATGCCCAAGAACATTACACCACCACGGAAAAAGAACTTTTAGCAGTAGTTTTTGCATTCGATAAATTTAGATCATATCTTATATTGTCAAAAACTATGGTTTACACTGACCATTCTGCTTTGAAGTATTTGTTCAATAAACAGGATGCCAAGCCTAGGCTTATTAGGTGGGTTTTATTGCTCCAAGGATTCGATATTGAAATTAAAGATAAAAAGGGTGCCGAGAATCTAGCTGCTGACCACTTATCTAGACTTGAAAATCCTGATATGGAGGTGCTTGACGAAAGGGAAATAGCTGATGACTTTCCTGATGAACACCTTATGATGGTAGGAATTAAGAGTAATAATAATGGACCATGGTATGCCGACTTTATAAACTTTATTGTTGCAAATGAAATTCCAAAAGGGCTAACATCCGACGAGAAAAGGAGGTTTATAACTCGCTCTAGCGAGTATATTTGGGATGAACCTTATGCCTTTAAATTATGTCCTGACAATATTATACGAAGATGCGTAGATGGTGATGACATTCCAGCAATATTGGCACATTGCCATTCAGGGCCAACAGGGGGACATCACGGTGCAGTAGTCACAAAAAGAAAAATCCTTGACGCGGGATTTTATTGGCCCACTATGTTGGAGGATGCGAAAGATTATATAAAAGGATGTGATGCGTGTCAACGATCCGGAAATATTACATCAAGAAATGAAATGCCGCAAAACTATATCCAGGTATGTGAAGTTTTCGACATATGGGGATTAGACTTCATGGGACCGTTTCCTGAATCTAAAGGTAATAAATATATTTTGGTTGCTGTTGATTACGTATCAAAATGGGTCGAAGCACAAGCATCTCCAACAAACGACAGCAAGGTAGTTCTTAAATTTTTACAAGGTTTGTTCTCTAGGTTTGGAATTCCTAAGGCATTGATTAGTGATAGGGGAACACACTTTTGTAATCACCATCTTGGAATAGCCTTGCAAAAATATGGAGTGTATCATAGGGTTTCCACCGCATACCATCCTCAATCAAATGGTCAAACTGAAGTAACCAATAGAGCTATAAAACGAATTCTTGAAAAAACGACTGGTTATAATCCTAAAGGATGGTCTGACAAGTTGAATGATGCTTTATGGGCATTCCGTACAGCCTATAAGACACCAACGGGATGCACTCCATTCCGTCTTGTATACGGAAAAGCATGCCACCTGCCGGTCGAAATTGAACAAAGTGCATATTGGGCTTTAACGAATTGTAATATGGATATGGAAGCTGCAACGAAGAACCGTTTCATGGAGCTTAATGAACTCTATGAACTAAGAGATGAGGCCTACAAAAATACTAAAATCTACAAAGAAAGAACTAAAAGATGGCATGACTCGAGGTTACGTGGAGATAAAACGTTTGCTATCGGAGAAAAAGTGCTACTATTTAATTCTAGATTAAAGATGTATCCTGGTAAACTTAAATCAAGATGGACGGGTCCGTTCGTTGTCAAGAAAGTATATCCATACGGAACCATTGAAATATGCGATAAAAATGGTTATATATTCAAAGTAAACGGGCAACGTGTAAAGAAATACTTTGATAATAAAATTGAGGATAATGAGAGCGAGGTGGTGGAGTTTGAGCCCGACGTAATAGAGTAAAGAGCTGAACGTGAGTCTAACTTGAAGACTCTGGAATAAAGACAAGTGCTTACCGGGAGACAACCCGGATTTATCTTTTATTATTCTGTTTTCTGAGTCGAGTCAGTCCAGGCCGCACGAAGATACGGCGCATCTCAGTCCTGAGATGCGACGCATCCTCTGCAATGGTCATATCTTATTTTATTTTTCTGCATTTTTTATTTTTCGACTTTAAAACTATTTATAAGTTTATTTTAATGCGGCGCATCCCTGGTTAAGGATGCGGCGCATCTTTATTCTGATCCGTATTTATTCCAGGCTCGATACGGCGTATCTTCTTCAATAAGATACGGCGCATCGACTGACCTGATGATTTTCAGTTTTAATTATTTTTTTAGTTTTATTTTTCCTAACTACTAATGTATTATGCAAGTTGAACCTTTCTTATCTTAGGTGTGTTTTAAAGTGTTGGTGGTATTATAGTTTTCTGGATTTCCTGTGGATACATCAAGTATGAAGCTTTAACGTTCTAATCCACAAGAAGATGATTTTTGCTCATATACTAATGGAGGATCATACCGAGCAAATCTCAGGGGAGTTTTTCCGTTCTAATTCTTTTTATTTCCAGTTTTTAACCTTTTATACAAACAACGAGGACGTTGTTTAACTTAAGTGGGGGGATAGGAGAATTAGAACACTTAACAATTACTTGTCCTAAACTTTTTCAAAAATTATGCTTAAAATGTGCTTAATATATCAAACTTAAAAATTTTTTAGCATGTTTTTGTTTAAGATCTAAGTTGCATAACTGCACACATGACGTTATTTTCAAAAATTGTGATTTTTCCAAAATTCACAAATCTATGAGTGTGCCGGTGACTTGTAAACTTTAGAACTTGGCTTGTATACTATTCGAGACCACCATAATGAGTATTATTTATATAATTGGAATGACTTGTCTAAATTGGTAAAATTCTAGGATTACACCAAATAGCCTTTATGTGTTATGTGATATTAACTAACTATACTGGTTAGTTAACCCCCGTATAAACCCTTTTGTTACTCTCATTTTTAGAGTAAGATACCCCTAGAAAAACACTCAGAGCCATTCCTTTCGTTTCTTACACCTATGTTTAAAATGTTTCGTTACACCTTAAACCTTAGCCTACCCTGTAGATTAGAATCCGTGGTTGGTTAATTGCTATAGGCAGAGTGTGTTTCCTTACATTACCTGTGTTCGCGTGCGTAATTCATTATCTATGGTTAGGTCGGGAAATTGCACAATGCAAATTGGAGTGAAAGTAAATATTGTATATCTTTTGAGTTTATTTTTCGTGTGTTTACTACTTTCACTATTAGCGTTATTTCTGAAAGTATGAAAAGTATGAATAAAAATTATCCGGAAAGAAAGTTATAGTGATGTGGTGAAATTTTACACATCTATGTTTATGTTTCAAGTTAAAAAAAAAAAAAAAAAAAAAAAAAAAAAAAAAAAAAAAGAAAAAAAAGAAAAAGAAAAAAGAGTTGGATGTTTATTTTAAGCCAACGATGTAGAGTTATGTAAGTGGTCGATATCACCACTATTTGTTGTATTATATCTATGGATTGAATGGGAATTGGCAGTTATGGGAATGCCAATTAAGGATTATTCTTTGATTAAGATTTTGTTGAGTATAATTCGTGTCTACCTAAAGCGTGTGTTTCAAGTGTTAAAGCGTGAGTTATTCAATGATATGAGTCTTATTCATGGGATGGTTGGGATAGTGATTAACCACACTTAGGATTTTAATTTATTTGTTTTGTTTATTTTTATTTTTTATTTTACACCAATTTATATCCCAAATATTATCCATACCCTATATTATTCTTTATCCAACCGAACCTTTGATTTATTGAGATTAGGGATTTGAGCAATCTTAAGTATCGTAGTCGTGGATTCGGCTATGTATTTATGATTTTGTCGCCCTTTTTGATATATTATTATTGGTGAAGTTTGGACCTATCTTTAGCCTATTCGAGTTAAGGATTTGAGCAATTGCAAGTATCGTGTTCGTGGATTCGATCATGTATTTGTGATTTTGTCGCCTTTTCTGGAATTTGAGATCGATAGTGAAATAAGAATAATTAACCCTTAAGCCTAAAAACCCTTTTTACCGCTTTAGACTTGTTATTCCTTAGCTTTAGTGGTGGAGATGTGTAAACTTGCCAAGCTTATGATAGAATATTCGTCGCGACTGGACAGTTAAACGATTAGATTTGCTTTTATCGACTTATTTTATTTTACTTCTAATTCGTTAAGTGTTTAGTTGTGTGATTACGAAATAAACGAATACATGCTTAAATATAAAAATAAATCCTAACATCTTTTAGGATACATTTTCATGAGATTTAATCTAAGGTTTACTTGGGGACAAGTAAAGTTCAAGTGGGGGGATATTTGATGAACTCAAATAAGTACATTTTATTACTATCATTTATCCTATTAATTTGACTTGTTTTACTATATTATGTATGAGGATTGATACTTAATCGTTTACTTTTGTAATTCTCAGGTAAAAACAAGCATTTGGTGAAACTTGGCGATTTTGGACTAATAATGGAGCAAAACGTGCATAAAGTGAAGAGTCTACTGAAATGAAGAAGATCAAGACTAATCTGCTCCAGATGCGCCGCATCTCACTATCAACATGCGCCGCATCTCTATCAAGATATCACCAGATACGATCCAAGATACAAGAGGACATGCGCCGCATCTAATAAAGAGTTACGCCGCATCTTCTGGCGGTGTACGAATATTCCTGAATATTATAATCTTGGACCCCACGCGAAGTTACGTACATACGCCGCATCTACTTAAGTAGATGCGCCGCATCTTCCCTCAGACACAAACTATAAATACCCCGTAGACCAGACGCATTAAAGAGATTCGGAAGTTCGAAAACCTAAAGACCGAACAGAAGAGAAGGACGAATTCAGTCAAGAAGGCAGCACAAGACACACCCAAATCTAAGATACAAGAGCTGTAAGAAGGTGCTGCATGTATTTAATTCATTAAGTAGTTTTGTTTTATTGTTTTAGCAAACTTTAATTCATCAGGATTGGTGGCTTGTGTAATGTGACAACGGAAAGATTGCACTCCCTTTAATACTTGCTTTCCCATCAATTAAAGTTTATATGTTGATGTCTTTGGTTACTACTTATTAGTGCATTGACCACCTCTGTGTTTATTAGTGGCTTGCGGGCACCCGACTGCGGGACAAGGTGTGGCTCCCACGGTTGTTTCTAAATTGATCACTTAGGAATAACTTTTAGACATAAGTCGTCATTAAGGGTTTACTCGCCGATAAGAATAGGACCAACGAGAAAGGGTTAATTACATACACTTCATATAAAGCTATCAATAAAACAAGTGACAATCTACTTAATCATAAGGACAGCCCTCTTATTGTCTCTAGTATCTATCTGTGTACGTGTGTGCTACTTGCTGATTCGTGCCTATTTGTTTATTTTATTATTTAATTGCAAACAAAACTGTGCCAGTCTCTCAGGCTGAAACCCCCTTGCGTTAGGATATTAAAATACTGATTAGATTAACGAGATTATACGTTCCACTCTTAGTGATCGACACTCTACTTACCATTATCTTCATACTGACCGGGTACACTGCTCGTTAAGTGTGTGTGTTATTGATAAGTCGGCTAAATATAAATTTAAAACTTGAGTAGGCATTAAAACTGCTAAACCGCAACGACACATCACGCGCATCAGTAGCTTATTCCAATCCTTTATTGCTTATCAGTACTATATAATCATAATTCAATAAATTTCATAAGTTCTAGATAGCTTGTTTTTAGTTTTACTTAAAACTCTAAAAAAGGTCAAAAACAGTCACACTAGCTTAAGCTTATTTAACTGCTTATTGTAGCTTTTAAACCTGCTCAGTATCACTCATATAAGTTATTTATCAGTTAAAATTCCATACCATAGCTTAAAACCATCCACTTCAGTTCTAAAACTCACAACAGTCAACCCTTAAGGGTTGTTTGGTTCTAGTTTGTCACAAGCCACATATCACAGTTACTGTAGCTTGACCATTTGGTTACTTTTGCACAAGCTTTTAGAAGTCCTCATAAGCTATTTTTAACCTTTGTTCAGACCTATAGCTAAATCTAGTAGTTTCACATGGTCCTTGTGAAAATCAGTCCACATAGAAGCTCATATAAGCCATATTAAGCCACAGGCTTATTTAGCCTACTAACTTGGCACTTTTGTACTCAACTCAGTCCAATTAGTATACACCATAAAGCCTAGAACCCTTGCATTCACTTCTGTGCACTTCTGCACAAAACAGACCACTCAGCAGACCTGGTTGTTTCTGAGTTGCTGATCTTGCACCAAATTGGACCTCAATTGGGCATTTTCTGATAGGGCTTTTTAGGTTTTTAGATACTCAGTAGTGTTATCTTAATTTTGCCCCCAGTTGGTTGTGTTTCAATAGCTTATTTCACTGCTTAAATTGCCCTTCAATTTGGCCATTTGTCTGAGATTTCTGTCTTATAATCCACAACAGCCAAGTGCTCATTTGCTTAATCCTTTGTGCTTATTTGTATTATTCAGTTGTTTTAAGCTTATAATTGTGTATTAACCTTGTCCTGATCATTTGGTAAATTTTCCTAGCTTATTAGCTTATTTTGGGCTTTTTCACAACTGCTTATTAGCCCAAATCTGCTTTTTAGGCTTAGCCAGCTTCCACTTTTATTTTTCTTATCTTTCTAATAATATTTTAGAATTATCTGTAATTTTTCATAATTTTCCTAAGTCTTTTAATATTTTTAATCATTTTTATTAGTTTTTAATAGTAATTAAATCATAATAAATAGAAAAATAATCAGAAAAATAAAAATCCAATTTTCATAATTTTCTTTTATCATTTTTAATCTAAGAAAAATATAATTTCATTTTTAGTCCTTAATAAAATCAAAAATAGAAATAAAGTGATAGCTTCTATTTAATAGAATTTATCTTTTTAAATTTTAATTAAGTAATTTTCATTTTTATAATTTTCTTAGCTTTTATTTACTTAGTAATATTTTTAGAAAAAGTTTTAGATTTTTCTTTGTCCATTTAGTATTTTTTATATAAATTTAAATAGTTTAATAAGTAATTAAATAAATAAATAATTAGTAATAATTAAATAAAAAGCATAAAAAATATAATTTAAGTTTTTAAATAAGTTTTAAGTTATTTTACATTTTTAGGTTTTAAATTTCATAAATTTTAGTTTTTGTCCCATTTTAGCTTTTTCGTTACGCGTTTCAGTTTAATTAATTCGCGTTTAATTTTATTGTGCATATCTGTTTTTAATTTGTTATTTAGAATTGTTAAACAAGCAAAAATCAAAAATCTAATCATCAATCACTCTAATCCTAGCTTTTCACAGTTTTCCATTCACATCTCGTTGGGAAACGATCCGGGTGATCACTTGCCTGGTTTCACACTACACACGAGCATTCGTTCTGAGACTGTTTATATTTTATCATTTATTACGGTTGACCATTCACAAGTGGTTGACTTGTGTGATAGAGAAATAAAAGATAAGTAGTTCGGGAGGGATCAAATTTTGGCGCCGCTGCCGGGGAGGTGTGCTGCGACTATTGTGAAGAATTTTAGCGATTAGTGATTCGAGATCCTTCTATCAGAAGTTCCTATTTCCCAAAAACAATATAAAATACCAAAAATATTTTCTTTTCTTTTCTATATATATTATTATTATAATTATCATATAAAAAATTAAAAACCCAAAAACATTTTCCGTTTTCTTTAAATAATAACAAATAAAAATTAACCATCGAGAACCAAGACTGAGTACTACCTAACTGGGGGTACGGCCATAATAAGTTCCCAAACCTAAGATAAAAACTTGCCTTTGTATCACTTGCGAATATCGGCTCACCTTTAATTGATAAACAAACTCTAACGGAGGTTCTAGGATAGTCTGACATTAAATTGTCGGACTGAAAGAAGCGGGTTTTTAAGGAGCATTAAGTTGCCCACCTCTGCTTCTCCGCCACTCTGTGCGTTTATCTTTTAGAGAGCTACCGTACGCTTGTTGATTATTGGTTTAAGTTCACTTGTGTTTTCTCTCGATCTTGATTTTAATTAAAAATTTTGCTAAGTGCATGCGCACTCGTTCTTCTAGGTCTACAAGCCCTCTCCGTGAGCTTGGAAAAATACCTCGAAGACGTCGGAGACGTTCTGCTCCATCAGTCGTACCCGAGATACAGACTGATCCCCAAACCCCTGTCATCATGGCAGAAGACCGCCCTATGAATGAGCTTCTCCAGGCTCCCACCGAGGGTTATGGAGATGCCATTATTGTTCCAGCCATCGTGGCTGAGAATTTTGAGCTCAAGACTGGGTTGATAAACCTGGTAACATCGCGTCAATTCTATGGTTTTGAGAGGGACGATCCTCAAGATCACGTTCGATGGTTCAATAAAATCACATCCACCATCAAATGTAAAAATGTCCAGGAGGAATCAATCAAACTTCTTCTTTTCCCGTTTTCTATAGATGGGGCAGCCCGGATTTGGCTTGACAAACAACCCCCTCGGTCAATTAGAACATGGGAAGATTTAGTTCAAAAATTCGTAAATGAATTCTTTCCTCCTTCCAAAACCACGCATCTTAAAAATGAAATCATGAAATTCACTCAAAGGTTTGATGAACCATTTGGAGAAGCATGGGATCGTTTCAAAGAATTGCTCCGCAAATGTCCTCATCACGGTTTCACCGATTTGATGCAGATGGACACTTTTTACAGTGGGTTAAACCCATCTGATCAAGATTCTCTTAATGCCTCAGCTGGAGGTAATTTTCTGAGCAAATCCACTAAGGAAGCCATTGCTCTCATTGAAAATAAGTCTAAGGTCCGCACTACACGAAACAGGACATATAATTCCCAGGCTAGTGCTGGTCCTTCCACTTCATCTCCCGTGAGTCAGTCCAGTACTGATACTCAGCTTGCTGAACTCACGAAGGTTATTCAAGCTTTGGTTTTCTCCACACAAAAGAAAGAGTCCGCTCCGCAAACTTCTCACACTGCTGAGGTTAAAAAATTAGAAGTTTGTGTTACTTGTGGTGGTCCTCACGCTTACTATAATTGTACTGCCACCGATGGCAATACATTTGATGTCAATGCTATAGCCGGAACATCCAATCAAGGAGGTAATCAATACCGTCCTCAAATGGACCCAAACCACCGTGCTAGCAATCAATTCGGGCCACCCGGATTTCCTCCTCCCAACAATCCAAATAGGAGTAATCCTAATCAACAGAGAGGGCAGAACATGCAAAATCAATTTACTGCCCCAAACAATCAATACCCACCCCAGAGGGGTAATCAAGGGTATTCAGCTCCGAATCATCAAGGACCTCTTCCAAACGAACTTAATAACTACATCAAGTTTAATGAGAACAAAATGAAGGCAATACAAAATCAGATCTCTGGATTGAGAAATGAATTTCAAACTTCAATATACAAGCAAGGAACTGAGCTTAAGAATGAGCTTTCTAATAAAATTGATCATTCTCAAAGCGAAGTTAAGAATATGCTTACCAGTCTCATGAATCATATCAATCCACCTTCTACCTTGGGAGGTCTCCCTGGTAATACCATTCCAAACCCTAAGGGTGAACTCAAAGCTGTCACCACACGCAGTGGTAAAGCTTATGATGGACCCACTATTTCTACTACCACTTCTTCTCCTCTCCCCAAGGTAGTGGAAAGTGAACCTGAGGTAACTGAGGACAAGGAACTTCCTATTAATAACGGAGGTGCCGACAACGTCCTACCTCAAGTTGTCCAGAAACCGAAACCCACACCAGGAGTTGTTTTTGAAATCCCTGTTGAAAACCCTAAATCCAAACCTTCTATTCCTTATCCATCACGTTTACATGAGCAAAAGCTCCGCGAAAAAGCTAGTCAACAAATGGAAAAGTTTTTCAAAATATTTCAGGAATTACATTTTGATATAAGCTTTGCGGATGCTATCATTCTGATGCCCAAATTTGCATCCACAATCAAACACTTGTTAAGCAACAAGGAAAAACTGTTTGAAATGGCAAAGACTCCATTAAATGAGAACTGCTCAGCAGTTATCTTGAAAAAGCTTCCGGTGAAGCTTGGAGATCCTGGAAGATTTTTACTACCTTGTGTCTTTCCAGGAATGGTTGAATGCTATGCCTTGGCCGATCTTGGTGCAAGCATTAACCTGATGCCTTATTCAGTCTGGGAAAAAACTTTCTCTTCCTGCACTCACTACTACCTGCATGACTCTTGAGCTTGCAGATCGTTCCACATCTCTTCCTCGCGGCATTGCTGAGGATGTATTTGTGAAAGTGGGAAAGTTCCATTTTCCGGCTGACTTTGTGGTTGTCGATTTCGATGCTGATCACAGGGTTCCTCTCATTCTTGGAAGAGGATTCCTAAAAACGGGACATGCTCTCATTGATGTATTTGAGCATGAAATCACATTACGTGTGGATAATGAAGCTGTTACTTTTAACCTCGATCAAACTTCGAAGTACTCTTCAAATAAAGATCCTGAATCGGTTAACCGAATCGATGTCATTGATATTGTTTCAGAGGAGTACTCGCAAGAGTTTCTTGGTTATTCTAATAATTCTGTGAGTGGGGATACCACCACATCTTCTCTACCTATAATTTCCGACTCTTCCCCTTCTCTCACTCCGTTTGAGGGAAGCAATTTCAATTTGGAAGAGATCGAGGCTTATCTCGAGTGTGATTCATTTCTGGAAGGAATTGACGACGCTGAGATTGATCTGGAGGGAGATATTCTTCTTCTTGAGACATTGTTAAATCAGGACAATTCTCCTCCACTCCCTCCCGTTGAACTTCATAATGAGGAAATCAAATCGGTTGAGAAAAACGATGAATTTCCTGAGGTCGAACTCAAAGACTTACCACCTCATCTTGAGTACGCATTTTTGGAAGGTGATGATAAATTACCCGTCATTATTGCTAAAGACTTAAGTGATGAGGAAAAGACTGCTCTAATAAAGGTTTTGAAGTCACACAAGCAAGCAATTGCTTGGAAACTCTCCGACATAAAGGGTCTCGACCCTGAATTTTGTACTCACAAAAATATTAATGGAGGATGACTTCAAACCAGCAGTCCAACACCAGCGAAGGGTAAATCCCAAAATCCACGATGTTATCAAACAGGAGGTTATCAAACTTCTTGATGCAGGATTGATTTACCCCATCTCTGATAGTCCTTGGGTTAGTCCCATCCACTGCGTTCCAAAAAAGGGTGGCATAACTGTTGTCACAAATGAGGAGAATGAGTTGATTCCAACTCGATTGGTTACTGGGTGGCGTGTTTGCATTGACTATCGTAAGTTAAATGATGCCACCCGAAAAGACCATTTTCCTCTGCCCTTCATGGATCAGATGCTTGAGAGATTAGCGGGAAACGAGTACTATTGTTTCCTTGATGGTTTCTCAGGTTACTTTCAAATCCCCATTGATCCGCAAGATCAAGAAAAGACCACATTTACATGCCCCTATGGAACCTTTGCTTATAAACGTATGCCTTTCGGCTTATGCAATGCTCCAGGCACATTCCAAAGGTGCATGATGTCCATATTTTTTGACATGATCGGGAAAACGATGGAGGTCTTTATGGATGACTTCTCAGTCATTGGGGATTCATTCGAAACATGTCTCTCCCATTTAGAAAACATGTTGAAACGGTGTGAAGACACCAATCTTTGTCTAAATTGGGAGAAGAGTCACTTTATGGTCAAAGAGGGCATTGTCCTCGGCCATAAGATATCAAAGAACGGGATTGAGGTTGACAGATCTAAAGTTGATGTCATTGGTAAATTACCTCATCCCACTACCGTCAAAGGTATTAGGAGTTTTTTGGGTCATGCCGGTTTTTATCGTAGATTCATACAAGATTTTTCTAAAATTGCCCGGCCTATGACTCATCTTCTTGAAAAGGATGCTCCTTTTATCTTCTCACCCGAGTGCATTGAAGCTTTTGAAACATTAAAGAAAAAGCTTACTGAAGCACCCATTTTGGTTGCCCCCGACTGGGATTTTCCCTTTGAGCTCATGTGCGATGCAAGTGATTTTGCTATCGGTGCAGTCTTGGGGCAACGAAAAGCCAAACATTTTCAGCCTATCCACTACGCAAGTAAAACCATGACTGAAGCTCAAACTCATTACACCACTACAGAAAAAGAATTGTTGGCTGTGGTGTATGCCTTTGAGAAGTTTCGGCCATATTTAATCTTGACAAAATGTGTAGTGTATACGGATCACTCGACTCTCAAATATCTCTTTGCAAAACAAGATGCAAAGCCGAGATTGCTCCGTTGGGTTCTCCTCCTGCAAGAATTTGATATCACAATACGTGATAAAAAAGGAGCTGAGAACCTAGCTGCTGATCATCTATCCAGATTAGAGAACCCACACCAAGATGTTTTCGAGAAAAAGGAAATAAATGAAACATTTCCTCTTGAGACACTCAGTGCGGTTGCTTTTCGTAGAGATTCTACTACCCCATGGTTTGCCGACTTCGCAAATTACCATGCGGGTAACTTCATAGTGAAAGGAATGTCGACCCAACAGAAGAATAAATTCTTCAAGGATGTTAAACATTACTTCTGGGACGGCCCCTACTTATTCAAAATCTGTGCGGATCAAGTCATCCGACGGTGTGTTTACGGGAAGGAAGCTGTTGACATTCTCAAAGCTTGCCATGCTGGGCCCACTGGGGGCCATCATAGTCCAAACTACACCGCCAAAAAGGTGTTTGATTCCGGGTTTTATTGGCCCACAATCTATAAAGATGCCCAAGATCTCATCAAAACTTGTGAAGCTTGTCAGCGTCACGGAAATATTTCACAACGAAATGAAATGCCACAAAATGCTATTCAAGTTTGTGAAATCTTTGATGTCTGGGGCATTGACTTTATGGGGCCATTTCCATCATCTCGAGGAAATAAATACATTCTCGTGGCTGTTGACTATTTGTCAAAATGGGTTGAAGCAAAAGCTTTACCCACTAATGATGCCCGAGTAGTTGTAAAATTCCTGAAAGCTCTGTTTGCCCGTTTTGGAACTCCACGTGCTATAATCAGTGATCGTGGTACGCATTTTTGCAATGACAAATTTGACAAAGTCATGCAAAAATATGGTGTAACTCACCGTCTTTCTACTGCGTATCACCCACAAACAAGTGGACAAGTAGAAGTTTCAAATCGGGGTATTAAAAGAATTCTGGAAAGGACTGTAGGAGAAAATCGTGCATCCTGGTCGGATAAATTGGATGATGCACTATGGGCCTTCCGTACAGCTTACAAAACACCCATCGGGTGTACGCCTTACAAACTTGTGTACGGAAAGGCATGTCATCTACCGATCGAATTAGAGCACAAAGCCTACTGGGCCTTGAAACATGCTAACTTTGACCTCCAAACTGCGGGTGATCACCGTAAAGTTCAAATGAATGAACTAAATGAACTGCGTGATCAGGCCTACGAGAACTCTTTGATTTATAAAGAAAAGACAAAGAAGATTCATGACTCAAAAATCAAGAACCGCGTTTTCAACGTTGGTGATCGAGTCCTTCTTTTCAATTCAAGATTAAAGATCTTCTCGGGCAAACTCAAATCCCGATGGTCTGGTCCATTCACTATCACAAAGGTTTATCCATATGGTACCGTTGAGTTATCTCAAACTGACGGGCCTAATTTTAAAGTAAATGGTCATCGTTTAAAACACTACTTTGGAGAGGACATACCATTCATGGTTGTCCCGGATCTTCAAACTTTCCCCATGAACCAATGAATGCGGGGATCGAGTCAAGCTAGTGACTCGGTGATCAAAAACATTAGCACAACATGGGTTTTCACCCGTGTCTCTGTTTTCTTTCTCTTTTCTACCATCTAGTGTGGGGGAGATGCCCCACATGTTGTATATATGTAAATGAGGTGAGATCCTTGCAAAACATGTATCCTTTAAAAAACAAATAAGTCAATCTCAACCATCCATTCATCTTTCATCTAATGGCTGAGATGAAGCCAAAAATAACAAAGGGAGGGCAAAATTGACATTTTAACTCATTTAATATAAAAACCCACTTTCTACCTTTTTTAAAAAAACAACATATCTTGCAAACGGTAAATCTTCAAGCTACGAAAAATACACCATCGCGACGAGAATTAAATCATCTTTCTATAGATATGCACTTTTATATACTTTCGACGAACTTTTTTTTTCAAAATTTCCGTCCAGAAATCCCACGGGATTCGTAAAAAAAATCCCACGGGATTCGTAAAATGACGATTTTTTTTTTTCAAAATTTCCATCCAAAAAAATCCCACGGGATTCGTAAAAAGACGAATTTTTTTTTTCAAAATTTTCGTCCAGAAAAATCCCACGGGATTCGTAATAAAATCCCACGGGATTCGTAAAAAAATCCCTTGGGATTCATATAGAATCTCATGGGATTCTGTATGAATCACATGGGTAATCTTTATGAATTACACGTGATTCATCAAAGAATCTCATGGGATTCTGTATGTATCCCATGGGATTCTATATGAATTACAAGGGATTAGAGAGAATCACATGAGATTCATGCTGAATCCCATCTGAATCCCATGGGATTCATGCTGAATCTCATGGGATTCAGCATGAATCCCATAGGATTCATTAGTCAATCCCATGGGATTCAGCATGAAACCCTATTTTAATAAGTTACCAAAACTGAAAATAAAAATTTAAGCTGAAAAAACAAATGATGAAACAACATTTTGAACATTGAAGCCCATCAAAATATAAAATCAAAATAAAAGGTAGCTGACAACTAATGTTGAAATTTGGAATATGACCATTTCTTTTAGTCTTTTTACATACATTTTCTTTTATCAAAAGGGGCTATACTCAGTAGTTTTCTCAAGACTAATAAATGCTTGTTTCTCTCTCTTAAACTCATCTTCTCCATCTCATTTTCTTCCATGAACGAGAAGAAAAACACAGAAAACACATACAACATGAGAACATCAAATACAATATCATTCAACCAATTGGCAAATAATACATCACAATTATAACATAATTTCATATCATTCAACCAATTGAGCTATCTTTCTTATTTCAAATTTGTTGTCGAACCTGCTTCTCCTCCGCCGTTCGCCGTACATATTCCGACGACCGGTGACGTGTTAAACAAATCTCCGGCGAATCAAACAATCACACCTCATTTTCCGGCGAGTCACCACCACGAAACCACTGCCACGTCATCTATGCGTGTCGGATCTTGTGGTGGTTTAGGTGAGAGAGGCGACTAACGGGAAGATGAACGGTTAGTAGGTGAGAGAGGCTTTCCGTTGACGTCATGTGACCGAAAGCTGATCGGAGCTAAGTATTTTCCGGTGACGTCATGGATCTCACCTTCGGTTAGTAATCTAATCGGACTGTTGTGGTGGTTTGGTGACGGTTGTAGCAGAGGCGTTTGGTTGGTGACGGTTGTGGCAGAGGCGTTTAGTGTGTTGTGGTGGTTTGGTGTGGTTTTCGTGTGTGTGTGTGTGTGAAATGCGTAAATGAGGAGGTCAAGGGTGTACTAGACCGTGTATTTAGTTTGGAATGATATTACAAAAGTACCCTTCAATAATTAATTATACTAAAATGAGGATTAATTTAGACCTTTAGATTTAAAATAGATGGATGGTTGAGATGTTGTTATTTGTTTTTTAGATAAATGGTGTTTCGTATTGAATTTTCTCATATGTAAATTTCAAAAAAAAAAAAAAAAAAAAAAAAAAAAAAAAAAAATGTGTGTATATATCAAAATAATGGCTATTAGTATTTTCCTTTCACGTTCTAAGTGTTGGTTTAACAACCGGTGCTTTGAATATTGAGGGCAATATTCAGTTCTAAGTGTGGGGGGGAATTCTAGCGAATTTGATCAAATGTACCATCTAGTACCCCCATTTTAGCCAAAATTTTAAAATTTTTTCTCACTTAGAACGCAATAAATGGTTATCAGTCCGCCATGTCTAACCCACAAAAGGATTGGCTAATCCGAGAGCAAACGGCTCTTGGTAAAGATATATCAAATCCGTTTATGGCTTGCAATTTGCCTAAAATTGTATGGTATTCGACTCGCCATATCTTTAAAAGTGAAGAGTTGGCTAGCCCGCAAGGTTGTGGCTTGTGGTAAAGGCAGTGAAAATCCATAATTGGTATTCAGCTCACCAAAGATAATAGTGATAATTTATCTAAGAGTTGGCTAGTCCAGAAGCAAACGGCTTCTGGTAAAGACAAATCAAAACCGTTGACAGCTGATGGTTTGCTCAAAATCATTTGGTTATCATTGTACCAAAGTATCACATACTGAAACAATTGGCTAGTCCAGAAGTAATGGCTTTTGGTAAAGAGTCTTTCAAATCCATTAAATCTTCATAAAATATTGCTAGGGACTAGCAATAGTTTAGTGTGGGGGATTGATGAGTGTCTAAATACTCATCATTTTTACCTAATCTGAACTGCCAAAACATCCAAAAACACTCAGAAATGCATCAAAATACTGAAATTATCCCAGAATTGTGTTTTATATGTTTCAGATGCAAAATGTTTAAAAACAAGTGAAAAACGAGCAAAGTTTGCATAATTGGCAGTTTCAGTCCCTCAACTTTCAAAAGTTGTCAAAACTAGTCCCTGGTTATTCTAAAAACAGGAAAAGTCATCAAAGGTCCTTTAAGAATCATAAAATTACATAATAAGTCCTTTGGTGCAAAGTTTCATAAAATTACAACTTTGGACCTCCAAGTTTGAAAAATGTCAAAATTAGTCCCCGGGTGTTTTTAAAGTGGAAAATTATATTTTATAACCCTTGTACTATTTAAACTTGGCAAGAAATACCCTTGTGATAATTTTGGAAGATGTGCAAGTTTGGTCCTCAAAGTTTCAGAATATTACACTTTTGGTCCTTGTGATATTTTAGCTACAAACTAAAACCGGATCCTTAATAAATAAAACCAACCCACCCTTTTTTATTAAACCCAATCCAATACACAACCACACCAGCCTAATCCCCAAGCCCAATCCATAACACAACCCGACCCACCCTCTTTTGTTTAAACCAAAAGTTTGACTCAGTCAAACTTATCCCTTTCCCCTAAAACCCGCCAAACCAGTAAACCAATACCACCTCACCCATGGTTTCTCTGCTATACCACCCCCATCCAATCCCACTCACCTAACAATACAAATTGCATTGAATGCTTCTTCTCCACCTCCCTGATTTGCATTTAATGCTAAAACCTGCTCAACCCACTACTATCAATTTTGGCGCCAAAAAGTGAAATCAAGGGCTGAGATCGAATTGAAGTAATCCAAGGGTGCTAAAAGATTCAGAGGATGTCGACATGAAGTACCCAGTTAGTTTTGTATAAATAGAATAGTATTGTAAGCTTTTTAGTTAGTTAGTTTAATTTTAGTTAATCGTTTTTAATTTAAGTACTTCTCTTTGTATTTCCAAGTTATTAAATGATCAATATAAGTTAATTCGAAGTCATTGTTCTTGTTTTATTAGAATCTAACTCAGTTGCATTATCAATTTGAATTTCAAGTCAAAGTGTGATTCGTATAAGCTATAAGCTCTTTTAAGTAACCAACAAAAGCTCCAAATAACCTTGCATTAAGCTTATAAAAGCTCTATATAGCTTTTAGTAAACTTAATTAGTGGATACTAGTTCTAAATTCAAGATATGAAGACCAGTCAACAAAAGTCAACTCGGATCAAATAAGCTACCATGGAGGTCAACAAGCTAAAAGTCTGGAAGCTTATGGTTTAGTGGTTCTGTGGAGAGCCTATAGGTTGTTTCTGTTCTTGGTTCTTTGGTCCACAACCTCAGTTCGATTGTAAGCTCTTTCTTAGTTTTAGCTTAATTTTCTATTTCTACTGTTAAGTAGCTTATAGTAGCTTATTCCAATCCTTTATTGCTTATCAGTACTATATAATCATAATTCAATAAATTTCATAAGTTCTAGATAGCTTGTTTTTAGTTTTACTTAAAACTCTAAAAAAGGTCAAAAACAGTCACACTAGCTTAAGCTTATTTAACTGCTTATTGTAGCTTTTAAACCTGCTCAGTATCACTCATATAAGTTATTTATCAGTTAAAATTCCATACCATAGCTTAAAACCATCCACTTCAGTTCTAAAACTCACAACAGTCAACCCTTAAGGGTTGTTTGGTTCTAGTTTGTCACAAGCCACATATCACAGTTACTGTAGCTTGACCATTTGGTTACTTTTGCACAAGCTTTTAGAAGTCCTCATAAGCTATTTTTAACCTTTGTTCAGACCTATAGCTAAATCTAGTAGTTTCACATGGTCCTTGTGAAAATCAGTCCACATAGAAGCTCATATAAGCCATATTAAGCCACAGGCTTATTTAGCCTACTAACTTGGCACTTTTGTACTCAACTCAGTCCAATTAGTATACACCATAAAGCCTAGAACCCTTGCATTCACTTCTGTGCACTTCTGCACAAAACAGACCACTCAGCAGACCTGGTTGTTTCTGAGTTGCTGATCTTGCACCAAATTGGACCTCAATTGGGCATTTTCTGATAGGGCTTTTTAGGTTTTTAGATACTCAGTAGTGCTATCTTGATTTTGCCCCCAGTTGGTTGTGTTTCAATAGCTTATTTCACTGCTTAAATTGCCCTTCAATTTGGCCATTTGTCTGAGATTTCTGTCTTATAATCCACAACAGCCAAGTGCTCATTTGCTTAATCCTTTGTGCTTATTTGTATTATTCAGTTGTTTTAAGCTTATAATTGTGTATTAACCTTGTCCTGATCATTTGGTAAATTTTCCTAGCTTATTAGCTTATTTTGGGCTTATTCACAACTGCTTATTAGCCCAAATCTGCTTTTTAGGCTTAGCCAGCTTCCACTTTTATTTTTCTTATCTTTCTAATAATATTTTAGAATTATTTGTAATTTTTCATAATTTTCCTAAGTCTTTTAATATTTTTAATCATTTTTATTAGTTTTTAATAGTAATTAAATCATAATAAATAGAAAAATAATCAGAAAAATAAAAATCCAATTTTCATAATTTTCTTTTATCATTTGTAATCTAGGATAAATATAATTTCATTTTTAGTCCTTAAGAAAATCAAAAATAGAAATAAAGTGATAGCTTCTATTTAATAGAATTTATCTTTTTAAATTTTAATTAAGTAATTTTCATTTTTATAATTTTCTTAGCTTTTATTTACTTAGTAATATTTTTAGAAAAAGTTTTAGATTTTTCTTTGTCCATTTAGTATTTTTTATAAATTTAAATAGTTTAATAAGTAATTAAATAAATAAATAATTAGTAATAATTAAATAAAAAGCATAAAAAATATAATTTAAGTTTTAAATAAGTTTTAAGTTATTTTACATTTTTAGGTTTTAAATTTCATAAATTTCAGTTTTTGTCCCATTTTAGCTTTTCCGTTACGCGTTTCAGTTTAATTAATTCGCGTTTAATTTTATTGTGCATATCTGTTTTTAATTTGTTATTTAGAATTGTTAAACAAGCAAAATCAAAAATCTAATCATCAATCACTCTAATCCTAGCTTTTCACAGTTTTCCATTCACATCTCGTTGGGAAACGATCCGGGTGATCACTTGCCTGGTTTCACACTACACACGAGCATTCGTTCTGAGACTGTTTATATTTTATCATTTATTATGGTTGACCATTCACAAGTGGTTGACTTGTGTGATAGAGAAATAAAAGATAACTAGTTCGGGAGGGATCAACCTTAACACACGTCAAGGTGTATAACAATACATTAACACTTATATTCGTTATATTGATCATCAATTAAAGTAGAAGTGGACGTCACTAAAAATATATAACTTGAATAAATTTGTCGAGACATAAAACTTTAAACTAATATAGTATAAATGGATCATGATGAGAAACTAGACGAATTACTCAAGTTAACGATATACATTAAACTTCACAAATCATTAGGTAATAAACGTCATTAGTAATAGCATGAATATAATATCAAACTAAACTAGAATGAATTAGACGATATATATATTTTAAGATAAAGATATGTAGAAATGAGTCGTGATAAATTAATTGTAATAACACAAACTCCAATTCTAAGTTGATCCAAGAATTAACGATATATATTGACTTTTAGACCATTTACTAGTTAAGTGATAAACACCACAAACGTTAAGTCATATTTTCAAAATCAACATAGGCGGACATAACGAATAAGTTACACCATTACAATATATGTATGTACATATCACAACTAAATTTAATTAAATTCGTACCTAGATTGTTAGTAATCCCAACCCCTCATTATCGTACCCTTAGGATAGTTGTAGAGTTACACCTCACCATTCCTTAGGAAAGACTCTAGTGACCGCACTTGCTGCCACACAAGTGACAACAACATAGGTACCCTAAATCATTGAAATTAAAATCCGAAAGGAACTGAATTTAATACCTGAAACTAAGTCGTGAATATTTAATATAGGTTGCGTGTTGGTGCCGTGCACTCCTTAATTTCACAGAATTCACTGTTCAGACTAATAAAGGTGAGTTTATAGCTCCATTTTCACTTTTACTTGTTTTGGGGTGAGAAACATGCATAAACCAAATTTTGTGGTTGTTAATAGTGTTATACTAAAGCTATTACGCAGTTAGCCTAAGACCTGTTATGTCCCCTACTGCCCGAATTTCATGAACCGTTAATTCCGGTTAGGAAGCGTGAATGTTATAAATAAATCTATTGGGAGTAACGTCCTCGTTCGGTTTGACCGGATAGGCAAACGAGCATATACCATATCAATGTACAAGTTTCTGGGATGAACACTTGCTAGGGCTTTTATGATTTACATGCATCTAGAGCATGTAGACCTGTTAAAGCTTCGGTTACATGAACTTAGAGCTAGCGTAATAAAACATTTATGTGACATTTCCGATACTCGAATAAAAAAAAACTGATGATGATATATTTTTCTTAAACTGAAACCTATGAACTCACCAGCTTTTTGCTGACTTTTTAGCATGTTTTTCTCAGGTATTAAGGTTTGTACAAAGAGTGGCAATATACGGCAAGGCGATAGATTTATACTTGACCAATGCGTTTTGAAATAATAATTAAGACTTGTTTTTGAGGGACCAGTAACCTGTAAATGATGTTTGAAATCAAATGATTTATTCTTATATATATATGAAATCATGATAAAGAGTTCATCTTATAAAATGTGTAATTGGTTTATTAATACCTTGTGTTATGATTTCCATTTTCGTAGCACCCCATGGTATCAATGCTTCCACAGAGTCTGATTTTGGGCGTGTTACAACATATCTCTTTCAATTTGCTCTCTTTCCCGTTGTTGTTTCTCAATTTTATTTAACTCACCTTCCTCTGCATCAAGTATCTTTTCGAGTTCACCCATGTTATTGATGCATTTAGTTCTGAAGGTCATATAGCTTACCCAAAATCTTTGGTAAAACGCATCGATAAACTCTCACTGGTTCAATAACCAAGAGTTAAATATACTCTGAAGTTGAGTTTTGATCACTTTAAGAGCTTCCTTGCAGTTACGCGTATGAAGTTCTTCTCCATTAAGTAGCTTTTCAAGTTAATTCAGGCTTTGGATGAGTTTTTCTTTGAAATGATGAAATTGGACTCTGATGAAGTATTCAAATGCCTGATCGAACCTTGGTTCATATCTTGATGTATTTATGACCTTCTCAACCTGTGACTTGAACACTTTAAACGCTTTCTTTGAATCTCTCTCTTTCATTTGCATTTCCTTTTCCATTTAATTCTGATGTGTGATAAAGTTGATCTTGGATCGGTTCAACGAAATAGGAGTTGTGTTTGGTGAAAGTTAATGCAAGTTGTTGTAGTGAAATTTTGGTCTTAAAACTTAAAAACGTCGATAACTTCTTTTCGGAGTGGATTTGGGCCTCGAAGGTTGTCCTCACGGTCGTTTTGATAGGTTATGGGCTGAAAACAGAGTTATGGTTCAAAAGTTATGGCCGTTTGAAGTTTGGTCCTTAGTCGTAAACTGAGTCCTTACTCGTAAGATTAGGTCTTAGTCATAAAGTCTTTCCTTACGCGTAAGATTTGGTCTTATGCGTAAAGGTTGTCCTTATGCTTAAGATTTGGTTCTTACTCGTAAAGATTGTCCTTACGCGTAAGATTTGGTTCTTACTCGTAAAGATTGTCCTTACGCGTAAGATTTGGTCTTATTCGTAAAGGTTATCCTTACGCGTAAGATTTGGTTCTTACTCGTAAGATTTGGAAAAACCAAATAAACCTTTCAAACTTATCCAAGCTTAAAAGATATCACAAGTCGAAGTATTCCACAAGCTTATCCAAGCTAGGGAAGTACTGAGTAACCTTTGCTCGTCGAAGAAACTGAAGATTCACACTTAGGCGTAAACTGGAGACTTATGCGTAACCTTTGCTGCTTATGCATAAAGTCAGGGTTTTAGAACTTATGCGTAAGATCAGGGTTTTAGGATTTATGCGTAAGATCAGGGTTTTAGGCAGCTTACGCGTAAACACTGGTACTTATTCGTAAAGTGACCAAAGTTTTTAAGATACGTTTTATGCATAGAAGACATGATTTCCACAAGTTTCTTTTGGTCAAATCTCGTCAAAAACACTTAAGGAACAATAAAGTTTAGGCCTTTAACACTTAAAATGAAATTTGAGCTTATTCGTAAAGAGGTACGAACTAAGAAACAAGTAGAAAAACGTTATAAAAACAATAAAGTTTGATACTTTATGCTAAATCTCACGTATAATCACTAAAGCTTCAATAAAAACAACAACTTTAACATTAAAACACGTAAAAATCAAAACTTTTTGAAGAAAGACTCACGTTTTTAATAAAAAACGCAACTTTTATGCAAAGTTTTGACAAAAAACGATTTCCACACACTCCTAAATCATTGTTAGGCGATTGATACCACATGTAGGACCTTAGATCTATAAACTTTATCTCACAATATTGAGCTTAGAAAGACATGATATGGTGGTACAAGAGTATGTGTATGTCGTATGTATTAGAGAGAAAGAGAAAGATGAAGAGAGAAATATTATTAAAGCAAAACACACACAATACACACTCAAGCACACACCTCAAATGTGTCATTTGAGGTGTTTATATAGTAAACATAAAATGCCCTAATGGGCTTTGCATGGGCTTCGTTTGGTTTATGGATTAGGCTTGGATTACATTAAACATAAATAGACTAGCTAATCATAACTACTAACCTATTAGCTTAGCCAAATCCACGAACCCATTGACTAATCTATGACATTTTCTATAACGTCTTACAAAGTTCTTATGAATAGAATGACCGCGACTTTTCATTAATGCTAACAATACATGCTGACATGAAAAAAAAAAACAATACATAACACCACATGATCTTGAACAGTTTGACCACACAATAGATTGAGGCAAAACTTACAAAAAAGTAGCAGCCATAATGCCAATTGCTATGACCCAACCAATAGAGTATTCCCATCTTGACAGTACTTCGACAGAGGCCAGGCAAACGAAATATGTCCCCCTATAATGAGATATAAAATGCCAGACCCACAGACTTGACTAGGAGATGAATACAACAGACATAAGAGCAGTAAAGGCACGAAATCCTCTCCACTTGGTCGGACACAACCAATAACCAAGTGAAAAGAAATGTTTGACCCCACTGTACCCATATCCAAACACTGATGTACCACTGATAAACACTGATGTACCTGAACCACTGTATTTTGAACCCACTGATTCCCAAAATGATGACTGTTGTTACTAAATGTGAATGTTCCGAGGATCTCGTAACCATTGTTTCCAATCTATCTCTTTAAATTTCTTTGATCTTCTCACTATCCACTCGAAGCTCTTGAGTTGAGTGTCTTGTAGAATCTTATTAACACTTGAGACTTTATTACTAAACACACGGGCGTTTCTCTCCTTCCAAAATGAAGTAACCGGAAGTCCAAATTAGCGCTTGCCAAACAAATGATAGAGGGGTAGGGATATTAACGTTTCCACTATGAGAAAAAATTTCATCAATAGTAAAAGCGCTAACAATACCCACCTTCCACCAATTAAATAATTTGGTCCACACACTCATTGCTAAATCACAAGTGACCAAACAATGAGCACATGTTTCCACACTATCATTACATGACGCGCAAAGTACGGAATCCAAATCAATGCCTCTTCGATCGAGTTCCACGCGAACCGGGAGTCTACCTTTGCGAGCTATCTAAACGAAAATGTTGACCTTCTTGGGCACTAACTTGTTCCAAAGCGTATCTTGACCGCCACTATCTCTTTGAAGAATCTTCTCCTCGATCAAACCCGTTAACGTTTTGACTTTGAATCCTCCTTCTACATCAAGCGACCATCTCCATCTATCCCTAAAAGAATTAGAAACAACAACATCACGCAATATCTCAATTAAATCATCATATTCCTTACACACCCTACCACTAATGTTTCTACTCCAATCCCACACCCAATGCCACTCATTATTTACCCACATTCCTTTGTTCATTACGCTACCCTCTTTATTTCTATCTAAATGAAATAATCTAGGAAATCTATCACAAAGCCTCCTATTGTCTACCCATCTATCCTTCCAAAAACTAATATCCCTCCCATCGCCTAGCACCCCCAAGCACGAAGAAGTGAAATCAACCCCCACCCCGTCGATCTCCCCACCAATCTTCACAATATCACTCCATACCCCCTCCCCCCTTCGATCCCCCTCCCACCCCCCCTTAAAGAGCCCCCTAAACCACCACATGCCCCATGAATGCTCTTAATAACTTTTACCCATAGCCCCCACTCTCCGTCTTAAATCTCTACCACCATTTACCCAACAACGCCAAGTTTTTCACCCTAAGAGATCCCACATTTAACCCCCCATTTCCCCAAAAGAAATGTTTTTCTGATACTCTCAAGATTTTTTAAAACACTCGTAGGCCCACGGAACATCGAGAAGTAATAGAAAGGCAAGCTACCGAGAACCGATTTTACCAATGTTAGGCGACCCCCGAACGACATTGTTTTCCCTTTCCAATCCACCAACCGATTTTTGAATTTGTCAACCACGGGTTTCCACGCATTCACCGACTCATGTTTTCACCTGTAGGTAAACCCATGTATGTGAATGGGAATTCACCAATCACGCACCCCATCCAATTAGCCATACCCCCACTTCCTCCTTACTAACCCCCAAACCGTATAATTTACTTTTGTCATAATTCACCCGTAGACCCGATACTTTTTCGAAACATCTAAGAATGCACATAAGGGATCTAGCATTCTCCATATTCCATTCCCCAAAAAAGATGGTATCATTCGCATATTGAAAGTGCGAAACCGTGACATGTTCCGACCCAAACCTAACGCCCCTAAAAATACCCCTCTCAACCGCTTCATTCATGATGGCGTTTAAACCTTCTGCGCTAAAATGAAAAGAAAAGGAGCAAGAGGATCACCCTGCCTTACACCTCTTTCGACCCCGAACACCTCGACGGAGAACCGTTGACAAGAATGAACATTGATAATGATTTTAGACACGTTTCCACTAATTTACACCATTTATCCCCGAATCCCATCCTTTTCATGATATTCAACAAGAAACTCCAATTAATACTATCGTAAGCCTTCTCGAAATCCACTTTAAAAACAAGACTTTTCTCTTTCGATTGCTTCAAGTATGTCATTGTCTCATTTGCAATGATGACCCCATCGAGAATGTATCTACCTTTTATAAACGCATTTTGTACATCTCCAACCACGTACCCCACCACTCGTTTTACCCTTTCCTCCAAAATCTTAGTAATAATTTTATAGTAGCAACTGTTGATACATAATCTGGCGCGGACTGATTCAACGACTCTCCATGGGCCTTAGTCGTCTTCTCGAGCCCTTAGTAGACCTGTTCAACAAAGAGAACCCGTTAGGAGTGGACCCGAGGCCGTAGCCCCGGGATCCACCTCCGACGGTCAAGTTAGTATAGGTGATATAGTGTATCGTTCATTAGGTTTAGAATAACCTGTCGTGTATATATAGGGCATGAATTAGGGTTTAGGCGTAGAGTGGGCCGCTGTTTGCCGGGCCTGGCCCACTTGTCGTGGGTCAGTCCAGACCATACGTCTACAAGCCCCCCAAGTTTAGTATGACATAGTGCGTGGCTATGTTATGCTAGACTTAAGTCCTGTTCGTGGCCGCGTAGGCCCAACCAACTATGACGGCGTGACCATAACGCGCAGCCCAAATGCGACAGTGCGCACTGGGTCTGTGGTGCAGTGCGTACTGACCGTGTTGGCGCGAATTTGTAGGCGCGATTTTGTAGGCGCGACCTTGATTGTGAGAGTTTCACAATAGTGAAGGTGGATTCCGTATGCTGCATCCTGGGTAAGGGCGTGCCTTTGTACCAGTAGCGGTGCAGCATGGTGCGACAGAAGACGTGCTTCTATGGCAGAGGTGCGCGCTGTGCGCGACAAAGATGTGCGCTGTGCGCAGACAAGGTGCGAACATTACATCCGTCTTTGCTTCCAAATACACATGCGTGACGCGTACGGACACAGTGTATACCCTGGTAGCCCCCCAAGTTTGATGGTGCTACTCGTGTAGGAGCATTAAACTTAGTTATCCAAATCCTGAAAAAA